>VWYH01008423.1:1382694-1674378 GCA_013399365.1 Pampusana beccarii
GGGCGCGCCCCCTGAGTGGGGCGGCCGCGGTGGGCGGCCGGGTGCCCCCGCCCCGCTCTGGATGCCCATCGCGGCTGCTCGGGCCGGGGGGTGGCTGCGGGTCCCCGGCGGGGGGCGCGGGTCAGGATGCCGGTGCTGGAGCGCTTCTTCCCCGCGGCAGAGCCGGGCAGGCGGAGGAGGACGGGGGAAGAGCCGATGCCCTTTCCCATGGGCAGCCTGCCCGGTTATCAGCAGGGGACCCTGGCCTGGGACTTGCCCGAGATGATCAAGATGGTAAAGCTCGTTTGGAAATCCAAGGGGGAGCTCCGCGGGGCGAAGCACAGAGGGGTTTTGGAGAGCGAGGATGCCCTGGGCGGTTCAGCAGGTAGGTTTACCCTGCTCCGTTGCTCGGGGGAGCCGGGGAGCAAAGGCGGCTGGGGACCGGGGTGGCCCGTCCCGTCGCGGGGCAGAACCGCTGGGGTCCGGCGCTGCTGCCGGCGGAGCGGGGCGGGTTGGAAGGGTGCGGGGTTGGGGAGCGCTGCCCCACGGGCGTCCGGGCTTAAAAACGTGGGTTTGGCAGCTCTCACCCTCTACCCCGCGTACACACACACGCGGAGTTTGTGTCGGATCTGGAATCCAGGTCCGTTTGCTGATGGCGCTCTCCCCTGCAATCTGTTGCGTGCTTTTATAAGCGGGGTGATAAAAGCTTAGCTAAAAACTAGAGCAAGTAGCTCCGCGGCTTTCAGGCTGACCTCAACTAGGGCAGCCGGGCTTGGTGCCGGCGCGGGGGAGCCTCTCCCCGGCCCCTACGAAGCTCCGCAGCGGCGGCCCCGCGGTCAAGGTGAGGGGGGGCGGCCGCGGGGCGCCCCGGGACCGCCGGGCTGCTCGGCAGCTGCAGGAGCGGGCTGGCTGCGTCCTCCACAGCGCCGAGGGCTTCCCCGGTTGTTTCCGCTGTGGCTTTTCAGAAAGGCCTCTCCTCTTACGCCGCCAGACTTCACCTTCATCTTTGAACGTGCTTGGCTCATTTCACACGATCTTCCTGTGCCTCCCATCTGCAAAGCAGAGCCGGCACCCTTACGACTGGTGTGTTGTTAGCTACCAGTATTAAAAACTTGAGACCCATTCTTGGAGTAACACTGCTCCATCCCACTACTTTCTCTTTGAACATCATATATGACTGGCTAAAGTTCACATGCATTTTATTAACTGCATAAATTTTGTGTGTCGGGTTTTTTCCTAACTCGCACTCATGGAGCCATATGGCACCATATCAAGTGCTTTATTGAAGTCCAGATTAGACTTGTTGCATTTTCATTTTGTCGAAATGAGTTGTCATGTTAGCGTGGTAATTCTTTCTTCTGATTAGTTGATACTGCATCTTATCCCGTGCTCCACATGGCCTATGGTTCAAAACCTTTTGCCTTCTGTTGGAGGCAACATTTTGCATCCTTCAAAGGCTCTTGACTTCTGTTGAAGTCAGGCTCACAGGCCTGTGATTATCTCACTATCAGATGATATTTTTTTTATTCTTCTGTCGTCATAATACCATGACTTAATAGACTTACTGAAACTGTGTGGCTTGTTCCTTCAGAACTCTGGATTATCTCATCTCTGCAGCCTGGTCACTAAACTCTTCAGTGCATCCAGTCTTCAAAGATTATGCCTTCATCTTACTTTGCTGTACTTTTTATCAAGACCTGTAATTTACACTATTTTGTACCAGAATAATTTAATATGTAGCATAACCTCGTTGCAGGTATTTCAAAGTGCATGTGTGTATGTATGTATGTATGTATTCTCTGTATGTATGTAACTGTATACATAAACTTGAATAGTAAGTATCTGTGTATGACTTTTAGATGCCTGCCAGGGTTGACTGGTTGATCATTGTATGTCCATTATTTCAGACATTTGCAGTTAAGCTAAGCAATGCGTGGTTCACTTCTGTTTTGAAAAAGGGAAGATAAGTTCTCAGGCTCCAAGGAAAATGTACAACCTGCCACCCCACTCTTTGGGAGTCACTTCAGATTAAAGGAATAATAAGTAAGAGTGTTGTGGATAGAGAAACAGGAGGTCAAATTGCTCCTTAAGACTTGAAGCAAATCAGCTGGGAATGTACCATGGCCAACCAGGGAGACTGAGGTTTATGTGGTGGTGGGTGTTCAGAGATGGACCCTAATCAAACAAGTTAAGAAATGCTGCATTGGTTTCACCTCATGTATGAGTAATAGTGGTTTTTCAGTATGCTTGTGTTGTATCTGGTGAAATTAGTTTCATTAGGCAACAAATGAGATTCGCCTTCAGATTCCTGGAGGCAACTAAAAATGTGCATGAATGTACAGAGACAGATTAGTCCACCGGCAGGATATGAGTAACTTGCATTTACTCAAGTGGCTATTACTCGTATCCTGTGAAGGGACAGTCCTCTTCATGGTGCCAGATCCTATTTCATAAGCTCAGTTGACTTGCAGCAATACAGATGAGAGCAGAAGATGACTCTAACTCTCAACACTTTAAATACTAATCATCAGACAGTTTGAATGAACCAGACCTGGGTTGCTGGTTTTTCCTCCTCAGCAACAGTCATCTTGGTAGTTTTACCTCTTGTGGTTTCATTTTAGTCACTTTAAGTACATTGGAGTATGTGGGAAAACCAGTAAATGCTGAAATCTAGTATACTTAAATAAGTGCAAAATCAAAGAATGCAGAAATGGGAAGAAAAGATAATAGTTAATCAGTAGTATGAGGTACTCAGCATCGTGTTTGTATGGTGCTTTGCATGTGTTTGGCTTCTATTAAAAAAAAAAAACAACTATATAACTTAGATCTTATAAAAAGGCAGTACTTCAATAGGAAATCAGGTTTTCTTCAGGTGAAGCTAAAGCAAATAACTTCAGCTCAAGATACTGCTAGCTAGGCAAATAAAGGCTGGTTGTTCAGTAGTAGAGTTCACAGCACTTTCCACATCAAGGACTTTTTCATTTAAATTTGTAAGTGTTCATGTGATAACTCATGTTCTGTTACCACATCCTCATGAAACTACTTTGCTTACAGTAGAAGAGGAGGAAATAGATATGGATTCTGGAAGGAAACTGTCAGGATTTCTGCCTTGCTTGGTCATGTTAATAGAGATTTAGCTAAGCAAATTCCCTTGTACTAGCCTGAGTGATTGGACTTCACTTGGGCTGGCTTTCTAAAAAGGAATAACTCTCTTAACCATAGGTAGGGAGGGAGAAGGAGAGCTATATCTGGACATTATGTCAGTTCTGTGGATGGCAATGTCTTGGGGACCCATATAGCCGTAATTCATACCACATTCCTCTTTCCTGAGGTAGGAGTAGAGAGTTGCTGCAGAGCAAAGCTATGTGTTCTGGGTTCTCAAATAAAAGAGCTATATCTGGGTCTTTCATCTTCTTGTTCAGTACTGAGAATAAGCTACTCTATGTCCCTGCAAAACACGCAGCAAATAGTTGGTAGGAATGAAGAACCCAGAGAGACTGCTTGCCTGGGGTTTCTTGTGATTTTGTTTTCCTTCCAAAGCAGTGAAATTCACATCTTGAGCCCTCTCTTATTGCTGCACTGCTTTTTAAAGTTAGTATCAATTAAGGCTGCAGACCTTTTTCCTGCTCCTGGCCTGCTGTTGCTTAGTAACTCTTTTTTCCCTGTTTCAATCCCTGACCAAATCAGCACAAAACTGTGGTTTGGTGAAGACTCTCTTTGGATGTGCCAGAAGCCATTTCCCATACTCAAGCTGGCTATGTGATAGTAAAAAAGTGTAATAATGGAACATAATTAATTTGAAAAGCATTGGGTGGGAAATGGGTATAATTCAATGTCATTCCTTACAGTGTTTCAAATAGATCATTTGCAAGCCAATGCTTTTTGCTTTAATAAAATAACAGCATGTGTTGGTATTATTACAATTGAATTATCCAAATAACTGAAACCATGTTGATCTCTAGGAGGGAACGGCGTTCTCTTTATGGCCCTAACTTCCTTATCACCCTCTCCCAGAGTTCAGCAGCAGTTTTGCAGATCGAACAAACCTGATCAGGCAACAGGTATAGGTCTGCCTCCAAGAGTCTTCCTTATGAGCTTTAGCAACCTCTTAAATCTACAGTGATCACTCCAGATAGCTCCAGCAAGACTTTCTGTACTGTTTGAGTCTTGCACGTGTGCAGACACACAAGACTTGAGAGAAGGTGAAGTGGTTCTTAGGATTATCAAGGTCCTTTGAGCCACTGATCTCTGTGGGTTTTTTGAAATAACTCTGAATGTTTTTTTCCACCTATCTCTTTCTGTCTGTAGATGTTTTCTCAGAAATGTAGGTTCTGATTCATGCATGCATCATGCTCATTATTGACTGATGAGTCCCTTTGCCATGAGGAGGAAAAACAAGCAGTACCACACATCACTCCTATTACAGTTTGCTGCTGGGAAAATTTCCCCCAATTATTGGTGTGCCTGTTTACTTCTCCTCTTCAATCAACTGTCTCCTTTCCAACTCAGTAATTTATTCAAACTTCTTGCCATCGTCCAAAATGATCTTGCTCTTTCAAACCTTACAGCTGTGTGCTGAGCAATCTCATTATATGCCTGTTAGAGAGGTAAGAGTTAAGTCATCTGTGTGCTTCTTAGGTGGTTGCTTGAAGTTGTTCCTTCAAGTTATTCACAAGACATCCCGAAGACTCGGTTCTTCCATGATATCCAAGGAAACATGGCTTCTACTTCATTTTTATTTTGCAATGAACAACTTTAATCATGTTGTGCAGTAGCTTTGCTGCGCATGTTAAAGTAAACTTCATGCTTCCCCTTCCCATGATTACTTATAGATAACTTAAAGATCACCTAGCCCAAGCCCCGTACCATGGTCAGGGACATCTTTCACTACATCAGGTTGCTCAAAGCCCCATCCAGCCTGACCTCAAATACTTCCAATGATGGGGCATCCACAGCTTCTCTGGGCAACCTGTTCTGGTGTGTACTTGCTGAATCTTATTTAGTTGTGAAGTCTTGAAACTCATGCATGCTTTCGTAGTCCCACTGCAATAATTAATAATCATAAAATGCTTAAAATCTGAATCTATCAGTTATTGAGAACCAAATGGAGGTTTGGCTGACAGTGCAGAAAGCTCCTCATTTTGTGTAGTTGATGTTGAGTATATAGGTGCCACAGATGTAGATCCCAGCAAAAAATAAAACACAGGAGATATCAAATGGCATTGTCTTAGCATCTGACTGGTCTCTTGTGTTCTTCCTTAGATTGAAACCAGCTTCATTTGTGTCCTACTGAGAGATGCACAGCAGGCAGAGGGGCAGCTTGCAGTATCTTTATCTTTCCGAAGTTAGGTTTTCTTTTATTTGTTTTCTTTTTTTTTTTTTTGGTTTATGTTGAAACTTGTTAAATCCATTACAGTTACTAGGGACAAAGAATGTGAATTTGATAGAATCAAGGCTACCTGTGGCAACCTTGATTGCTCTCTGACTGTTGTGTTGAAACTACAGCCCCTGAGAACAGGAAATATGCTCTTCTATATTCTTGTGAAGAGCTGGTTAAATCAGTGGAATTGTGTGATGGTCTGATTAAGAACAGTGAAATTAGATTTCATGCAGTACTGCTTCTATAGTCTGTGTGTGTAGATCAAGTGATAAGAGACTTAGAATTCAGACCACATCTGTAGGTAGTGCTGTTCAAACATAACTCTCCGGTTTACTGACTGAACACAGGTTAGTCATACATGTGATCTGGAGTTTGGTTTTTTTTTTCTGAAATACTTTACTAATTAGGCAATTGGCTTCAAAGATCGAAAAAATAATTTTGAGACATTAAATCATGGTTGCTCTTTGAATTCTGTTCCTTTTTTTAGCACTATCTCTTTACAAGTATTTTTAAAATGTAGTTTAGAATGAGAAGTTGAACCAATATTAAAAGTCTTTGGTTTTGAACATGTCAAAATGAGCTGATGTGCTTGTCAGCCAAACTCCCTGTTTATTTTGAGGTTTAAAATTTCCACTCAAATCTACCCTTAAGTGTTTAACCACTCTCTCCTACTTCATTCTTATGTAAATTTTCTGTTGTGGATTTGTTAGGGTTTTGGGATATTTGGAAATAAGAGGTAAACTGGGGATAAACATTAGAGAAGAAATAATCTGAAAATCTCAACAATTTATGAATGGTTTTTCAGTTCAGCCGTGCTGGCACAATTTTTGTTTGCTTTATTGTGAATGTTGGAAAACAAAAATTGTTTGCAGAAATACTTGGAGAAGCTCTTCCAGCAGCTGTTCAACTATGTACAGCCACAACAGAAAGAAAAAGATTACAATACGGAGTTAAGAAGTCAGGATAAAGTTAGCAGATAAAATGTACTTGCCCAGGTTGCGTGTTGGCCAGCGGGCAGGAGGGAATGTTGCTGGTGTGCTTGAAAAGTGACAGAGGTTTTATTGATATGTCGACTCAGACACAAATCAGCAGTCTGCTAAAAACTGTAAACACAAATAGAGCAAATTCCGGTGAGGTGTAAAATGGTGGCAAGATCTGCTGATTTCAGTGGAGCTGTTCTAAATACCAGGAGCCAAAGATGTGACTTTATATATAAAAATAGTGTTTCTAAAGGAAAAGCTACTGAACTATAATAAACAGGCTTTTTGATTTTATTTTTTTTTAATGCTTGGTTGTTTCATTAAGGTTAAAGCTGCTAGTTTTCTTTTATCTTTGGTAAATTGACTTTTAAGTTCTTTATACTCTGTGAAGTCTTAAACTGATAAACGGCTACCAATAGAAAGCAGTAGTGATATTAGCCATGCCTGCCCAGTGGTGATAATTTTCTATATTGCTTAAATGCTGTGAGAGAAACGTTTAAAAAAGCACTGTGGGAGGCATCTAACTTTTAATGCTTCTAAAGTAGGAGCAGAGCATTGTATGCAACTTGTTTGCTATTTCAGCACTCGTTCATAACAAACTTACAGCTTGTGGTCTATCATACTTCTTAAAACTTTTTGCTTGGAGACATGCATCCTAGACAGCTTTCTGTAGTCCTGCTTTACGAAGTGTGAGTTTGGCTTTCCAAGCAACATGAGGAAAAGGGTGCCTCTGTCACCGTTTTCTCCACTGTGATCTGTTCTGAGCCCCTTCCCAGAGCTCTGCATTCAGAATATACTAAGCCATGTTACTTATGATTGCTCACATGATGCTTAGCTGCTGGCACATTTCCAAGGGGCATCTTTACGCATGGGCAAACTTGTGTGAATCTGAGTCACACTGCAGGAGCTCCCCAGTGTCAGCTTCTTTAGGGTGACTGAGAAAACGCAATTGACCTCAGGCTGTTTTTTCACAGAAAGCATGCATCCGGTTCTGGCCATGATGCTGTAAATCACACTAGTCCTCATGTCGTCCCTTGGTCTGGCCTAAAAAGTGCAAATACTGAAAATAAGTCCTCTTGAGACTTCCGGCTTTAAACATGCTTTGACGTTTGCTAAAAACTTTTTCTAAGTCATCCTAACCTTGAGCAAAAAGAGCATTTTAGCCTGCCTAATTATGGGATAAATTACAGTAACTTTTAAGAACTTGGCTGGTTCTTGGTGTGGACTTGCAAGCACAAGACAAAAGTGTCTCAGCTCTTCACTTTTTCCTCAGTTTGCAACATAAAATTTCTTCTGTCACTGCTACGGCTACAAACAAACAAACTCTGTATGAGAGAAGGAGTAAGTCCTTCTTATTAACCTTCTGGATGAAGCATTCTTTCAGCTCTTCTGTGGACAGCCAACTACGCTTTTCCTTCTCCCCTCCTCAAATCATGTAAGATGATGAAGGTTCCTTGCCTTAACCTGTCACCCGCTAGGAAGAGGCATCATCCTGTGAAAGTTTCTGATGCTGCAAAGCTGAGCGTAGTGTGGTCTAAGGTGTGTACAAAGAGGAAGGGCCAGCAGGGGTTTAGTAGGCTCATCGTTGAGAGTATTGCTGTTAGATCTGCCCCTTGCTACAGTAGCAATAAAGGGGCAAAACCCTTCCATGGCTCTTTGATCAGAATATCCTGAAATTCAGTTATCCTCCAAAGTCCTCTCAGAAAACGAGATTTTTTTCAGTCGGAGAGCAGAGGTTGCTGGCAATCCTCGTGAGTGCTGTCCTGTGGGAGCACTCCCCAGCCTGCAGGGCCGAGGACCTGGTTCACGTTGCACTGAAGCCGGGGAGAGTCTTTCCATGGAGACAAATGGGCTTTGTTCTAAACTGGGATGTTCAGTGGTACTTCTAGGTGAAACCCTGTGGAAGGTGTGCTCTTCAGTGTCTCTTTATACGCACTCCTGTGGAGAAATTGCTGTAAAGTTTTGCCCCGCTCTGATCCCTTCTGAAAGGGAAGTGTGTAAAGCTCTGCTTCCCTTGAGAGAGCGTGACATCCTTTCCTCTGTAGCCATCTCCAGCTTGCGTGGAGGTAATGCCCTTCAAATATTGTTATCTCAGTGTTCCCCTCCTATCCTTGACCTAAGATAAGGGTGAAGTATTAACTCTAAGGCCTGCTTACCAGATGCTCTGTGCAGGTGCAGTTAGAAATGAAGCGGTATCCTGGGGGTTTTCAGAACGCCCTGTGCTGTGGCAGGCCTTGCTTCACTCCCCATTGCTTAAGCACCACCTTGAGACTGAATGTTTTGATTTCAGCTGCAGGAATTACAGATCAGCCAGAGTAACTCTAAACTAGGTTCTACACAGTAGTGTTAGAACATTGCTGTTTAAAGTTAAATTGTGAAGAAGGTTCATCTAAGTAGAAGGAATTAGTTTTAAGTTTGGTGGAACTATGTTCCAAAATCGTAAAAAAATAGTGTGATGTATGGATGTGCCAGGTAAATATTCAATTAAAAATCATATAGAACAATTGGAAAACATAGACACGGAACATTTCTTAAGCCATCAAAACTTTGACAGGTGCAGAAAACACCTTAAGTACACAGTCCACTAGCCTGTTTTAATAGCTGTTGGCTCAGTCCTTCCTTGTCTAATAAGAAGTGCTTTTCTGAACAAGCTTTCCCTTAGTTAAGGCTAGCAGCAGTTAGTCCTTGGGGGGTTATCTGTGCATGTATCTTGATTATCAGGAGACCTGGTTCAGTGAAGCACCCAGGTGCTTATCCAAATAGCTGTGCGTTCCAAACTTTGCTTATCCGAACATCTTCCAAACAGTTCATGTGTGCAAAGCTTAAGCTGGAAATCTTGTAATTATAGGCTTCCATGGAAGATTTCTTATTTCCTGCTTCCAGCCCGTGTGGATATACTGCAGGAACAGCTGCCTTCACAGTAATTCAGCAATTGCATTTCTAATTCCAAATGGAACTGGGAGAATAAAGGGGCGAGAGAGACTGGGCTCCTGTGAAACGTCAAAAAGAGTGATTTGATCTAGCTTGAGTTTTGCATGGAGGTTTGTGTCATTAAAAAGAGGGGGTGGAGGGCAAGAATTCTGTATGCCTTGCTTGCAGATTACTTTAATGATTCAGATGATTTTCAGAAACATTGAGAGAAACAGAAAACCATGTGTGATAGATTCTGAACTTCATACATGCACAGCTATTACACTTGCTTTCTCTTCTTCCTGAAAGCACTAGTGAGCATACATTTCTTGTTCTCATTTGGGAACTAAAGCTAACTCAATAAATGAGTATTGGCAGCAGCTCAGGGCCTTTCTTGAACTCCAGCTCAGTGTGTGTAAAAGAGGTGTGTTGCTTTCTGTGACTACTGGAAAAGAGACTAAGCAGAGAAGAATTTACTGCACAGCTGAGGACTGCAGCCCTAAAATGGCAGAGGAGCGAGGCTTTTAGGTGAGACAGTGTCAGAGAACATTTCCAGGCGAGGTCAGTTTGAACATCCTGCTTAGAGTCAGCAAGCTGAAAGCTCTGAAGAAAGGAGAGCAGCAAGGAACAGTGGGCACTTACGGGAGACTAGCGAAGGGTAGGAGTTGGAAGGAGAGAAGAGGAATTTCTTTAGTGCTTTTCAGTGCAGTAGCCCATCTCACGTTTAATCCCAAGTTCTGTCCTTGTCAGTTGTGAATAAGGCAACAATAACAGTTGTCTATCAGTGCTGGCACAGCTTTCTCCCCACCTTCTTCCTGTCAAGTAGTCCTGCCCTCTTACTGGAAACCATAATTGCAGCTGTGGACCAAGGACACGGTGACACAGATAAGCTGGGCTTGATGCAGTTGTGCATCGAGTCTTGGAGACCTTTTTCTTTTTTTTTATTTTTTAAGGAGCATCTCATGAGTTGTGAACTACCAGCTTTTCTAGCTTCATGCATCACGAAGTGTAGAAAATAGCAGGGGCATTAACTCAAGTTACAGCAGCATGGATGCTCATGTTGAAGACATGCAGCAGGCATGAAGGTAGAGGAGCTGTTACTACACTACTTCAGCTTCATGAGTAATCAGAAGGTTTCAATATGGTATCTTCTGTTTCTTCCTCAATGCCAGTTAATTTACCCACAGTAGAAGTGAAAGGGGTAGTAGGACTTCACTGACTAGTGCAGGTGCATGCACTACATACTGCATGCACGGTGAAGTTGTAGCAAATAATAAGGAGCTTAAGAGAGAATTGCGCTTAAAGACCCTATTTTGCCTGGGGACAAAAGAAGACAATCAGGAGGAAAGGATTTTCCTGTCTTAACTGGAATGAGGTGTGTTCTCTGGGTGGTCTGCGTGGCTTACCCACTTGGCGTACTCATGAGAAATGCAGGATCTTTGACAGGATTTGACAGATCCTTGGTAGGACCTGGATGCTCAGATCTTCCTTAATAATTAGGTCTGAAGTTCTGGTTCGTTACGATAGAAGTCTGACTTTAATTGTCTAAGAAGCTACCTGATTAATGTCAAATGCTTAAGTTACCTACAGAATGCAGTGTTTTCTGAGTTGTAAGATGGGATCTGTAAAGTGTGATCATCTACTGCAGGTGTGTAGCTATTAAATAATTATTACATTAAAGAGATGGAATTCAGAATAAAGTTATAACCTCTAACTAAGCAAACTCTGCAAGCTCATTTAATTTCCCAGTGGAACAGCAATAAAACAGATTCTCCCTTCCCCCATCGCTAGCAATGCACATCATTAAATATGTACTTAGTAGCTGGCAAAACAGACTAAAAGTTAAACTAACTTTGCTAATAATGGGCTGGAATTCTCATAATGAGAATGCAAGGTACCTTGTTTAAACGTTGGCCCCTTGACAGAATCTGCAATACAAGCCTCGCAAGACTGTCACTAATCTTTTTGTAGGTGCCCTGTAGCCAAAAATGTGCTGATGTCTGGCTTTGCACAGACTGGAGACCTGGGAGATTATATGTTTTGAATAGGATCAAATGACTAGAAGGGGAAAGCGCTCTATACTTAGCTGTCTTGTCATACAGACAGAAAAGTGTTTTGCATGTGACCTTGTTAACAGTATGAGCTAAGAGCAACATTACGAAGTAGAGGCAGAGCTACTGAAGGTTAGATCATAGTTGAAAATCTGTGTTTTTCTGGTCATCTGCTTAACTTTTTAATTTTTTTTCCTGTTCTCCCATCTAGGCTTAGTGACTTCAGTCTTCATGCTGACTCTAGATCAGGTGGAGAGATGAGGGTGAGAAAATGTAAGACAGAAGATTCAGTCTCCTGGTCCAGTTCTCCTCCACGTTAGAAAGGCAGAGCACCAGTTTGATACAGGATTTATTTTTCACCATCACTGTCAAGCCCTCCTTTTCTCATAGCAGCCGCTTGTTCTCCTTTCCTACTGCAAAGTCTATCCTGGCATACTCCTCAGCCACCGTGCCTTTGAGCATCTTTCCACATGACTATGACCAGGCCGACTACCTCACAACAAATTAATTCTCTTCTGTTGCAATCCACATCTCTGTCTTCAATTTAACTGGCTACCTTCAACTTAACTGACTCCCATACCTGCGGTCTTATTTGCCTCTTCTCTATTTTAGATAGCTTTTTCATCTTCCCCTCCTGCAACCTCCACCTCTCTGTGCAGCAGATTCTCACTGATGCTTCTTTCAGCAGAGGACTGACATTCTCTCATCCTCTGTTCCCCCGCTTCCTCCTTCTTACAAGCAAAGTTTCATTTACTGCTCCTTTACCAGAGGAGAGCACATGGTAGAGAAGACTGTATCCTGTTGGAGTCTGCACACAGCTAATCTCCTTTACAAATACAGCTTTTATTGTCACTGTGCAAATGGCTTGTAAAATGCCTCACAAGTATCTAGCTCAGGTTCTTTTAGTTATGGTAGATGAAGCTACTGGGACGATTGTCACCAGGCAAAGGTACACATGCTACCAACCAGCAACTACTTAAATGATGTGTCTCAGCCAGGAGGTATATGTTCCTTGCCTCGGAGGAGCTTCTCTTTCACCTTTCTCCAGCAAGAGAGAGTAGGTACTGAAACCTAATTTTCTGGATCTCAAACACTGCAACCACCAAAACCATATTGTTTGTAGGAGTCAGCAGCTTTCCCAGGTGAACTGGTAAGGTGCTGCCAGTAGAAGCATGTTTGGCTTTAATACTGTTACTCAGAATTCCCATTCCCGTTCCCAGAAACATCTTTTTCTCAAGAGAAGGGCCTCAGCCTCTCGTGAGCAAACACGAGTAAGAAATAAAATGGCAAAACTTTGTGTCTGTCCCACGTTGCTCTTACAGTTGGAGGCTGATAAAATAACACAGGACCGTCTGAGCCACACACAGAGGCAGAAGTGGAAGGAGCCGAGATCGAATAATATGAAGCAGCATGATAGTAAAAAGAAAAGCATGTGAAAATATGAACACCAGACAGATGGTTTGCGGGGGGGCGGGGGGCAATTCAACTAATCCGTGGGAGATCAGAACAGTTGGATGACTGTTTTGAAGTCTTTTAAAAGGGTAAAACAGCAATTGAGCTGGACCAGAAAGAAAAATAAGAGAGAAAGCAAAAATAAGCAGCCTTGAAATTAGAAAAGAATGGCTTCTTAAACATTACTTATGTAGTGCTATAGGACATCACAAATACAAGTATCCCATTTTATTTGAGTGCTGTATAAGTCAAAAACTTCTTTGAAAGCAAGGGCATGCATCACCTCCACTGCAGGCTGTCATCCCTGAGGATGAAGTAAGAAAATGCTTTCTTTAAGGCTTGATATGGGTGAATGCAGATGTCTGTGCTGCACTGGACAAACTTAAAGAAACAGGGATTGGTAGAAAGTGACCTGTGTACGGGATGCAACAATGCATAAACTAGATGGCATTCTACATGAGTACTTGTTTTTAGGAGGGGAAAAGGAGGTGGAAGAATTAAAGTCCTTTTCTCTGTTACTTCTCTCTGTTATCAAACATAAAATCTGTAAACACAGAGGTTACAATGGAACCAGGGAAGAGCTGGGCAAATATTTAATTTTGCTGTCTCTGTTTACAGGACATTTCCACAAATTAAGAAACATGAGAGAAATAATGGAGAAAAAAAACTAAAAGGAGCTGCTTGCCAGCTCCTGTTCTTGTGCCTGAAGTGGTGTATCTTCCTGCTTGCTTTGAGGGGAAAGCCACACCTGAAAGCATGACCATCTGAGAGAGGCAAGAAGTCAAGCTGGGGAGCCGCAGATTGTGATTATCCTAAATCACCAGTGACAGGCTCTGAAAATGCAATCTGCAAACTGTTTCCACAAGAGATGGCTTTCAAAGAGCTGTCTCCACTGCTTGAAAAGATACCTAGGAAAGGCAGAAGGAGGATGGGTGACCACCGCCATGGTTTTTCTGTATGAGTCTGTTATAAGACGTAGAATGGGGGATGGGAACTGACTTTCTTCTGTTTCCTTTTTAGCTACTGAAGGCATGAACTGGTTTACAGGAAAGGTGCTAGGGTTTTTTTTGGGGGGGATGGGGGGCGGGAGGTGGGGGTGGAGTACAAAGATTCTGTGTGTAACTTAATGCCTTCTGGGGGAAGTCAGCTAGCATTTAGAGCTCTTAGATTCCAGTGTGCAACAGATCAGAAATGAGCTTGGAGTGTCAGCCATCAAAATACACACAGAAGCCACTTTAAGGAAGCATGAATTATGCATGAGGCACTCGGAGGTTGCTCAGTGGTGCGGTGTCACAGGTGAGCTGTGCATGGGATCGGTGGTGGTCTGGTGGTGCCTTCTTGCTGTGTGGCGGGGGGTTATGTTTCCTGGGCTGCAGGAAGATGTGGAGATTGAAAACAGACCTGCGTCTCTGGCTCGGGCTGCTCAGCACATCAAGAATGTACTTGTATGGAGCTAAGCAGGGCCACAAACGTGGAATTAAAACGAGCAGACTTCTTTCCATACAGATGCAGACCTCTTTGTGCAGCGGAGTTAGGCAACTTTAGGAAAGAGAGCTCTGGCTGCTCTGGCACCTTTCCAGGAGCTCATAAGAACTTGAAATAGAGCCCAAGTCCTAAATGCACTTTATTTAAGCTGAGAGTGGCAGCTTTTCTTACTTCTGTAATTCAACAACAACAACAACAAGCTTATAATCTTGTCTTCGAGCTTCTAGACCTGAAACTGGATGGACTGAGAGAGCCTTCATGTTAGTTAACAGGTAAGATGTGCGCCAAACTCTCTTGTCATTCTGGATTTACTTTGCTGATCTCCAGTATTATGCCTACAAGTGAGGTGAAAAAAGTCTTTATCTCATAGTGTCCTATGTAGTTCACCTCTAAAAACAACCCGCAGCATGTGAGTACAGATGGATGATAACTTTGGAAACCATGGCAGTAGGTTCAAATCACTGCCCCACAGTCAGGCTCGGAGAGTTTGTATGCTCCTCTAACGTGATACAGCTAGAGGTGGTACCTTCAGCAGCATGGTAGTTACTTCATAAGCGAATACACACTTGAAGTAACATGGCTTAATCTTCTTCTGACCTTAAAAGAGAACTTTATACTTGAAGGTTGGTGACTGCCTGGAAGACTTTGTGTTTTTGAAAGCTTTGGCCTTTGTAGGAAGACCAGCCACCAGTATGTTGGTTGTAAAAGAGAGATGTGGCCCCGTATTTTGTAACTGACTCAACCCTTCCCAATTTCCCAGACTGGCAAGTGAACCAGAAAGGAAAGTTTCTCACCATCTGACCCCATTTTGGCTGCTCGAGGCCCAGTAGATCATAAAGTCAAGTCAGCATTGAAATAACCACTCAGCTGAAGCTCTGATCCTTCTTCAAAAACATTTCATTTACTCTTTTATAGCTTTCATTTATTTAAATATATATTTTCCTTTTGCAAATTTTAAACCAAGGAAGAGTAAAGTGGCAGCTGGCTGGCAAAGCTGGTAAACCAACACAAAAATCAGTTTTGATGTGCTATTACAGGAATTTAAATGGTACTCATCACCACAAGTTCATATGTCTGATTCAGCTCGTCAAATACTTATTCACAATATCTCTAGACTGCTGATCTTAAATTTGTGGTGTTTCTAGAGATACACGTTAAACTTCGATCGTTTTTCTTGAACTCATAGAATAAGATACTTGTTCCCTTCGTGTTTATCCTGATAATAATTAAAATCTTTCAATTGTGACTTCAATAAAGCTTTCTCCCTTCTGTCCATGTGTCCAGTCAGGCCCCACTCTGCCCTACTTTGTGCTAACGAATGGGAGAGAGGAGCTGAGCCTTCCAGGGCCTCTTGGAGTTTCATGAGGAGCTGAGGCATGGTTAGAAGCTGGAAAAAGGAGAGACCAGGAACTTCTGTGTGTCAGTGAGAAAGGACGGGACACTTTGAAACAGTGTGTGTGGAACTTCAGCCAAAAGAAAGTATTTGAACTTTTGAAGATCTAGCTTCTGTTCCTAGGCATGACAGAAATAAAGAACTAATTGAGCAATAAAACATGCTTATTGGAGTTGGCTAGGGTGTGATCATTTGTAAAGGATTACTAACAACAGGATGAGGGTTTTTTCCTGTGCAGGGAAGAGAATTAAGGAATATAAAATACATGGCATAATATAGTCACGAGTGTTTGAAACGCACATGCGTATAATGTCCTCCTTTGTACCCTTTAGCTTCCTTCTGACTTCTGTGTCCATAAAACATTTCCGCAGTTCTGGTGAGGAAGGGAGGAATAAAACCTCAGCACTGCAAATGAGCAGTAATTTCATTCTTACTTGTGTATGTAGGTCCTGCTTTGGGTATTTTAAATCTGCGGGGTCTTGCTTCTGAAATGCTGGTGAGCTATGTGAGGCAGGGCATTCTGTTCAGTGAGAGTCTGGTAGCTCAGGATAACTCCCAAAATAAACAGTGCTCCCCATCCTTTCCTGTTCATACTATTATAAAACCTGATCACGGAGGTTGCCCTGTTGTGCAGCCTAGATACCCCTGCTGTAGTATGCTAGGCACTGTACAGGTTAACCCCCCCCCCCCCCCAGTTATTATGTTCCAGAAAGCTGAAGAGAAAATATAAATAAACAAATGTAATCAATGGATGTGTTTGGAACCATTCGCAAATAACAACTACAGTCTGTAAGACTGCTCAGCAGTAAGTAGTTGTAGAACTGGATTTTAAGGAAAGACTGAAGGAAACCAAATTGCTCAACTGCCACAAATATCCTGCTCTGTTCCTGTAAGAGAACATAAACCAACAACTAATAAAAAAAAACCCAAAAAACAAACCAACAACAAACCCCCTCCCAAAAAAAACACCAACATTTTATGAACTGTTGGAAGAATTATTTCTATCAGCATTTCCCAGTAAAATTGAAGTGACTTAATTTCCAAACTTTCTTTCAAAAAAGGCGTTTTTTCAGGCTGTTGGAAGTTGGCCACTAAATGTGTCTGTAACACATTAGGCACTGTTTTTCAAAACACCTTGTGGACTGCTAATTGGGGTTTGCATAATACCGCAAAATTGCAGGCATTCCTTTGAAATAAGTAGGAATGAAAACTGCTTTTCTAGGGTAAAAGAAAAAGAATTTTTTTATTTTTAACAAAAAGCTCTAACAAAAATGCTTTGTTTGAATATAATTATTGTTTGCTTTTTTCCTGAAGAAATCAGAATCATTTGAGGAAAAGTTTCTAAGCAGTTTCGAGTTACACAAGTTCAAGGAGGCCTTGTACATACAGTACTACTGTTCAGGCCAAGAGGTAAACAATTATGAAATGCTTTTGAAATTCGGGCTTGGTGAGGCTTTTCAAGGTTATGTATTTTGTCACTAAACACAACAGTAAGTTGTTGAGAGCAGGAGTGAGTGATACTTACTTACATACAGATGGCAAATGAAAAAGTTAAGAAATTTAAGAGCCCAGGGTCCAAATCCTTAGTTAAAACACCCTGTTGTAAACCTGACTTACCCTACAGAGACTAGGGCAGGATTAAAAAAAGATTTTTTATTTTTTTTTTAATTAGAGAAAACACTGGCTTAGTCAAAATTCAGACTTATTCTGTTCTTTGGCTGGTGAGTTCATATGCATTTCAGGCCTGTACCTCCTGCAGATCTAGAGCTCTACTGGGTTTGGGCCTGCAGGTGCTTTTAGGGTAGAATGGAATTGAACCAGAACTGGCACATACAGGGTTTAGGCTGCACTCTGTGCTTCTGTCCTTCCTAACCACTGGATCACTTTGAGCTGTGAATCCTTTTCATGGCTTTGAATTTTCGAAATGTCAGTCCAAGCAAGCTGATTTTGCTTGTTTCCTAAGTGTTCAGCAACTGGTCATGAGTGGATGTGGGTAGCGGCTCTTACGAAGGAAAAGACGCAGAAAGCCAATTTCAGAGCATCGCCAAAGAGTGGCTGGGTGCATGAGATAGTCAGTCTTACTCAATTAACTCTTATTTCTGTCCTGAAATTCTGAAAGTGCAGTTATAACCTCTCATCATGCTCTGGGTGACATACCCAGCCTGAATGCATTAACATGATATTTCCAAATCTGCTTAATCTTCATTGCATGATCTTATGTTTAATGAAATAACACCAAAAAAGAAAGCTTTTAGGCAAGCAGATGTGCTGGATGCTAGTAGAGTTGGAAACTTACACTCTATTTACTGATGGGAACAGTCTCTTATGGTCAGAAGCTCAGTACAGCAAATAATAGTGTAGCTTGGAACAGAGAGAGGTGTCGGGGAAAGGAGAATTTTTTGTGTGTCAGGTTTGACAGTACTTTTGTTTATATCTAATAAATATCTAATGCTTATATCTAAGACATGGTGTTTCAGGCTTGTGTAAAGAAACCTTTAAATGAAAGTACACGTCCTTCACATTAATCAATTACACAAAAATAAGGAAAGAAAATTACCTTTTGTTATATTTGAAGCACAGGAGGAGGCGGCAAGGGAGGATTAGCAGGGCTTTGTGCAGCAGTACCTGCGTATGAAATAAACAGCTTTTGACAGGAAGATTACAAAAACTGAAATCATGAAGAGAGAAAAACTCTTGCTAAAGGGTAAGCGTGAATTTGCTTTATTTATCCACCTTTTTCTGTATGCTTAAACAGAGATAAATTCCAGGTTCTTGGAGATTTTAATCATTCCTGAGCTGTCAAATCTTTGTCACCTGCTCAGTAAACTCACATTTACACAACTTATCGGGTGGGAGAAGCTCTCTGCCCTCTCAAGTGCTTTCTCATGGGCTCCGCCACGTTGCTGGTGCGGGGGTGCGGAGTTGGTGCGCAGAAGTGGCTGGCAGCGCTAAAGAGATTACAGAAAGGAGTGTCCAGTGCTGTATGTTTTTAACTTTATACATCTCTCTTGAAAAGACAGGCAGGTGAACGAAGCAAATGTAGGAGGTCAGAGATGGAAAAGCATCCTGATGAGAGAAAAAAAATCCTTCTTCTAATGAGAGATTTTGTCACTGAGCCACGAAGCTCAGAAAATAACTGGTCATAGGTATCTACTAAGCATAGAGTTTGCTTTAGATTGAAAAAAAGGGCAGGAAGAGTACAAAAGTCTCCCCATCAGAGCCCAGCATGTACCCATCCCTCTTTGCAGCAGCGAAAGTCATCATCGTCTCCATACAGTTCTTGTGAGTGTAAAGGTTAGAATCACAGAAAATAGTCACATAACAACTCAAGCTTTCCTTCCTTACATGTCTGTCTTATTTTCCCTCATCTGGATGTGGCACTATGAAGAATGAAATACGTAATAAAAATACTCATGAGTGAAAGTACTTTTGTTCATTCACTTAGTAGTTCCATGGAAATTTATCTATTCAGAATTACGAATAGCAAAGACGCTAGTGATTGTAATTAACTGGCGATAGCACGTCAGTACATCTGCACTTTTCAAAAACCGCCATTTCTGTCATAAAATTTCAGAAAAATCTAGAAAAGTAGAGGAATGTAATTGTTTGCTGTCATAAGACGTGCTTTTGCAAATTTTTTTATTGAAATGCAGTTTCCTGTCGCAGGCGCGCCCATGGCTCAAATATATTCTGTTCTTGTCTTTCTTATTTTAGACCCAATTCTTAGAAATAGCAGGAGGGGACCCAAAAAGACAGATAAACCACATACTGAAAACAGTGCCTTCTGAGACCTGCAAGAAAATTTTCTTCGCTTTGCTGTTTTGTTTTGTGTTTTGTTTTCCTAGTGCTTGACTTATTTCCCCTACAGTTTCTGGGTTTGGCCCACACTGGCTGAAAAGAATGCTTACACAAAAACCTGAAAAGAAGACTTATCTCAGTATTATTTTGAGGCCATTAAGGCTGTGAATCATACAAGGCTTGTTTCCGTGATCCTTGACTGCATTTGCACCAAAACAGATGGTCTGCCTTAGCAGTCTACCTTACGCATGTGGAATAGTGATAGCCATAGATATTAGTCTGTTTGGTCATACAGAAATGTGTAAAAGTAATTTTACACCTGACCTGAAGAAGGTAGGTTTGATTTTATCATAGTCCATTAAAATTCTTTACCTAAAATCTAGTGGAAACTGAAAAAAAATACTGTGAGATGGACTATTCCCTCAGTATTTCAAATCCAGCCAAAATGTGATTTAGCTTTCTTTGTGACTCTTTGCTGAGACCAAAAATGTTGCCTTTCCATTAGCCTACTCCACCTAAAGGCAAGAAATTAAAGCACAACTGTATCTCCAGCAATGAAAGCTGTTCCTTCTAGCAATGATTGCATTAAGTAAGCAGAACTTCATCTATATATGAAAATGCGCTGAATATCATCTAGGTGATCATAGTATTCTTCAGTTAGCTGTAAGCTGTCATATTGACTCAAATTGCCCTTTCTCCACACACACATTTAGAAGATGCTTTTTTACTCCTTTATTTTTGAAAATCTTCAATTTCTCTTGTTGCGTATATCTGCTGTGCAGGTGCAGTGAAGTAGGAGTATTAGGTACTTCACAAGAGTGGTGATTTTTACATTGTGGAACTGAATTTGGAAAGACAACGGGAGACTTTAAATTAGTATTCACTAGTTCAGAAAGCCAAGATGTATAGATTTGGGCAAACTGACAAAGGATGTTTTCCTGTCTTGCAATGGCTTTGTACAGCCTGAAAACATCTCACATGCTGCTACTCAAGGATTTATAAGATGGTAGTTAATGAAGTGTAGTAAGGAAAAGTGCTTCCTAGATTTGATTCTCACTAACAGAGATGGTCTCGTGGGAGACGTGGTGACTGGTGGCTCCCTTGGCCACAGCAACCATGAAGCAGTCAGGTTCAAAATCTTTCCTAATAGGAGGAAAACTGCTAACAAGACCTTAACACTAGATATGAAGAGAGCAGACTTCAGGCTGCTCAGAGAACTACTTAGTAAGATTCCCCGTGAAGAAGATTTGAAGGTGTTGGTGTCCATCTGTGTTGGTCGATTTTTAAGTACCACCTACTAAAAGCACAGGACCAGGCAATTCCAAAATGCAGAAAATCTAGCAGGCGAGGCAAAAAGCCAGCTTGGTTGAGCAGGGATCTTCTTCTTGAAATACAGTGAAAAAATAAATTACATGGTCAGTGGAAGCAAGGTCAGGCAACGTGGGAGGACTACAGAGATGCTGCTCGCCATTGTAGGGAGGAAATTTGTGCTGCCAAAGCTCAATTAGAATTGAAGCTGGCCAGTACTGTGAAGGACAATAAAAAAGGCTTTTTAAAATATATTAATGGCAAAAGGCAAACTAGAAACAACATCGGCCCATTACTTGATGAGCATGGTCACCTTATTAACAGGAATATGGACAAAGGCAAGATGTTTAATGCTTTCTTCGCCTTGGTCTTCAACACTGATGATGGACTTGGGGGCCCCCATAACCCTGGGCTAGAAAACCTTGACTGCGAGAATGATAAACTCCCAGTCAATCCAGAACTTGTACAGGATTTGCTACTCCTGCTAGATCCATACAAGTCAATGCGGCCTGATGGGATTCATCCAAGGCTGCTTGAAGAGCTGAATGACGTCATAGCGAGACCTCTCTCCGTGATTTTTCAACGGTCTTGAGAATCTGGAGAGGTCCTGGATGACTGGAAGCTGGCAAACGTTGTCCCAGTCTACAAGAAGGGCAACAGAGATGACCCTGCAACTACAGGCCTGTCAGCCTCACTGCTGTGCTTGGCAAAATCATGGAGAAGATTGTTCTGGGAGTTATTGAAAAACATCCGAATGACAATGCAGCCATTGGTCCTAGCCACTATGGGTTCATGAGGGGAAGGGCTTGTTTAACAAACTTAATTTCGTTCTATGACAAGATTACCCACCTAGTTGACCAAGGGAAGACTGTTGATGTGATATTTCTGGATTTCAGTAAAGCCTTTGATACTGTCACAGTATTCTCCTTGGCAAGATGTCCAGCATACAGCTGGCTAAATACACAATGCAGTGGGTGAGCAATTGGCTGACAGGCCAGGCTCAGAAGGTTCTATTAAAGGGGGTTATGTCAGCCTGGTTACTAGTCACTAGTGGGGTTCTGCAGGGATCCGTTTTAGGGCCAGCACTCTTTAATGTCTTTATAAATTACTTAGACTCAGGACTTGAGGGAACACTTAGTAAGTTTGCTGATGGCACAAAATTGGGAGGACCTGTCGACACTCTCGAGGGCAGAGAGGCCCTGCAGAGAGATCTGGACCAATTGGAGAACTGAGCAATCACCAACCACATGGAGTTCAACAAGGACAGGTGCTGGATTTTGCACTTGAGACACAGCAACCCTGGCTCTGCATACAGACTGGGGGATGAGATGCTGGAAAGCAGCTCTGCAGAGAAAGATCTGAAGCTTCTGGTCAATGTCAAGTTGATCACGAGCCAACGGTGTGCCCTGGCAGCCAAGAGACCCAACTGTCCTGAGGTGCATCAAGCACAGCATTGCCAGCCAGGCAAGGGGGGTGATTGTCCCGCTCTGCTCTGCACTGGTGCGGCCTCACCTGGAGCACTGTGTGCAGTTCTGGACACCACAGGATAGAAAAGATACTAAGCTGCTAGAGAGTGTCCAGAAGAGGGCTACGAAGTTGGTTAAGGGTTTGGACGGGAAGCCATATGAGGAGCGGCTAAAGTCACTTGGTTTGTTCAGCGTGGAGGAGACTAAGAGGAGATCTCATTGCAGTCTACAGCTTCCTCACAAGGGGAGGAGGAAAGACAGGCACTGAACTCTTCTCTTTAGTGACCAATGACAGAACCCAAGGGAATGGCAGGAAGATGTGCCAGGGGAGGTTTAGGTTGGACATTAGAAAAGGTTCTTCCCCCAGAGGGTGGTGGAGCACTGGAACAGGCTCCCCAGGGAGGTGTCACAGCCCCACGCCTGACAGTGTTCAAGAAGAGACTGGACAATGCCCTCAGACACATGGTGTGAACTGTGGGGTTGTCATATGCAGGGACAGGAGTTGGACTCAATGGTCCTTGTGGGTCCCTTCCAGCTTAGGACATTCTGTGATTCTATGATTCTAAGCTGTAAGTTAGTAAATATGCAGATATGGCCACCGTACTACATAGCTTAATGAATTTGACCACAATTATTATATAATTACTGTGGTCATGACTTGTTTCTGAGTTTTGACTTAAAGAAAGCATGGTTGTGTACTGCAAGTAGTTGTTTGCCAGGGGTTTAGTTAAATTAGTCAAGTTTAAACATAGCTTGCTATGAAAAGCAAATGTTTTAGTATGTTATAGTTTTCCTGAGTTAAGACTGGGAAAGTATGAATTTGCAATGAGAAAGCACAGTGAAAGCTAAAGTATTCTTGGGTAATATCCAGAAAATAAGTTTCTGCTGGAAACCTATTTAGATGTCTTTATTTTTCCCTTGGTACTGTTGAACTAAGAGCCTTTAAATCCAATTAGTTTTGTGTCAGATAACATTTGAAAAGATTTCATTGCATCCTTTCCACAAAAAATGTGAATCTAATAGAATTTTACACATTATTCTAAATTACCGCAGCATTTAACACGGGTTATCTCCTTTCTATACAGCTTGTCTTGGAGTTGTAGTCCTAGAGAATTTTGTTTTTCATCACTAGGGGTCAGTGATTCAGCTCCAAGTGAAGATGCCTGAAGGTATTGAAGTAACGTATATAAGTTCCTGCTGTAGCCAGTGGAAATCTAGTCAACTGGACACTTCTCTGGGCTCCACCAGCTCTCGTGACTTTGACTGTAATGGGAGCTGAGACATGTAACTTGCATGCAAATGGTTATATTTAAGTATTTGAAGTAGGCAAACAAGTTTCTCTCAGCCATTAGGTTCTGCTGCACTCCAGTGAGGTTAGTTTCTGATGGTCTGATCTAGAGCCAGCTCATGGTTTCTTGATGGAGAACACAAAAGTGGATTTGGCCACTCCAGGAACACGTGCCCTGTCATTACCTTTGATGGCAGCAGAGCTCAGTGTTTTGGAATCAGTAAAAGAAATTCAGGACAAGAAAACCTGAGAAAGGCTGGTGGGGCTTGCCAGGCAATGCAGAGGGACGGAAGCACTGGGAGAAGCAATTGGGTATGTGGAAAAACGGGCTGGGAGAGCTCACAGGTATTTAGGGGCTGTGAGTAGGGCTTTTTCTGTTCCCCAAATCGACCTCCCCAGAGATTTTATTGGAAGGCTGTGATGGATCCTTGGAGGCTCTCGCCTCAGTAGCAGTATGAGGTGTGAGTCAGAAGAACAAGAGAAACCTACATCTTAGTTTCTAAGGCCTTCTTCCCAAAGCTGCCTGGATTCTTACATTGCCAGAGTAAGAGCAGCCAGGACCCTCTCGTGCCCCCAGACACAACATGCATGGCAGGCCTGGCCTGTAGCTCCAAATCATAAATGAACTAGGCAAGGGCAAGAACATAGAGCCCTTGCTGTTTACACCAACTGCTTTCCATTGCCCTTGCAGGGAAAGGGAATGGTCCTTCACCCTGCTTTATCCTTATCCTGCCTGGGTCCCAGAGGAGTAGGTGCATGCAGTGGGCATGCAGTGGGACCCAACACACTACACAGTTACTTTGCCTGGATGAGTCTTAAGTGGCTTGCCCCACCTCCGCCTGGAAACTTACAAAGTGTTTTTTAAGGGTTGTAGTTTGCTATTTGGCTAATGCTCTTACCTCTTTACCTGTGCAACTCTCCTTCCTTTAGTGTGATGTTAAAAAGTAAGACTAGGAAAAAGTAAAAGAAAGAACAAAAGGAAATTTCCTCTCACTTGAGTTACCTGTGTCTATGACCTCATGAAGTAATGTTTAGCAATTAAAGCATGGTTTTGATGTCTCTAAATAATAAATACTAAATACTTAAGGTGTGTAAATGTTGACCACGATCTTGGACAGTTTCCTAATACTGCGTAAATTGTATTCTCTGTCTATGGGTGAAAGTATTAAGGAGGTTTATAGTTGTTGGAGGTTTCTAATTGTTGTTTTTTTGTGTGTGTGGGTTGGGAGGTTGTGTGGGGTTTGTTTAAATCTGTAATGAATTACAGTTTAAAACAGTTCTAGCCTTCTGCTTTTCTCTTGGTCTCCCTCAGCACAGAACAGTATTGCAGGATGTTCCCCACTTATTAGGCTTCGGTTGTTAGGGACAAACTTAGTGGTTTATGTGATCTGAAGCCTCCAAGAACTATTTCTTTAATTTTGTTTGAAAACTTACTACTTGACTTTTTTTTTTTTTTTTTGTTCAAGTGGGATGTGCTACTCTTGATAGGTCATTATGGATGGCATGGAGCCGTTAGGAGTGAATTGCTCTGCTCAGTCACAGCATGGCCAGTGGTGGCTGCAGCTGTTTCCTTTTAGTTCCCTCTGCATGATTCTGTCCTGATCCACAGCGCGATCCTCAGGAATAACAGACGGCGTCATCATCTGGGCCAGTAGAGACCTCAAAACTCCCTACTAATCTCCCTGAGAAGTTCACCCACTATGTGAATGGTAGCGGTTGCTTTATGACACGGAGACTTGGCTACAGCGAAGTGAACGCAAACCAACTTATTCTTAATTACTTTTTAAAGGAAAGCAGATTTCCCCCATAGTGATAATCAATGGGACTTGTGTTTGGAAGAAAGATGGATTATGTAAAATGAAACCAAATCTGCCCTGGGCAGATTTCCAATGGATATTACTCCTTTTTAAGTTCACTACACTTTCATAAGTAGTTCCTGAATAATCTTTAGTAAGTGTAAATTAAAGAGCTACCCATACTAAAAAAATCAGCGAAGGTCTGCTTGCTTTGGGAACAATTTTAAAAGCAGTAGTCCAATTGTGTCAGCCAGTACATTCTTGTTGCCTTTTATGATTTTCCAAACTGTTCAGTTTCCATATCTAAGTGGTGTTATAAAGCACTGTCATATATATTTCTTTCAGAATCTTAATCTTCCTGATTAGAAGTGCTGTCTCTGACTACACTTGTCAATACGAAATGCAGGAAATAACTTGGACCTCTAGAGTTTGAGAAGACAGTCTGAACAAATCCGTTGCGAACAATACCATAATGAACTGCATCAGTCGTGCCCACCGAGAAGCTGTACCTGCACCTTGGGTTCTTGTACCCACCAAGTTCGGGTCTGTGCTATGTAATCTAGAAGAGCTCCTTGTATGATAAGACACTTAGGCTACATCTTTATTTTGGTGTGGTGTTTCACAGGCATGTGTACAGCCAGGACATTGTAGCTCCATGCTGCTCTGCCAGCTTACTGTGTCATGGACCAGCATTCCCTCTCCCCCAACAGCACGACGGTGTGGGAGGCAGCCCACATTTCTAGCGCCTGCTTCTTCTCCAGGCTTGCCACTGGAGATTGGAGGCAACTCATGGCCTATTCTCTTTCTGGCAGTTTTCAGTCCTACAGAACTTGAAGCGAGTTTTGGCATGTGATCCTCAGAAGTGCGTTTTATGAAAATAAACTTGGAGTTTTTTGAGAGGCACTGAAGCCGCATGAATTAAAAACATCACGTTGCTGACTTTTCAAGTGGAGTGACAGATTGTTCCACCCTGTCCTGGTGCCATTGTCAGATAAGACGAATGAATTCTTCACTGCTCACGATGTTTCCTTGCATGCAAAAAGAAATACTGTCTCCGTAGCTAGAACTGATTAATGTCAATTCGGTAATGACAAGATATTTCAAAATTATTGTCTCATATCCTTTAGGTTTTTTTGTTGTTTTTTTTTCTCTTTACCAGTCTCCTCTGTTAGAACATGTTTACATGCTACAATTTCTAAAAGGATTCAAAGAAAGAAAACACGGAAATTACCTTGACATTCAGTGACATCTGTAATATCATGTAAATCATTACTAATGGAAAACAATTATGGAGGCTCGGAGTCGGCTGTAATAGATTTTTCACACAAAGAAGGAAGGATGTTGGACCTACTGTAGAGCTGTGAAGAAGTAATTACATATCATCTTTTGTACCTAACAAGTGAGATATTTTTAAAGATGTCACACTAGCCGTGACACACTCAAGAACATCATGTTCTAGGCAGTGGGATATTTTGTTGGCATTTACATCTTTTAGAGCAGCCATCTGTACTTGGTGTTTGCCTGCTACATATCTGGGGCACATTGTGTACATTACCATTTTAATTTTGTGCAGTTTTTTTGGTAACCTGTTACTGGGTACATTGCAGCCATTTGAGATCTGTGCTGTATACATTGCCTGCTGTCTGTTGTCTTCCTTCAGGAAATGCATAAGTTCTTTTTCAAAGTGACTTCTATTCTACTTAGGAATGTGACCTCCTCAGGACTAGTACCTGCCACAGAGGAAAGACATCCTGTTTCTACAGTGGTATTAATACTAAGGTCTGAGAAGGTTTAATGAAATTTAGTAGTTTGAGGTTCAAAACTCTGGTGAGAGATAATTATCCATAGCTTATGAAGATGGAATAGCTGCTGTTTGAATAGTCTTTTGCTTCAAGGACATCATGCCATTTGCTTCTGGCTATTCTGTTAATTTTCATCTGATTTTTCACTTCTCCGTATCAGCACTTCCCTTAGTTATGAGTGGTTTTTAGTTAATGACACTTATCTCCTGCCTCTGCCTTACGGATTGTGAAAAATTACTGTAGGGCAGTGTGCATTGACCCAGTAGATGGAAGGCTTCAGTTGCACCTGCAATTAGACTCACCTTTTATTGCATCCAAGTGGAAAAAGAAAGTGACACTAGGACATGGCACTTAACTCTGCCCATTTGTAGACCAGAGCCCAGAACCAGGAACCACCCCTCCATTGGACTGCATTAGGAGAATCCCAAAACAGGGGTCCAGCCCTGCACCTTGCTCTGTATGTTGTAGTGACGTTTTGTGTTGCGGAAGCTCAGAGCTATGTTTTAGGATCGTTTAGTGACCCAAGTATAAATACAGGACGTTTTTCAATTTCAGTATTAATTTACTTGAAAACAAGTCACATTTGGGGATCATGATGGTTTTCATTTGTTTGTCTGTTGCAATCATTTGGGCACATCACACATCTGCCAGTTGCAGGGATGATGGGTATGAAAAATCAGGGTGCCACCCCGTTCTCCACCTTTGTCCTGAAGTGCAGAAGTCTCTTGGAGACCAAAGCATCTTATCTTGAACTAAATCTTTTAATTAATAGTTGGGTAGAGGGTGAGCGATGTTAGATTTGAAGGAGTTTGGACTGGACGGTTTAAAAACCGTGGATTCTCAGAAGTCAGTTTCAGTTTCCAGTATCCGTTTCCCGTCTATGAAATTGATTTTATATTTAACAGCTACATGAGAATGAACTGAGCCTAGATTACATTCATGTCTTGCTTGCATTAACTGGAAAAGGCTGGTGTTCTTCCTGCATTTTGCGCTGGCGAGGATCCATCTGACCATTCATAGAAGGCTTTGCAAAGGAAAGCAACCCCTAATACTGGTTGAAAAAAACGGCGTATTTTGTGATCTTAATCACTAGTCACATAAAAAATCTTCAGTGTTTCTTGAAGACATAACGGGCTCAGGGCATATGTGTTTTCCTTCAAACATCTGTTTTCCCGGTGAATAAAAGTGTAAACAAGAGTGAGAGGACAGTTTATTTTCCTGACTTCAATCTTTTTGTCAAAGTCTTTTGTATCAGAATTGCACTGTAAATGAAAATTTCAGGAAAGGGGCATGTTGCTGAAATATTTGCAGTATTTAAACCTTTGTTTCCCGTGATGAAAAATTTTCACTGAAATAATTTACTAGCTCATCAATTCACTGCCGTGGGAGACATCACATCTTAAAAATCTTTAAAATATGTCTGTGTATGTATATATATATATATATATATTTTTTGTGCTCTTCTTTTCTTCCTGTTGGAGGGTAAATCAGGCACCTAGCTGCTTAAATGCTATACCAGTCTGATTGAATTCATGGCCAGCTTCAGCACTTGTTGCTTTGCCAGTATAGCCTTTTGAGAACTCCTGAATCATTGCCATGAATTAATAGTTTATCATTAGAATAATACATGTGTGAGATCTATCCTGTGGTTTAACAAACAAAAGGACAGAGTACTTGAGTTTTACTCCTGGGCCGAATTGCCATGTAAATGTTTCTAGTGGCTATGTTCGTTTCACCAGTTCTCACTTCTGTGCTGATGCTGAGTGGTAATTGGGAAACTGATGTGGCTGAGAGAACCAAATTTGTACCTAACTGCTTTTGTTCTTTTTCAGGTGAGTCAGTTTTCATCATGGCTGCCACACAAATATTTGCAGCAATAAAACACTGGAGGCAGTTCAGGGGCAGGAACTTCTGCATAATATACAAAAGGGTAGATATGACTTGGCCAAGCTGGTAAAATACATGTCAGTTCAGTACTGTTCTCTCCAGCTGCTACCTTGAATTGTCTTTGACTTCAAGCCTATGATGAGACTAGTGTGCTCGTCTTTATAGTCTTGTTACTGGATGGATCACACATATTAACTATTTCAGGATTTTAAAGCATGTGTTTTTAACTGTGAGAGTTTAAAAAAAGATCGTGTGCTCTGAAGCAATTGCATTCTAAAAATCACTTCATGCATGGGAAACTTCACAGGTCAAAGCGTGATATAATGTCTTATGATGGCGAGTTGTCTGAAAGATGCCAAATGCCCAAGTGGAACCTGAGAATGTTTTCTTTTTCAAAGTCTTATAAATTACTGACGTAAATCCGCCTAGCTGAGTAGCTCCAATTACAAATTATTGATTCAATGTCTTGCAATTGAGATGAGTAGGAGAAGGAACATTTTTCACAAGATTTGAATTATTTCTGTAAATATATGTGGTGGATTCCAGTAGTTGTGTTGGTTAGGGAAACTGTTGCTCAAAACTTTGTCCCACTGGTGGTTAGTTGCTCTTTAGACACCTCTAGGTGAGAAATATCTAGGAAACAAGATACATGCATCCTATATAGCAAGACTTCACATTTGGCTCAGCAGTTTAATGAGTACATGCAAGAGGCTGTGGGAAAACTATTACAAATTCAAAACATAAATAAAATCTGTACCATTAGAGAGCAACAGGGCCTGAGACTTGGGACACCACCACCCACCCACCTGCATTTTCTTGAAGGCCTAATGCCTCATGGAGCCAAGAAGTTCCATTCATTGGCTCAGAGAACATGAGGCTGAACTGTGGTGAGATTTGTGTCCCCAAAACTAGCAATTATAGAACTTCAAGTAAGGTCTTGTAGATGAGAAGACAGGCTTTTAATAACAACCATACTCCCTTCAGGAATTTGGCAGCCTAACTGCTGAACAGCTCTGAGCTGAGGTTAACACTTCAGCAAGATTTCTTGCAGGATTTCTGGCCTATTCCATTCCTGATGCAGCTGGGTCAATATTAAAATGGCATTTTTTGGTACTGTCTGGAGGCAGAATTTAAAAGGAACAACGACAAAAAAAAAAAATGGTGGGGGAAGAGAAGAAGGCTGTTGGATTTTTTGATGTGGAGAAAAGCTATGACAGGTTGCGAATGGCTGCCTAGACCCAGGCCTCCGCTGCCACAGATGGTGCACAGTGCTGCGTCTGCCTGGGCTGCCTGCGGCCTCCTGACCGGCCTGGGCTGGCTCTGTGCATGGGATGATGCCCAGAGAAGGAGGGGACAGTTTGAAAAGCAGCTTCCCCAAAGGAAATTCAGGAGGAGGGGGGAACATTAACTTGCAGCAGGCGAGGTTTGTAGGGTTCAAGATGTTGTTCTGCTTCCTGCCAAAGCAAAGACGAAAAATAAATTGACATTGCTACCAGAGATAGTCTCGATAGGTTAATCTCAGAAATGAACTCAAAATCTTCAGCGGAAATGAGATTTGGTGGGATTAAATGTGATGTAGAGAGAATGATTAGTGGGGTCAGTGACCTGGAGAATGTGAATAAACATTGTGAGCAGAACTTTCAGAGAACATGGTAGATATACAGATTCATGAAAGAAAGTAGTAACTTAAAAGTCTACCGAAGTGGAGCAGGAAGATCTTGTTAAATGTTTAAAGCAAGACATTTTTTGCTTTCCAGAAGCAGGAACAGCTGCAGTGGTGAAGAACCACACAGAGCTGCCTGTAACTCCGCCATCCTCTACTCAAACAAGCTGAGTTAAAATCCTCAGAACCACACAGGTGGAAGGGACTTTAGCAGATCTCCAGTCCAACCTGCTGCTCCAGGTAGGCTCAACTGTGAGCTCAGACCCAGTTGCTCAGGACTTTACCCAGCCAGGTCATAGGAACCTCTGAGGATGGAAACTGCACAGCCTCAGTGGGCAACCTGTTCTTGAAATGAGGGAAATTCAAGAGAGAGCTAGACTCTTCCAAACTGTGTGGGCGGGTGCAAGAGTGTTTCAGGAACTGTCCCAGGCTACTTCAGTGAAAAGTAGCCTCTGGCAAGTATAGTATGATGGTGGTTTCTCAGAGCAGTTGCCCAAAACCATCTGAAAAGGACACCACTGCTTGGATGAGGAGAGTTTATACATCTTTGTCACCAAGCGAGGCTGAATTTCCATGTTAGGGAAAGAAGGGAAATGAAGAGAAAAGGATCAGGTGAGTGGGCTGTACAACTGAATGGCTAACAAAGGTGGGAACTGACTGGGCCTTACTGTGGTACATTTTAAAGCGGAAACTTAAAGCAGAGGTAAAAGAAGATGAGGCCTTATTAAAGAGACTCGAAAAGTGACCTGGGTGATGATTCACTCATGTCAGAGAAATAAAGGCAGTTTTCATCAGTGAACTTCCTAATGCAGTTGGTGATATTCAACAGGTTTGTAAAAGCATTGGCCAGATTTATGTTTATGAGGGGATTTATGTCCGGAAGACAAAGAGAAACAAAAGGGTAGAGGCTTAGTAAATTATAGTGGAAAATGCTAGCCAATAAAAATTATTTCAGTAACTGCTAAAGGGATGAAAAGCCCTTTTTTATATGAAGCAGACGGACAGACGTATTATTGTGCCATTATGAGGCATGCATTTATAGAGTGGTCTCAAGGAGATATCTGAGAACATGAGGACCACTGCTGTGTGCATTCCCCTCTTCCCCAGATATTGGGGGAAGTATTTCATGAGCAGTCTATGTTGGAGAGGAAAGGCAGTAGGTGCATTACAAGTCTAGCCCTTGATCGATAGAGATGACTGATAGCTACCCAAAGCAACATACAGAAAAGTTAGCAAACTCATTATAAGCTTTGTTTAATCAATGCTTTTAAGGGGGAGAAACGTTTCCTCCTGGAAGAAAGCAAAGGTATTTATAATACCATTAAAGAAAAGAAGAGGCTGCTTGTGATCTGTACGTATGTCACTCATGCAAATTGACTAGTTCTCACTAGTATTGACAGATTAGTAACATGTTAGGTATGTATACCCAGGGCAGTATGGATTCATGGTAGGGGAACGAATTTCAGATAATGATAATTCTACTGTGAGCTATAAAATGCAGAATAATAGCAGGTAAGTTATCTGGGGATCTCCTGACAAAGTGCCACTGAGCAGCTAGCAGGGATATTTTGAAACACCGCATTTAAGAAGATGTGGCTTTGGATGTAAGGTGAGACCTTGCATTTCTGCTGTGTGTAAGGGGTTTTAGACTTTTGAATTAAGGAAAGGAACATCTTTAAGCTGGTTAATTAACATGGCAGGAGCCTCTGTGATGTCTACAACTACAGCAGGAGAACATCTGTCTGCAGCAATTGGGCAGGAACTTCCAAACTAAAGGGTTGCTCACAGATGGGGCGGGTAGCTTGCCAGGCAGATGATGTAGGGCTGTTTATACAAACCCACATTTCCTCTTAAAACTAATAGAATAGCAAACACATATCATTGGCACTCTTCGAGTATAAAATTAATTATAATAAATCTGACGTGTTAAGTGTCTGCTGTTTTGAAAAAATTACACTGGGAGGAGAAAAGACCCTCAAATTCATTAAGTAGGGTAAGAATTCATACTAACGTGACAGAAAAACAGATGATCTTATTTGAAGTTTATTATACTGTATAAAATAATAAAATCCATTGAAGAATAGGTAGAGATGAAGCTTTCTCAGATGTGCAGAATTGCTTTCAGTGAAATAAATATATTTCTACCACCTTTGCACATTGCACATTTCTACCACCATTTCATACTTTTGTTAAGATTAGAGGATTAAGATTGTTAAAGAATTTCTTCTCAGATTGTATCAGATGTGTGTGCCTGTTTTATTCAGAGAGTATATTGCCCTGCAAGGAGCAGGCTATGAAACCTCCTCAAGATATTTGAAAATACCCTATGGAGTAGGAGGGTTTTTTCAGTATGTTTATTTTTACTATACGTAATGCTAATATTAGCAGAAAAGTTCTCATAACACTATGTGCTTCACAATTGATTAGATGGCATAGGATTTCTAGAGAGCTAAAATCTATTTGTTTTCAACAGAAAATATGATAAGACTTAACAAGTAAAATCTTGGAGGAAAAAAATCAAGGAAAGGAGTTTGAACTAAACAGTGGGGAAAGATGTAGAATAGTGGTCTTTGGTTTCCTCTCCTCTCCCTCAACTCTCCCCTAAACGTATTGTAAAGAAAACATTTGTACTCTATGGCTGCTATTTCCCTTTATGATCTTTCACTTTTTCTGATGATGGTAAGTAGTGCTACAGAGGTTGTTGGCAGAGGTGCGTTATTTTTTAGTACTTTGTACCTGTGGGAGAAACTCACATAACACCCTCTGTACTATTCTGGTTTACCTACCTGGGCTTTTCTCTGAGAACCTTATCTTACAGAGAAAGAAAATCTGATATCCCACCTTTTAAGGCTGCTAGGCAAGATATTGCTGAAAGCGGTAACTTCCTAACCTACCAAAACCTGCAACTTGCTAAAATATAGTTCCGTTTCTCCATCATGTATCTCATCAGATTAGACTGATTAAAAAAAAAAAAAAAAAGAGGGGACCCAGATCTGAAGGACAAACTTTCTGTGTCTGGAATCCACTGAAATCTGCTGAATTCCAATATGTATTAGTATATAACGTAGTATTTTTGCTTTGTATGTGTTATTATGTTGAGAATGGATACAAGGCTTACTTCTTATTAACAATTACATATATTCCGTTTTAGAGACCAAAATATTAACCTCAAATTCTTGCAGTTTCTGTCTGTTCTACTCCAGGTTTTACCTGACTGGGAAAAAAATTGATAAGTGAAGTTTGGATTTATTTTTTTTTAAAGTGTATTGATCTCTGTTGTATTGTGCTTGCAGCCTTACATGGCTGCCCTAGGAGTGCCAGGCATCACTGTTTGTTTTCAGGAGGCAGAGTTCTGTGCCTGCTGAATCAAGGTCTTGGATACATGTGATTTTCTGAAGTTGTAATTTCCAGCTCAGTTTCTGATCCAAAATGTCAAGACCCCTCAGTAAAATGCAAACAGAATAGCATGTCTTTGTAATTCTGATAGGACTCTGCCTGAGATTGTTTCCACCCCTCACCCCCTGCAACAGCTTTTGTTTTTCGCTGGCCCTGGTGGTTCCTGCAGCATCTTCAGACTCTGCAGCATCTGAATACAGATGTAGCTGCTCGGTTTCTGAAAAAAAGTAAGATTTGGGAACAGTGACTGCTGCCTCTGCCCCAGGGGCCTGAGGGAGCACCGGCTGGGCTGCTTCTTCTGTGGAAGACCCAGGGCAACCTATCCTTCTCTTCTTGTTACTCCCAACACTGCCCCAGACCAACACATTTACTTTTGCAGGAGCCCCAGTGATGAAGTCTGTTACTGAGACAGGAAGATGAGGTCGCAGAGAAGATGAAGCAACAGGACAGTGACTGGGTCACCTCCAGAACACCGTTCCTGTTTCCATAGAGTTGGAATTATTTTCCCCTTTCATATACAAATGGAAAGTCAGTTCAAGAAAATGAGATTTTTCTTTTCAAATGAAAAAGCAGGACAGGCTGTTCAATCCACTTGTGGGGAGAAGCCACTTGTAGCCACTTCCATGGGCCCTTGTGCCTGTGAGATCTCTCTGCCCAGCAACCATCTGCATCCAAGGTTGCTGCGACACCTTGAGATGGGCCAGCAGATCTCAGAGCAACCACAGGAGCCAACACAAGGAATGAATGCACCAATACTTGATACCTGAGATCTAGGAAAAACTCTTCTTCCTAGATCTAGGAAAAAACAAAACAAAACAAAACAAAATGTTTGCTGAGCTTTATTTGATAAAACCAGAGAGAACAGGAACATCTCATACTGAAGCAACAAACCTGAAGTATGAGCTCACAGCTGCAGTATGCTTGCCAGACAAATAAGATGGTGCTGGAAGAAGTGATTTATTTTTCTCTCTAACAATCTCTTTCGTGCTGCGTTGGATCCTGTTGTGTTCTGGAGAGATAAATAATCAGCCAATAGGTTTTGGGAAGGAATAGAACAGGAAGCTTACTGTAAGGTGAACTGGAATATACATCTTTCGTTAGCATTTTAGGCATGCTTCTGTCTGATGGTAGAATTTTAATCAATGTTTTTCTCCATGTACTTGATACAGGATCTGTGTTTGAATATACATGAATACAGTGTATACTAACTTGTTACACTTGTGTGGGAACTGAGTACAGTGTTTTTCCTAGTAATATACATCTAGTTTTAGGGCCTGGTCCAAAACATAGTCAGTTTTACAACTACAGACACAATTTTATTACATTCTTCAGTAGTGTGATACTGACGACCAGATTCTTACAAATCTTCATGGACTTCCTCTTCAGCGTAGAGCCAAATGAAAATTTGAATTTTTCAAAATTTTCAAGTGTTAAGGTGTTTCACAGGTTTGGTGAAACCTAGCCAAATATTTGAGGAGAGAAGGTTCTTGTGAGTTTTCTAGCAAAGAGTTTCTGAATTGCTTTTCTGTAATAAATTCAAAATCTAATTTGCAGAAACATCGCATTATAGATCATTTGTGGGAAGAGCCTTACCAGTTAAGATTGTTTTTCGTACAGTTCTTGATTTTTGGTAACCATTAGCTACTGAATATACTATTAAGGTAGGGTCTAGGAAAAACACATCTTGTTTTCTGGACATTGTTTTAAGATATACTCAGTGTTTATTCAAGCTGATCTGTTTTGAAGAAAAAGGCAATAATCTTCCTGCGTTTTCTGTGTTATGTTTTGCAATTCTCAGAACAGAAAAACCCCAAAAGAAAAACATGTCTGCTTAGTATGAATTGCACAAGAATATGATGAGTCAAGAAATACTTTTTATAAGCTTTCACATGCACATGCCAAAAAAGTCTTTGCCAGAGTTACTCTCTATTGGAATTTACAAGGGTTTGTGAAGAGCAAATAATGAAGTGCTTTCTTGCTCTTTCTCCTTTAAAAAACTATTTGAGGAGGAGCCTGAGGACCTGGATTGCTCAGAAAAGGATCTAAGACAGAACTCTTGGGTTGCTAAGCTGTAATTGAAAGGTGAATTTTGAGACAAAATTAAATTATTGTTGGTACAGTTTATTGTCCCTTTGGGATTTATAAAAACGTCACCGGTATTCTTTGCCTCCACTCAAAAAAATCTGTTTGTGTATTAGAAGTTTTAGGTCGCAGTTTCCTCCTCTTTCTGAAAGATTTTAGCAATTATTTGAATTCCCTAAGAACGTGTTAAAACACAGAAGGCAAAAGCCTCAGCTTCTGTTTTCGGCTCTAGTAGTGGAGAAAGGCAGTGTTGCATCATATACTGTCAGTGAGATGAATTGGCATTTCTCCTGTAAAATCCTTTGAAATATTCACAATATTTTTCTTGCTGGTTTGGTTTTGTTATTTTTCTATGTTTAAAAAAAATAGTGAGAAAACTCGCAGGGGTTTTAGTTAACTTCAAATAAAAAGTAATGTAGTTATAACAATTAAATATGTTCACTAGTGGCACTTCTTAAATGATGAAGTAATTGGATGACGTTAAATGGTAAGGTCTTACGGGGTCTCTTGGCCTCTGGAAGGATTGGGATGGGGCGATGGGGCGCACTCTGGACCGCCAGCAGCCCGGGAAAGCTGCCTGGTTGGCTCCCCTGGGCACGAGGTGCCTGGGCTCGCCTCCCGCAGCCTTCTTGGCACCAACACAATAGACAAAGTTTTGGCGAACTTTACACCAGCGGTGGGCCCAAATTGCAGACCTGGCTTCTAAGTGTGGCTCCAGCATAGTAGTTCATGAATGCAGACTTCTGGGTTAGGTCAGTTAGCAGATTAATCAGTAGTATGATTTTGACAATGTTGGTTCGTGTTTCTGTCCGTTCGCGGTGGTTTTGGAAGATTATTAAACAAACATAGATTGATGCGAAGGCTGAGCAGTGAGTAGTTCACTCTCTGAAAAACAAATTTATTTTTTTTTTTCCCACTTGTGGAAGGACATACAGAGTAGGAAAAAGTAGAAAAATATTTTTCCCAGGGCAAGATAGGGATCCCTTCTCTTCAGGTAAGCCTGGCCTTTCCTCCCAAAGGGGAGGATGCAGTTTGATGCAGGTCCCTTACGTGACATTGCCATTGAGAACTTCAGTGTCCAAGTGAAATCAAAACTAGATGTACGTAATTATGGGATGAGGAAAGAAACCATCATTGAAAGGGGCTCTGGTTACAGCGAGCTATATTAAATCCTCTCTGCATGTCTTCCTAGTTGCCGTTTCTGCAATAAGGAGCTGGGACAGAAACCCATATTCACCAGAACAAATTGGGCAGAGGCTGCCTGGCAGCAGCTTGCACATTTGATGGGCTGAGAGAAGCCAGGGTTGCCAGTACGTCTGCTGGGGAAGAAGCCTGAGCGCCAGCTGCTCCTGCCGCTGCTTGGCGTCCCGGTCGGGAAACACGAAACTGGGTTCTAGGAAAACAGCAGTCTTTGCCAATGGCAAACACTTAATTAGATTTGTTTATCAACTGTTTTGCAATTACAGAACTATGTAGCTAATTATTTTTCTTTGAGCCAGCTCATGTTCACCTCTCTTAAGAATGCGCAACGAATAAAGAAGGTAAACTGCTATTTAATTGTACTTTCGACAGTAAATATTTAGTGCAGCTGAACCATAACAGTGAATGGGGCACAGAGCATAGGCTGATGTTTGAGCTTTCTCTGTTTCCACCCTTTTCCAAAGTTTTAAATTCTAAATGCATAGTACATAGCAAAGATGACCCAGATCACTGATCTGTTTAAGTGCAAGAGGCAGTGTATTTGCTAAATTCTAGGCCTGTTAGGGTTCTGGATTTGGTGGTTTGTCTTTTTTTTTTTTTTTTTCCTGGTCTCTAAGATCCAAACATTTGAAAATACATTGTAGAAAAAATACATTGTAAAAACTGAAAAAACATTTTCCAATAGGTGGAACAGTCGATCTTACCTTCCATTTTATGTAGCTTAATTCCTGTGTCTAGCATCCAAATGAAAAAGGTTCCACTCCAAATAGTTATATTATCTACATATGCCATCTTTATTTTTTGTTCTAGAGAGAAAGACATAAGAAAAAGGGTTTTTTATCAACATAACATTTTCCGATGAAAAAATATTACATGATAAAATGTGTGCAAGCTCAGGAAATACTCAAATAAGCAAATAATGCTAAGGTTACCTGTGCTTGTTTTGGACAAAGTTCTCCTGCCTATTGTTCAATAATTCACTGAATTATGGAGGTATTTTTATGTTCCACAGAGCAACTAAACCAAATTTAAAACCAGTAAGAAAGAAGGTTTCCAGCTATTGGCCATAGATACTGCTTTTGAATACAAATGCAATATATGTTGTACAAACAAAAGTCAAATCATTAATCTCGAACATTTGTTCCTGCAGTCTCGTGTGTAGATAAAGCTCTTAATCAGAGCAAAGCTTCTGGTGGTGAGGCACCTTCTTGTGCTGCTGAGCCAACACTCAGCACTTCTTTCTCCTCCTTCACCCTTTCCTTGATGTCTCCCAGTCCTGAGGACTCCTCGGGCAGCCCTGTCAGGAGGAGTTGGTGGCCAACACTGCTGGGCTTCCAGCTACAAAGCCGTGTGGGACTTCAGCCTCAGGAGAAGGCAGTGAGTAGAGGGGAGGCTGGCTTAGCAGTGAGTCAAAGAGATGGGGAGGAAGAAGGGTCACACCCAAGTTTGGAATATATACATATATATGTATGTATATATATGTATAGTGCAGAGGGGAGTTGGGAAAGAGGTGAAGAATTTGCAGACACTGATGAGGAAGGATTATCCTGTGGTTAATGCATAAGACTGAGACTCTATTGTATCTCACTTAATGTTACGGATGTACCTTAAAGGGTTGTGCAAGCACTGTAGGATCTTTAGACAGAAGTGTTAAGAGATGAGGAGACAGGCTGAATCGGCAGAGGCTGAATCTCCTCTTGTATGAGGTGAATGGCAGCCATGGGGTTCTAGCACAAAATGGAAAGGGAGAAAATCCCAGAGGTCTCACACTTCTCCTGCTCGGCTCTTCCACAGGCAAAAGTATCTTTGTGTAAATACTGTTAACAGACAGTTAACACGTTTTGGCCAATGTTAAGAATTTCCAAAGTAGGTGATGGGTTGTGTAATGGCAGTTGCTGTATTACTACTTGTAATTTTGAACACATAGGTTTTTCAGTTTCATTGGAGAGGGAACATGTAGAAATCTCTTGGGAAAAGCTGTGGAAATAGAGGGAAGTTTTCTCAAGGGCCCTATTAAGAACTGACAGCAAATTTTGGTTTGACGGTATGAGCAAAACCCTCTGTATTGATTTTCTTCGACTATTGTCTAACCTAACTGTTGTTAGTATGCAAAGCAGAGATCATTAGAGTTTGTGTTATGGCGATGTAGAAACCGTGACCAGGACTACAGGTACAAGATACTGTTGAACCACTGAGACCCTGCAGCAGAGAGCTCACTGTCTACACAGGACAAACAAACCACAGAAGTGGAAGACTGAGGCATGGAAAGGAAACTGTTTGTTCCATAGGAATCCAGGAAATGAGCTCAGGGTTTATAATTGCCATCCCACGTTTTAGTTCCAAGAGTCCTCTCTCAGAAATAGAAATGTTAATCTTGAATTATTGAACATCTCCCAATGCAAGCTCCATTTGTTCTATTCCACTTAGGAATTATCAGCATTTTTCTATTAATATTTGCCGTATCAATTGTTGTTTAAAATAAGTATATACAATATATAAAATTTTAATCAGTGGCTATGTTAGCTACATGCAGAGTGTAGTATCTGCTGTCTACATAGTGAAGAGTAGTTTCTGCTTGTCTACATAATAGTGCCTTAGCAGAAAATGAGAATGATGCCTTGTGGCTCAGGTAACTTATCTATGCAGCTCATAAAATGCATATAGTCACAACAATAGTTCTTGAGGAAATTGGAGAATAAAAAATTAAAAGTTAATTAAAAAGGTCACAACAAATATTATAGATAGATGAGAAATGAGAGTGCAGAACAGTAAAGCAAACTTGGTTGAATAAATGCTCAACAATTACCTCAAGTGTCAGCAGAGAAAGAATCTGTTCCTCAACTGCAAAACCCTCACTGGCAGACTCAAGGGGTCCTGTTGTGTTCTCGCAGTGGAAACATTTGAAATGTTGATAATGCTCAAATCAGAAATCCAAGTAGTAGAATCAGATGGACATGTTTGGGAGAATTCAGTTTGAAGTTGCAATACACAGACACATTCAAAGGGGTCTCTGAAAGAGCAGCTATATCTAGAATGTTATTACAGTTAAGAAAATAGTATTTATACTTTGGATAACTTAAGAGTCCAGGTGTAATTGTGAGTGAAGAAAATAATATCTTTTGGGCGCTGGCAATAGGAGCAGTTTGACCTAATGCTGTATGCATAGAGACCTGAACTCTCTCTCTCTTTTTGACATTTTCATTGGACAAAATACATGTTCTTTGTGCTTTTATACGAAATGAAAGTCATTATAATTAACTACTTAACCTGGTTTTGAGAGTTGTGCATATGGAACTAGAAGCATAAAAGTCTTAGAAGTTTGTTATTAAATACATGTTTATTTTAGTAGTTGGGAGTCTAGCAGAAGACTAGAATCCAAAAAGTACAATTTAAATAACTAAGAATGTGGGGGTTTTGTGCCGTAATTTATTTGGGAAAGGGATGAGAGTAGCATGACAGTAAGATATTATCTTCGAAGTTGCCATGGTAATGCAGTACCTGTTGCTGAGAACATGCTGTAGCTGCTGGTATTACTTTTATTACATCTATTTAACATTTCAGGATGTACCCTTTAGTTTTTAGGGTGTTATTTTAGATTCAATTTCGTGTGTGAGAAAACCAGTAAGTTTTGCCACTTCCCAGCAGGGTTCTAGAGCAATATCAATGATAATGATGCAAAAACCTATTCCTGTTAAAATAGCTCCTATCCTCTAATGCAGAGTAATTTACAAGCTATCTAACACTATAGGAAGACAAGAATCATCAAGATAGTTCAGTGTTCTGTCTGTTAATATGCTCTTTCCCTGGAAAGTCAGTGATCGACATTTGGAGATGAAAATACTAAAGCCCCAGCAATAATGCGGTATAAAAACTTCAAAATACAGACAGGTGGTTCTTAGGACTAGCACTAGAAATGCAACATCCAGTTTACTCTGAGGATCCTGTGCAGTGCAAGTCTGGTTTCCTGATCCAGCAAAGTTCTGTGGGACCTCTTTTAGTACCCTGAACCCCCTTGGAGCAGCAGCAGTCTGATGAGCCTCAGGTCAGCCAAAGTGCTGCCGTTCAGGACCACAGCAGCACTGGGACTCTCAAGATGCCATCAGTCGTATGCTACTGCTTGTCAGTGCTACAAGCTGCAGGCAATAATGGGAATTATAAATGGATCACTCAAAAAAATGCAGAATCAGGTCTCCTCCTTCTGCCTGTTGTCCCAGGCTTTCATTTTCATCTTTTACTAGTGAGTTCAGCTCCCTAGATAGCAGATGCTGGCTCATTAGAGTATAGTTCAAACAAAATATTTACCAAAGTCAAGACAGTTGTCTAAGGTGATCCTTTCAGGTATGGAGGTGGTGACAGATGATTTCTGTCTTCTGCACTTACGGTGCTATATTTGTACAAATCTCGGTGCTTTCTCAGTGCATTCTTTTTTCCAGGATCTGTCTCCTTCTTTTAGTTCAATAACTCTCTATTTGCTGCGACATACCAATGTTTGTCTGTTGTTTCTTCTGCATATGAAAGCCATTGGCTGAATTTTGCAAAATTCGTGCTGGCAAACTATTATGTCTGAATTTTTCATGTCTCCAAAATGAAAAGTTCCTATATGAATAACCAGTCCGTGTAATTTCTCTGTGTTCTTATGTTCCCTTTCTCTCTTTGTGTCCTGTGGTTTAGCATTTTATATAAACCTTTGTATTTTTGTCTAGAAAATGCAGATAGTTAAGTATCACACAGTAATATCAAGGAGCTAGATATTTCTTTTTATAGAGAACAGTAGTCCAATTACTTTTGCATAGCAAGTGCTGATTTTTGTTTAACTGAGCTGTGGGATAATACTACATGATACAAACGTACACAGTCCGTGTTTTGAGGGTGTGCCCACACCAGTGCGAACTGAGGGTGTATGTGTCTATTATATTTATTACAAAATAAATAGTAATAGTCACAGGGATCATCACAGTGAAAAGCATACTTACAGATAAGAGGTTTGGTGTGGTCTTAGCTGTCTGAATACGATTCTCACAGGCAAGGTCTCAGATTCTTCCTCCAGTACGCTGTGCTCATAACCATGGCACCTAATTTAGGAACAGAGGTGTCTTAGACTCTATGTGCACTCAAAGTCAAAAACATGCAACTCTGAAAAGGCAATTCAGTCTCTTTAAGTGTTAGTCACTGGGTGGAGGAACATACTCCTCTCTACTGACTTACACCTACAGTTACATGAAATGCATCTGACCTTAAGGCAATAATTTGTAGCCCGTTATCAAACGCAGAAATAACTGGAAGCATTTCTAGTGCAATATAGTGTATTAACATTTTGGGAAGCTGCCTTCTTTAGCACATTAAGAATCGTAATCGACTCTGACAATTTCTTTAGTTGAATAGCTACTTAGTTTTGCAGGCTCTGTGTTTGCTCGTGCAAGAACAAACATGTCTATGAAGATGGTAATATGGGTACTGCTTCAGTATCTGAATTTCTGATGACTGCTGTTACCTGGTTCTCTATGGCAGTTTTCTCATTCTCTTGGGTTTCCGTTGTCTGCAAGGACTTTTTCCAAAGTCTGCATGTTGCAATAGCTTTGCTTCAAGATATTTCAGTTTGAAATCTTTTCTCCAGAGTTACTGATGTGATCCGATATTGTTTAAGGGAGGATTTCAAGAGCGTCTGTTAAATACTAATTTACCTTTACTCTAGATGTTCGTTTGTCAGAATGGACCAGCTGTTAAAGGCATGCTCATGAATCCTGGGTATTCCTCTGTCTGTGTATCCAGATAGGCTGTGCATCAGTGCAAAAGCAATCTCACCAGGAGACTTTTTAGTGTTGAGGAGACTTTTATGAACTGATGGTCAGCTTCTGTTTCTTGCATTTTACTGATTAGCACAAGCAGTGGTGAGGATGTTGTTTAAGAGATTAAGATACAGCATTTGTATGGATTATGGTCAGTAAAGGAGGGCAGAAATTACAGCTGACAGGTACGGTCAGTGCCGTTAGTTTATATTGAGCATAAGATCGACCATTCACTCCACAATATAGTTTTGCAAGAAAACAGAGGATGAGTGAAATGTTTCGTCTCCAACTGTTGCTGATCTGGAGATAGAATTTTGAATAGCTGAAAGTCAAGTTGCTGACTGGAAAAAGAAAAAAACCAAAAAACTCATTCATGGGTTAGGATCAGTGCAGCGAAAATTGAGAGGTTTTCTGTGCACCATCATTTTATCCTGTTTTTATAAAAAGGGAGTAGTAATAGTTACCTTCCATTGCAGAGCATTCTGAAATGAAACTGCAGAACACATTGGATGAAGCCGCTACTTAGGAGCTCATTAGAACTCTTACCAGAAATAGTAGGACCATGCATTGTATGGTACAGAAAATGCAATATTTTTGGATATTTACATGTTTAAAAATTCTGTGCTTACAGATGGATGAAGTGAGGTGGCTCCCCCAGTTACCTCTGCTGGAAAGGAGACTTGTCCTGCCTCTTGACATCTCTGTTCAGGGGAAGTGTTCGCTGAAAATCTTATGCATAGAAGGAAATCTGCTTAAAATACTTTCTGCAGATAAGAATTTACAACAATAACCTTTATAACACTAAGACAACAAAATTAAAGGATTCCAATCAAGTACAAATCACCATGGACAAGCATTAAACATCTTTTAAAATAATTCCAGTAATTCTTCTACTTGTTTTTAACCTAGCCTTTCATCCCAGTTTGTGCTTTTACACATCAACACTTCCCTCTTTTAGAAAGCTTTCCACCAAAACCAGAATGATGCTTAAAACATCAACAAGTCATTTTCCTTCATCTCAGAAATTTCAAACCTTTTCATAAGCAAAATAGTGAAGGAGACAGGGGCTTTATGGACTCCACGAGAGGCCTTATAAGTGCCACTCAGTTTTCTACAGAAAGTACTCATCTTAAGATATATTTGGATGAAGATTGTAGAAAAGCTTAACTAGAATAAATACTTGTAACCTCTTGTGAATTTGCTGTGGTGTTCCTGACTTACCACACGGAGCTGTGTACTAAATAAAATCAATAATTTAGTGGCTGCTCCTAACTTCTGCTGCATGAAGCTGTTCTGTTGTTTTGCCACAGCAATGGCCCTGTGTTCTCTCCTAATTTGTTGTGCTTGCTCAGTGAAATTTAATCCCACGTCACTTCAGGCAAGTCTTGGAGAAGTTGTTTTCCTCTGTGCAAATGGCTCTTTCCTCAAGATGTGTCAGGCAGCTAAGAGCTGCCTCATTTTTTTCTTAACCTTTCTGCCCACCTTGAAATTACGCTGATGCTATGGCCGCGGTAGTACCATGGTTCTTTCCCCATACCCAGTTTTTGTAGAATCATAGAATTGTGTAGTTTGGAAAAGACCTTTAAGATCATCGAGTCAAATCATTAATCTAGCACTGCCAAGTCCACCATTCAATCATGTGCCTAAACATCACATCTACACATCTTTTAAATAACCTCCAGGGATGATGACTCCACCACTTCCCTGGGTTGCCTGTTCCAGTCGTTTGCATCCCTTTTGGTGAAGAAATTTTTCCTGCTATCTAAACCACCCCTGGTGCAATTTGAGGCCATTTCCTCTCATCCTATCACTTGTTACTTAGAAGAGACCAGCACCATCCATGCTATAAGCTCCTTTCAGGTAGTTGTAGGGAGGGATAAGGTCTCCCCTCAGCCTTCTTTTCCCCAGGCTAAACAGCCCCAGTTCCCTCAGGTGCTCATCCCTCATCGTAAGACTTGTGCTCCAGACCTTCACCACCTTTGTTACGCTTCTCTGAACTCTCTCCAGCACCTCAATGTCTTTCTTGTAGTGAGGGGCCCAAAACTGAACACAATATTCAAGGTGGGGCCTCACCAGTGCCAAGTACAGGGGATGATCACTGCCCTGGTCCTGCTGGCCATACTGTTTCTGGTACAAGCCAGGATGCTGTTGGGCGTCTTGGCCACCTGGGCCCACTGCTGGCTCATGTTCAGCTGGCTGCCGACCAACACCCCCAGGTCCTGTTGAACCTCATACAATTGGCCTCAGCCCATCGATCCAGCCAGTCCGGATCCCTCTGTAGAGCCTTCCTACCCATCTGGAGATCAACACTCCCACCTAACTTGGTGTAACCTGCAAATTTACTGAGGGTACACTCGATCCCCTCATCCAGCTCATTGGTGTTTCCCATGGCTATAAGCAGTCGTGTGTCTCAGTCACAGCATGTGCTGCACAGGCTCCTGTTACCTAATTTATCATGCTTTCATTTGTTTTGTTTGTTTACTTGTCTGTTTTAACAAATTCAGGAGGACAGCAGCTCCTGGGTGATGTCCCATCTGGAAGCTCTTGTGGTGACTTGGCTCCAGCAAGGGTGCAGCCCTTCATGTTTGCGGCTGCAAATGTTCCAGCCTCGCATCTTCAGCCCAAAGCAGCCAAGGAGAACCTGTACCCTTGCCGCTTCCCTTCACCCTGTTTATTTCACTTGGGAACACAATGAGCTGTCAAAATTTCCTGCCCTGTTTCCACAGAATCCTTCCTTTTGCTCTGAAAAGGATTATTTATCTAAAACTGCTGATTGCATAAGTTGTCAGAACAATTGTTTAGCTTGATTTTAAGGTGGAGAGCAAAGAGATGTAAAGGTCTCGTGGCCTGATGAGAGTCACCCTCAAAGTCCTCTGTCAAAGCAAAAAAGAGAGTTTGGTGTGTTGCCATGAATGGCCCCTGCCTCTCAGAAATTAGAAATCCTGTGGTGTGGTGTACATCTGGCACAATCCCTATTTTTAGTATCTCTGTTGAGTGTACTTAGAGGTAATTAAAAGTAATAGGGAATAATATAAATGTTTTCCAAATAAGTGAGCCAAGAAAAAAGGGAGGAAGGCAGGTGTGGTTGATTTAGCCCACCACCACTTCCTAACTAATCTTTCTCTAATGATGTAGAAAGAGACTAGCTGGAACCTGGGTAAGTATTTTGAAATAGCAGATTCAGGAGGTAGAGCTACTTGATAACATCACTGACTCATCAGAAACTTGCCTTCCCTGAGGGTGAAGTTAATAATCCTTGAATATAAATATTTTAGTGTCTTCTACTAAGTCATCAGGGATGCAGATTTATTCTGCATATAGATTCCTATAGTGCTAGAGACAGCTCAGACTTTTATTATCTGTAAAAAATGTAAAATGACACAAATAGCCGACTGGAATCATCAGTAATTTTCCATGACTTCAGGTCCTCGGCTTTGATGGTTAAGTAAAACTCATTCACATTTTCTTAATTTGAAGAACATCGAGCTGGTAGCAAGTTTATCAATCATCATGCGTAGTCCTTAACAGTTTCAGGTCATCTTTCAGCATATATAAAGCCCATGCCATCAGCTGCTTTAATTGTTTCCATCTCCTCCTTCAGAATGATATTATTCTGATCACCTAAATGGTTCTATCCCCATTCTGCTGCTTATCAATGGTGGGCATTACTCCAGGCTGATTTTCCCTTTATGAAATGGCTCTTCAATGCGCTGATCATCATCCTAGAGGTCCTTCTCTCCACTTTTTCCAGGAGGAATTCAGCTTTCTAGATACAGTATTCAGATGTACTTATACCAAGTACTTTGACTAATGCCATCAATACCTCCCTTACTTTCCATGTCTTTACTGGAATTACCGTGCCTGAATAGTATACATACTTGTCTGAGTTGGCTAGTCTTCAGTTCTGTAGGAGACATCAGGAGCACCATGAGAGGAAGCTGGACTACCAGTAGAATGAAAGTGGAAGCTGCAGGTAGCTGGGCCATAGAGCGGTTGAAGCAGAGAGCAACACAATAGCAGTGAACTTTATTTTAAATGGCTGTAGCTGCATATGCCTGGTATGTCTCAGCTTTGTGTTATCATCAAGTCTCACTAGTGCTCTCCTAATGCTGTGTCAAGGTCATCAATAAAAAATTTTAAGGCCATTCCCAACAAGAGTCTTCTAAAGATCATGCAGTAATTGTTCCCAAGCAAAAGTTCCTTTCAGTGCACAGTGTTATCATCTTTTATGTTTTTTCCAACTCAGTCTTTGTACTCATCTCTTGCCTTCTGTTATATGTTTAACAAAGTCCATATGGTTGAATTGCACTACAGTATCGATTTTTTCCTCTTGTCTAACAGTTAGCTATCTTATTCAAGGTAATCGAGTATCGAGTTTTATTTTGTATGGTCTAATTCTGGTAAACCCACACTGTGTTTTATTCTGTGTTCCAGTTGTCTAACTACCTGTAGTGTTCACTTCCTCAAAATTTGGGGCCATACTATTATAATAAGAATTAGGCAACTTTTTCAATATGTAACTGTGTATAATTTTGTTATTCTGTAGTACTATGGTACTTCTCTTGATCTGATAGATTTATTATTTCATGTCCAGAAAGAAAATCAGTGTTTCTGGGTTTACAGTATCATATGTCTTGGTTTTTTTTCAGATTTTTGGAGTTTGAATTTCTCTTTTTTTTTTTTTAAGTATCTGTTGATTTAGTCACAAATGACATGTTTACCAGTGTGTTAATGCAGGGAATTATTTGCAGTTTCCACTTAATTTGTTGGTACATACAGAAAAACAAAAGCCTCAACCAAGGCATGCTCCGAATTTACACCCGTTCTTAATTTGCTGCTGCTTGTCTTAGTGGCAGGCTCAAGCCTGCCTGATTTTTCTGGCTTTACATAATGTGTACCATATGCTTGCCATTCTTACTCTTTCTACACAAATCAGCCAATCTGATGGGTCCACCTGTGCAGTGCTTTTAAGCCCAGGTGCTGCCTGACAAGCTCTGACTCATGGGTGCTGATGAATCTTGCTCTTCGGTGTTTTACAGCCTCTCCAGCTATTTGTTCCACCCTTCTGCCCTTTCACAGAAGGATCACAGGGAAATAGGTTTATATACCTCCGTTGCTACAAGTTGCACATGATTTTAAGCTACTGATGAAGGTAGCCCCACGCTATGATGATACCTTTGAAGTGCAACAGCTGAAGAGCAGGCAGAGGTTTGCACCTCCTGCCCCTGCTGTCAGGAAGGGTAAGTGGGGTCAACAACAGCTTGAGTTGTTTTGGACTGGTTCCTTAGAGGCAGCGGTTGGCAAGCGGGAGCTGAGTACGGGGAATGTGTGTTCTTTCTCTGGAAACAAAAAAAGTAAAGTGAAAGTAAGGATGAGAGAAAATAGATTTGTATTTGTAATCAGAAGTGACTGTGCTTGAAATAATCTTAATTTGAGTGCATGCTTCTGTGCCTTTCGTATCTCTAAGGATCCCTAAAGGGCACGGAAATTTTTTTTTCACCTCCAGTATTTAAGTTAACACTTCTACTTGGCTTTCTTCCCTTAAACATAATTGTAAGCACATTTTAGGTGAACATTAGATAGAAGAAAAATAAGAGCATCTAACAAAGTCGTTCTTTTATGCTGCAAGCTTTTTTCTTGTTTTTAGACACAAGCAGTGGAAGTTAGCTTTAGCAGCCAAATTCTTAATTTATTTTTGTTTACATTAGTCAGATGCTATATTCGTATCCCAGAGGAAGCACAATTCAGACTAACTAATAATTCATAATTTTATTGTAAAGTTTGAGAGGCCTACATTGTGAGCTGTCCAAGGAAGTGCAGTGGGGATGCTTTCAACACTGTGGCCTGTAGAGGAGGAACTTGTATTGTGAAGAACTAGAACTCTGACCTGAACATCTTCAAACTTCGTCTTATTTAAGAATTTTTAATATTTTGGTCTTGTTATTTGCCTATAAAGAAACTATTCTGTCACAGTAAAAGATACTTTAAGGTTCTGGAAATTTAAAAATTACAGCTGCTGCCCACTACTCCCAATCTACTTGGAGTGAGGTTTTGTAACTCTTACTCATCTAGAGTAGCGTTTTTCTCCTTAAAGGAGTTTTGCAAACTGTCAATATTGCGTGGCGAGTCAGGTACTAGTCAATGTGAATTACATAGTGATACTAAGTATTGTATTGTCACTTTATGATGCTTAAACATACATCCTAAAGCTCTGCAGTAATGCTTGTCTGAGAACATCAGGTTTCACTTACATAAAGCAGCTTTGGTGTTTGAGAAGGCTGACATTTTCCAGAGTGCTCAAAGAGCAGAAAGTAAAACAAAAGCAATCAAACAAACGAAAGCTTAAAAACCTCTTCATATTTTGTTTGGAGATTTATTTCATCAACTCATGATTTAGAGAGCAATCCCATGGCTTTGGAGGTCAGTTGGACTGTGACCCTAGTCCAGGGTTGAGACCTTTGTGTGTGGTGCCATCACAGTCAGAATCCAACTGGTCTTGTCTGGGCAAAAAACTTCTACACCACTCCTGAAGCAGTGAGAGTCTACTTACTGGGCAAGAAGCTGTTCAATAGGATAAACACAAGGGGGTTTTGTGCCTTTATTGGGATAAGAGGATCAGCTGAACCGCTGTACCCAATTACCCAGGGATGTCGTCGGAGATGATTTTTTTTGGACCTTAGTTTTCCCACTGGAGGAGCGCAACGTCATCACTTTGGGTAGAAAATAGATCTAGATCTAAACAGCAGAGAAAGGCAGCTGCCCCTTCTAATGTCTCTGGGGATTTTGTGTTTTGCAGGAGATGCACGGGTGAGAGGTCAGACAGGGGTTCTCTCCGAGCGCCGTGGCTCCTACCCATTTATAGACTTCCGTCTTCTTAACAGTAAGTATAACCCTTCCTTCAGGTCTGTATTTTAAAAAAAGAAACAAAAATGTGTCTTGAAAGTCTGTGAACCAAAGTATCTCATTTCATACATATCTAAAGTTCAGCTGTCTTCATACAGTCAGCATCGGTAATCCCATTATTCCCATAAAGTGTTTGACTGTGAAATGTTTTGATTTTATGAATACTGTCCATAATGTTGAGTCTGTCAAGTAAATACAGTAGTGCCATGGGGTGTGCTGGGGGGTAGGGGGTGCTTCAGAATTAAAAAGATAAACCTCTGTGTCCTTTAGCCTCTTAGCCAACAGTTGGAACAGATTTATGTGAGTCTGTTATCCGGTCATATAGAATTGGCACAGAAGGAGAGCATGTGACAGCACTGACCAGTGGTTTACAATAACATTAATTTTTCCAACAATTAGAACCCAATCCAAAGCCCCATGGAGTCTTCTCATTGACGTCAATGGATTTTGGGTCAGGCCAGCAGTGAACATCTGTTAAAAATAATCTTAACCTCATTTTGATTGAAGTTTTTTTGCCACTGTTGTAAATAAAGGAGGGCAAAACTAAAAGAAAAAATAAAATCAAGATCCTGGGTTGTTGGATGTTTGTGTGTCTTTGGTTGGTTTTTTCCTTCCACCTGGTGGATTCTCTATACTGATGCAGACCCATGAGACAGTGTGCAAAAAAATAAAATAACCACAGAACTCTTAGACTTGGGCCCTGTAGCTGTGTTAACTCGTGTTCAGATCTTGATGTGTCCTTGTGTGCTGCACAGACCACTCCATGTAACCTTTGGGAAAAAAAAGAAGTAATTGACTGTCTTCATCAAAACAGACTGGAACTCTGTTTGTTTAGCGATGACACTTTTAAGCTTCTAGCATTTATGCTTTTCATTAAAAAGTAATTAACAAACTAAAGTTTTACGTCCCCTTTTTGTAAGTGCTTGCCTGAGTGCTTGGGGAAGGGGAGGGGAAGTGGGTGGCAGGGAGGGGAGAAGAAGCCCAGCTGCAAAGGGCGAGTCTGGCTGGAGGGCAGGAGAAAAGAGGGGCTGATAGGAAGAGGAGGACTTGGGCTCTGATCAGATGCGTTTGCACAAGCTGGCAAAGTTAGTGCTGCCTGGCAAAGTGCTTGCTTTCAGTCTTGCTAATAAAAGGTATTTTCTAGGTCTTAAGTCCATCGATGCTTGCTATGGCTGGGGTAGAAAGACACAAGGAGTAAAATGGGTCTAGCAATTTTCCCAGGACAAAGAGGGAATAACATAATGGTTGAGCAGAGCTCAGGTGATCGTTTAGTCCTGGCTTATCAATGAAAACAGTGAAGAAAAACACTGTTTTAGGCTAGCTGGAAATACTACTCTTGATACCCTTATAAAAACTGAAAAAAATTAAACACTTCATTTGTGAAGTAGAAGTGAATATATTCGCATTTAAGTGTGACTAAATTAATTACTTCCTTTTTGTTTTGAATACATACACATTCTTTAAAAGTCTCATCATATGTTCTTTCCTCTCCCTGGTTAAAGAAACCAAAAGCTTTTCAGCTCTTTTTTTTCTGGATATGGGGCTTTTACTTTTATCCCTTGTAGGTGAATCTTGCCATCCCTCAGGTGCTGCCTGTAGGCTCTGAAGGGAGAGCTCCACAGCAGGAGACGTGCTTTGAATGCTCAGCCTTTGGCCACACGAGCAGCAGGGCACTCAGCACAGCCCCTGTCCTGAAACTGCCCAGTTTAAAAGTGATGCTTCTTTCTGTATTTACCTCTGGTCCCACGGAGCTGTGGAGCACCTGGGGTTTTATGTTTCTGTTTGTCTCAGGGACTTCTGACTTATTCTTTCATTTTACTGCTTTTCTGTAATCTGAAAGAAGTCACTCCGGCTAATCGTGATCTCTGTGTAAGCAAAGCAGTGATCCTGATTTTGGATTTCCCATTGTTTTCAGGGTTTTTTGTATTTACTGCTTTCTGCCTAGCAAGTGGTGTCGGCTTAATTTTTCAGTGCAAAATTAAGTGAGATTTCTAGGCACTTGAGTACTAATTTTGTGCACTGGGCTTGGGTCCCCCAGTGACCTCCAGGTAAATGATGGTGCTCAGTGTCAGAGCATGCAGACGTGTTTTGCCGGGACATAAACAGGCTTTTGTATTATTTGTTCATATACATTGATATGTCAAATCCGCTTCTGCTCTGCATACCATATAAGCAGCAAAAGCCGTGGTGCTGCACATCCTATCAAAAAGGAACATACCAAAACATCACTACTGCAAACTTTTTTTTGAAAAGTGCTTACTGAGTATTTGCAGTAGAATTTTGGCACCACATTATGTTTGTTTGGGGGCAGTAACTGACAGGCAGCAGCTGTATCCTGAAAGCTGTTACAGTACGGGAGGGATGATGCAGAGAAAATTTTATGGTAAATATCCTTGGAAGTTATAAAGAAATGCAGTGTGAACGTTAAACCAGTTTCTCACTAATTCAGTCAAACTGAGCTTAAATAGTGATTGTTCCCTCTACCATATGAAATATTATTCCAAATAACAGTACCACCCTTGTTTTAAAGTAGAGGAAAACACTGAAGCTCGTTCTTGAACAGACTTGACATTCATTTTGAAAGTTGACATTTAAAAAAAAAATCAGGGCATTGCTGTTTAATGTTAGACTAAAGGTTACTTAACTGTAACTTTGTTAACATACAGATTCAGTCAAACTAGTGGATTTTTCCCTAATATAGCTATTAAGGGTTAACACCCAGTAGACCATACATATCTTTTGGGTTTTTTATTCTGGAGTCCTGCAGTAAAGTTGCTGTGTAACTTAAGACACCGTTAAGTCTTTTTGGATAGGAGAACTTTCTGCGCTCTGAAAATTGGATCTTGTGTTGCCCTAATCAAAGCCAACTGCATTAATGTTGGCTTCTTGCTGTTTGAGCTAACGTCTGTGATGCCATCTAGACGTTCCTCCACTGCCTCTCTGCAATATATAGAAACTTAGTGAGTGCTGTTTCACCTTGTCAGTGCCAGGCTGTCAGGGCCATGAGGACTTTGCAGGATCTTGTCTGGAGGAGGTACAAGGCTTTAGCATCTTCCTGTCTTTTCCCTGCCTACTCGCAAGCTGTCCTTGAGGCATACTTGCACTGGTGGGTTTGGGGACTCTTTAAGGTGATTCCGAAATACAAAATTGAATGTGAAATATCCCCATGTCACCAAGAATTCCTTGGTTCTGCATTGTGAGGAGCGTATGTTTGCCCCGGGATCCTGACTTAGTCCTTGCAACTTGTGGAGACCTGCGTGACCAACCAGATACTCATTTGTGTTGACGGTGTCAAGCCAGAAGCTTCGGGGGAGCTACATAGTTGCTCCTCTTCCTGGCGAATCTGTGGCAGCCAATGCTTGTTAGCCAACCCAGTGTGAAGACTCCCAGGAGGCAAGCCGACCATCCTACCATAATAAGGCAAGGTGACCACTTGCTCCTGGTGGCCACAGATATACCCGAGAAAAAAATAACCTGGACATGGTGACCATGTTCACTAGAGTGCTAATGAACAAATATTCAGATTTTACGAACTCCTAAACTAAAACATACAAGTTTTGCACAGCCCCATAGGTTTACAGGGAAATGGGGAGAGGGTTTTCTCTTTGTGCAAATAAGGCACTCCTTAAAAGGGCAACAGCAGAATTAAAAAAGACTTAGCGTTAGAAACTTATTTGCCAGAAGGAGTAATGGGGTGGAATAGGCAAGTATTAGGTGCCATCAGACAGCTGAATACAATGTACAGATGGTGTATTGGATGATTCCAAACCAGACCTCACAAATTGTAGTGAAGAGTGAAGTTTGATCTCCGTAGCTCTAGCTTGTAACTGAACCTAATGCAGGTTGAAATTAATGATAAGTTTATTTGCACTTTTACATTTCTGTGAATTAAATGAACCTTTTTGTGTTCACAGGACAGAAAAGGAGTTAAGCTGAATATATGCAGTTTAATAATTAAGAAATTGAAACTTCTGCCATGAGAATTAACTTGATCCAATTTCCTTTTAGCAAAGCGTAGCCTTGATTTGAGAAATAAAGGGTCATAGAGTAAGGCAGCAATAATGTAGTTCTCTGATTGACAAAGTTGCTGAGTGAGTCATTGAACAAGATTCCTCCATTGACTGGTATGCATTGATTAAAATAGATTTCATTATCCCATGATGAGTTGTGCTGGTGACTGAGGTGGTACTTCATTGCACTAACCAAAGGTTTGAGGGAATTCCTTGTGATAAATCTAGGCTTGTGGGTGAGCATGCCAAGATAACCAAGACAACCTCACCCTGCTCTATTTATATTAGATACTATGTTTGATTGCCAGGTAAAATTAAGTAGTGTAACAGAGTAACACAGTTTACATCCGAGATGAGTAAGTTTTTATTTACAAACTTGCTTGTCAAGCTCTAAGTCAGAAGACAAGGAGATTCTTAAGACTTAAACAGTGATTCTCCAGTTCCCATCATGTTTGTGCTAAGCTTTTCTCTGGATTGAGATTTTGCTTGTTAAAGACAAAATTGTTAGCCTCTAATTGCTTTTTTCTAAATATGCCTGTCATGGAGTAATGTAATTAAAATTGTTTATGGTTGCATTCTTAACTTTTCCTGAAAAATTCTTAATTAGGGGCACTTTGTTTTTGTCACAGTATCAGTCATGCCAAAGCTTTTGTTATCTTACACCCACTTGTTTTCAGTAAGCCATCCATAGTGTTCCAGCATCTGATAGGATTCACATCTCTGTATATATTGATCTAGGACAGATAAGAAGGAAAGGGGAAGGATGTAGTACATGACCTGCAAAGTGAAGTCTCTGTACCAGAACGGTGTTAACCAAAGAGATTTCTGTTTTCTTACACCTTGCACAACAGAAACATAGAATGGGATCTGAGAATATGTAAAAGGTCAAAACATGTCTGTAGGAACTCCAAAGGTACAACTGTGTATTACGAAGAATCTTGCTATTAGTATGTAGGCAGAAGATGAATTAAAAAAAAAAAAAGCCCACCTCCTTTAAACTTAGCTTAGAAAATTAAGAAATTAAGTTAGAATTAAGTTAGTATAGATGATTTCCTCTTAGTACCAGATGGTGATAAAGAGTGACATTAGGTAGCATTCAGTCTCTGTCCTTTTTTTGCTGTCTGGTTTGAATCAAGCAAAATCATCTGGTTTTCAGTCTGTTTGCAAATTACGTGATGCTTTGCAGGCATGGGATGAATCGGGTGCTACAGAAATGAAAAGTGTAGTCAGGGTAAGTAAGGGAAGATACAAACTCGTGAAAAAGTCTCCATCTCAAAGAACCAAAATCTGTGGACATTTGAATCTGTGGTTTCTGCCTGTCTACAGAAGGGTCGATTTGCAAAATTTACATTCATTTTTGGTTTTGGATTTTGAACAGCTCCAGGGCTTTCAGGTACAGCCAGTCTCCAGGGAAAATAAAACTTAACCACAGTCACCAACCCCAAACTGAACCATCAAGTAACCTGAACCCATATGAGTGAGGTTAAAAAGAGTTTGGTTAACTGTCTTGTTTTGTTGCCTTTGGCTAGAAAAAGAAGTGGGAGTGAGAGATGCCATTTTAGATATTTCTGACCCAGGTTAATTTAGGACACTAAAAGTCTTATGAGGAAGTTTCATGGCTGATTGGATTACTCAGATTCCAACCTGGCCCATGGAGATGAGTCCAAAGTTCCAGATGGTTATTAAATTAGAAAGCTAGAGATCTTGCGAGGTTTGCATCATTTCTACATAATACCTCCCTTAGCTCCTCAGGGGTAAGCACATCCAAAAGATACTCATCAACAAACCAAAGGCACATGGGCTTCTTAATTTGGTTAGCTTGTGTTAGGTTTGAATGGGAAGAACATTTCCAGAATTGAAGTCAGCCTATGGTCTTGCTTTCAGTTTTCCATTCCGGGAAGAAGAATTGGGATTCTCTTAATAATGTTTCAGCGCGAATTTTTTTCTGTTTTCCAGTAACATGTCACCGTATTCAAAAATTCTTCTTGTTCCCCCTTTTCATCAAGTAACAGCAATTTTTTTATTTGTTTGGAGTGTTGTTTGCATTTTTAAGTGTTTTTAAGAGTTGTTATCTGCAAAATTTAATAACAAGGTTGATTGAAAAGTATATTATACTTCCTGCCATTCATGTTCCTTGTTTAGTTTTTACGCTACATTTCTATAAAATGAAAGCCAGCATGTAAAACTGATTGATGCATGTGCCCTCATATGCTATCAAAATGCAGCAGTTTGGGTTATGAATACCTGAGGAGAACTCATGAGAGCAAGCAGAGCAAACAAAAAACTAGATGTGCTTCACACACAAAGTCCTAGTGATTGTACAGGTTTGTAACTTATTTTTTAACACTGATTTGGGATTCCAAATATCCCTTTAAAAGTTTCCAAATGATGCGTGACCCATTCAGCCACCCCACCTTCTTTTCCATGATTAGCAAAGGGAAAGGGTGGACTGAAGATAACACTGAGGATTCTTTCCAAATGAACAGAGGAAAAGAAAGAACAAGGAGAAGGGATCATTAAGATGATAAATGAAAGTTGGGTTTGCTGTTATTACAGGTTATGTTGTTTTTTCTCAAGGGGAGTGAAGGAGGAGGGGATGTACCGTTTCCTGTCAGAGAAACTATAATCAGCTATAGAACATTTGCAGTTTTACAAAAAAATGGTCCTGACAGTGCCACTGTGTGAAGATTGAAGTGGCAAAGTGAAGGTTCATGTTGAAATGATAACGACTTTGTGGTGAAACAGAACACAATATGCTGTTTCCTAAGAACTTGTAGGAGGCTTATTAAAAGATGCCAAGATGTTTGTTTGCATTAAAATGATTGATGACCCCAATAAAGGCTGCAGAGAAGAGAAACACATCTAAATCCAACTTAAATTTGGATTTATTCTATTCTTCTTCCTGTTATTAAGGCTAACTGTAGTTTCTCCAGAACTTGGTGTAATGGGATAATTTGGTATATAAGTGGGACAATTTGCATAATTCTTAAGTTCTGTAGTCTCTTTCAAATGGTATGAAAAGGAATATCTTTTGGGATGGAGGGGAGACTGCATGACTAGTGTTCTTCAAGATGCCAACAATTGTGCAGGAACTTTATGATATGGAAACTGAGCTGTTAGAAGCCACCATCACATCAAGTGTAATGTCCAAAGAGGAGGAAACCACATAGAAGGTGACCTAGAAAACGGGTGTCCCAGAACCTCCCAGATTTCATTAACTACATTAGCTGAACAAGCACAGGAGGACCTCTTCTGTAGACAAGGCTCTGCATTGATTTTGTGCACTTGTGCAGGAGGTTAAAGAATGGATCTTGACTTGAAGTGGAAAATTTTAAAGACCTTTTGTTTTAATTCTAATTTTCTGTTTTTTCCGGATGTGTTCAGAGTCCCACTCTCTCTCACAGCCTCTTCTTAATTGAAAAAAAATGTTTACCCATTCAAAGAAAAGTAATACGAACAATGGCAACTAACAGAAAGCACTTGACCTATACATTGACTTCTATCAAAAGTCAAGGAACAAATAATTTTTAATACATTAGAGAGGCAAGTAAAAACAAAATGTTTATAGCGTAACATTTTTGGATTCCTGTATAGTTTGAAGCCTCATGAGGATTTCTACATTTACAAGATTTGAGTGCAATGCTAGTTTAGCTGTACATATTATATAATTCAAGGTGTTTATCATCTCTGTTGTCTTACTTGTGGTGACCAACATATATTCAGATTATAAAATTGGTATTGGCACAATCTTACTATTTTTGAATGAAACCTGTTCTCAGTTTCTCACACCAGCCACAGATGACTGAGAAGTACAGCTGGGGTATTCATCTAAGCTTCTTGGTCCTTCTACCCTAGACTGAAAGCTTTCAGGCAACAAGTCCTTTACATAGGTTTGTGGTGCTTTGTGCATTTTTTCAGGCCTTTCTTCAAAACTGCAACATTTCCTTTCCAAAGAATTTTTGAACTGCAAGGTGCGAGGTAACAGGAAAGCCTAGACTGTACAGAGGAAAGAGGTTATCTCTTCTAGTTTGCCGGTGCCTTCTCCAAAATTTGCAAATGTTAAGTTTGGAATTAATTGTTAGATTAATTATGCCAGTTCAGCAATCCCTGCTCATACTGCTGTTGTCTTTGTGATAATATGATAAATCCGTAAAGTTAGAAGATATTAGCAACCAAGTTACGCAATGAGTGTGCCAAACAAGACTTCAGTAAAGGTGGTCTAAATGCCTGGCATGATGTGACACACAAAAAAATAGACAAACACCAATTATTTGTCAGCAGTCAATTACCTGTTTCTTGGACTCTCAAATAAAAGCATTATAATCAGCTATCAAACCAGGACAGGAAATTGCCTCTGTAATGTATAGGACCAGAGACAAGTTGTTTCCCAGCATTCTAGCGGTTTGCAAATTGTCTGGACAGTAAATTGCAGGTCTGATCCTCTCACCTTATCTTTCAGATATTCCAGCGCTTTTCTACCAATCCTGCCCAACTCTTTGGGCATGCAGTTGTACAGATCAGTGGTTGAGTACAAAATGTCTTTGCATCTTCAGAAGAGGGGAAAGTGTATTATAAACCTCATGAGTCAAAGGCAGGTGCTTGAGGACCTGATTTATTTTGCATCCTTTTGGAAAGAAGTAGAAAAACATTTTCTGCTTCTGAATCAGTTGGCTGTTGAAAATTAATAAACCTGTTGTTATCCACTCATGCTGCCGGGTAACCTGTTTTTATTGTACGCTGAGGTGCAATAAAATAAAAAAAAAGGCAATACTGTGAAGGAAAACTCACAGGCTTTATTTGAATGCATTACCAAGTTTGTTTACTTTGAAAGAACAATAACAGCATAATGAATGTCTCGTGCAGAGTTAAGTATGTACTTGTCCAAGTTTGATTTATGTGATCGTTTCTGGATGTTAACTCAACCATTGTTAGCATAACCTCCATCATTTTTATATTCATGCTGCCTGTGGGCACATGCTCGTGCAGCACCATGAAAGAAATCTGAAAGAAAACTGGTAGCAGTTCCTAGCGCAGGAAACCTCTTTCCCTGAAATAACAGAGGTTGGGGTGTAGTGAGCCGTAGATCATGTTAGGGTGAGCAGATCTGTGTGACTGGAGGAACCTTGTTAAGAGAGAGAAGGCAGCCACTGATTCCTGTAGCTTATTAACCTCTTGAGGGCCACGTGCGGTGTCCAGACATCATCCATGGTCTGACGGTGCGTGTATGTGAGGTGGCTGCCAAGTTACACAACGAAATTGCAACCACTTTTGCTGCCTGCTGAAATACGGCAGGAGACACAGTGTGAGCTCCTGCCACCTGTGTTTTTAAAGGTAGAAATTAAGCTTTGTGATGATGCTTATGTGGATGCTTCTGTAAATGCGAATGTGTTGGGAATTCACACAATAACTTTGTTCAGTATACAAAGAAGGGATTCTCCAACCACTGTGCTAGGCAGTAGCTCCACAAGATATGAGAATATGTGTCTTTTGAGAGCTACAGATGATGGGTTTTTTAGGTAAACAAAACATTCGGAAGTTGCCACCATGATTAAAGATAGAGACAGTTCTCAGGGGAAGCTTTATGGTTATAAACAAAAGACATTCTTGTTCGTCTTTCGCATTCATTTCAAAATTGCACTTGATTACTAAACCCTTCCAATGTGAGCCTTGGAGCTTGTATTCTTTAACTAGACAGTATACCATATGTTTTAGCACCTGTAGCTCCAGGATTGAAGTTCAGTGATATCTGCAGCAATCTTTTTGATTCATTTACTTGTAATTCAATTTAACCTAATTAGAAATAACTGTCAATAACTCTTTAGGTTTCGAAGTCATTATATGATTTACATCAGGTGTCACCATCAAAATTCCATATTTGCAATTTAAATTGAAATTTATAGTTGTCCATAAAGAATTGGTGTGTTCAGTGTATTACTGTAAGTCATTCACATTAACCTTTAATTTCACCTTAAAACTGCATCTTGATTCTGTGTCAGCTGGTGGATCCCATATGTGAGGAACAGTTCTTTGCTGCTGGGAGATTCAAGTGCAACTGCTGAGCTGAGGACAGAATTTGAGCATTCACTCTCAGCTGCTTCACTTTTTGCTCTTCTTTTTTAATGATCCTTTTTCTCTCAACTTTATGTGGTTGTGCTTTTCCTTTTTGTTTGACACTGGTCTTGGGAAGGGAAGGAGAAAATGCTGATGAGATTATAATACTTTGGGGTGTGTTTTGCTCAGAGAGGGGCAGTCTCAGTCCAGTTTTATGCAAGACAACATCATAATAAGGTACATTATAGTGGATGGCAAAGTAACTTGTTAAGGGTCATAGCAATCATCTGAGAAGTCTTGTGATTCATAGACAAATCAATTATTACTAAATGACCCAAAGAATGAATGTGATTTTAACACAATATCTGTGTGGGTAGCCTGCAGTGCGGGATTTGGGCTCTTCTGTCAAGAGTCCAGATTTGAAAATACACTTCCTACTGTTCTTTATCAGTATTATGAACTTCTTCCCTTATGAATGGGCAACGGATTATTGTGGGTAATCTTTTCTCGCATAATGTATTGTAATACAATGCTCATCTGAAGCAGCAAGTCATGGTCAAAGGTGCTGTCTGCCAGTGATTAAATTTCAGTTGAGACCTGTGACAACCATATGGAGCAATGTGACCAAGTGGCAGAGTGGCAGCAAGCTTGATAGTTCAATTCAGAAAATTTGTTTCACAATAAGAAATCATTTATTCCAACCTGGTGTTTTCGGGGTTTGGTAAGTATTATTTGTGCTATTGAAATAATCTGGTAATCCACAGGATAAAACAACCACTTCTTCATAATCCAACGTACAGCTGCTTGTTGGGACTCGAGCCAAAGCTTCACCTTCAGATCATCCACAGCAACACGACGTGTGCATTTTAAAGACAGTTTAGGGGAACATAGGTGGTAACTTCAGTCATCTGTCTTTAACTGAAAAACAGATATTAACTTAGATAAAAATGGGTTGGAGCAACTACTCATTTTTAACATACAAAAGCGAAGGTTTCCCTGCTTTAAATTTTAAACTTGTTACCTGAAAGCGTTGACAGTTTGGGGGCAAAGATGGAATTAGGAAAGTTGGGAAGTGAAGAAAAAGTTGACACGAGTTTAAAAAGTGAATTCATTTTAGGAATGTTTTGTTATCCAGGAATTAACCTGAATGCCAGCCACTTCTTAGCAGCACTAAATAAATTAAAATAAATGTGAAAACAAGTCTACCAGTTCTTCCACATGTCGCTGTCACTGGGTAACTGTTAGCACCTACGTTAGTCACTCTTTCAACAGACCATGAAATTGTTCCAGCTTTTAAAATGTGTGAGAGAATTACAGCAGGTGCTGGCACATCATAAATGAAAACTTAACCTTCAGGCTGGTACAGTAATGACATTGTTACTGTTTGCGTTCTTGAAAACACATGGCTTGTCAAGTTGTAATAAAATTATTTTGTGCTTTTATTAAAACTCAGTGGAGTCTTTGGGCTGTCCACGGGAAGTTTGAGGCTTACAGGTGTAAGAAAATATGTTAGTTATTGATACTCTGTATATAAGGATGGTGGTTGTTACTGACTTTGTGTCACTCAATAGCTGTTGGATTACTTAAGGAAGAAACTTGGTGCAGAAGGTGCTTACACATCTGCTGTTGGAGGAATCAAATACTGAACAATATACGATCCAAAAAAAACATAATGACTTACTTGAAAAAACCTCTCAGAATAATAATACTTGTAAAAACAGTATACAAACTCATATTTTAATTTCACAGCAAAACAAACATTCAGCATTTTTCCATAAAAAGAATTTGCAGAATAGAGAGATTCATCTTCAGTGCATGGATATTTTTCCTAAGCTTTTATTTAAACCTGAAATCCAGTGACTTGCTATGCAGCTTCTTATCTAATAACTGTTCTCTAGAAGGAGTACTTAATATTCAGTTCCATACAAGGTTCCTTTTACAGAGAAAACTGTGTTCAATCTTACTGCCTTATGACAACTGTCCAGTTTCTGTCCTCCTTTTTTCCAAAACTTACACCAGACTGCAAAATGGAAACATCACAACTGTACGTGAGGTTCTGTTAAAAGTTCAGATGAAATTACCTAAGTCATTTTCAGTTTTAAGAAACCTGCATATTATTCTTACTAACAATAATCTAATTTAATTACTTAATTACTGATTTAATTGCTGTATAAAAACTGCCTTGGCTTTTGTGTCACATTTAGACGTGTATGAAAATCTTCTAATGCGGCATTAGGGAATTAGAATTATCCTGGTACTGAGTGAAAAGAACATACCCTGTTCTGTAACCAGAAATGCATGCATCGACTGAGTATGCTTGCTTTCCTAATAGTAGAACTGAAATATTTTCTTCATTTCTAATTTGCCTTACTATATAGGAATGACAGCATACAATCCAAGGGGTTTATTAACCTATTGTTACTTCTTTTTCTCCTTTCTCATATTTTCCAAAACTGAGTCATACATTTGTGCTTTCAGACTGTATTTTGAGGTCTCTCTTGGTGTCATTTTTGGCTTTATATCCAAGATGACCTTTTGTGCTAGTGCCATGGAATTTCAATATATTCCAGTGACACTCCTGTGAGGTAGCAAGGTAATGCTATTTTCAGTTGTATAGGCAGGGAACAGGGCCACAGAAAAGGAAGAGCAGCTTTCCCATACCTAACCCTCATCATTTAGGCTCCCTCTAGACAGTTAGGTGATATATCACCCACCTAGTGACTTAGCCTCGATCACATTAAAGTCTGTGGCAGGCAGTGTACTGAACTCAGATCTCCCAAGTCCTGTGTTAGTACTTTGATTACCGGAACATATTTCCTTTCTGAAATAAACAAATATATTATCCTGAAGTGTAGGGATTTGGCTACTGCTTGTTCATGGGGATTGGCAAGAAACATGAACTTCAGGATTTTTGTATCACTATTTTAAAGCTTTTGCTATTTCTTTTATGAAATAATTGAGACTGTCATCCTTCATCTTGGGTTTCATGGTTTCTGTACTGATTGCTTTTCACAGATACTACACTCTCAGGGGAAATTGGCACCAAGAAAAAGGTGAAAAGACTGTTAAGTTTCCAGAGATATTTCCATGCATCCCGGTTGCTGCGTGGAATTGTACCACAAGCCTCTCTGTACCTACTGGATGAGGACTACCTTGGGCAAGCAAGGGTAAGACGTGTCTCCAGATCTCCATTTCTTTCTATAATGTTCTAGAGAGTGTCAGTTTTCTTTGAGTGTTCAGATAAACGAGTGTATGGCTGCATGGCTTAAATGACTCACGTTACTTGCCTGCCTCACAGCTGACAGACTGCCCATTGCTTTTTTATGGTTATAGCTTTAAAGGCTTAGTCTCAAAGCAAAACAAAAATGTCTAAATCTATTCATCATTTTTAGATTCTGTCAACTGAAATTATAATCTGGATTTATTAAAGGATGAAGGATCCCTGGTTGAGCTACTGATTTAACTAAGTGCAGCCTCGATGCAGGATTTAATTCATCCGCTTGAAAAAAAGACAGCTGTCTCTCAGCTGGTATGGAGCAGCTCTTAGGCAACCCACAATAGCTCTCCATAATGGCAAAGGCTGGGAAACAGGGAACATTCACTGCGAGGAACTTCATGATAATAAAAATATAATTATCTTATTTAAAATCTCTTGCTTAGAATTATATTTTCTAACAAAACTTGCACGACTAGTGGTGTTTGGATTATATGCCCTTTTTACTCTCCGCAAGAGAAGATTTTGTGCTAGGTGTTAGAAAGTAATTAAGAATCCGGAACTTGTTTGAATAGAGACTAAGCGATTGGAGTGAACACACATTTCATTCACACATGTGCCATTGTAGGTCAAACAGTTAGTCCAGACTGAGTCTCTTGGCTGAACGGGTGTAAAAACACTGTATGTGGAGGCAAGGATGGGTTCTTCCACGTGGCTGAGTGGCCTTCACAGAAGCACTGTATCTAAGTTTATAAGCTACTCCTCCGTATTGGTTTGTTTAGCAAAATGTGATCCATATTCACCGTGAGAGCTGTGACTATGCTTTATTGTAATAAAAACCTAAGAGAATTTGTACTGAATTAATTTGGGGACATGTAAGAACAGTCAAAAAACTTGTGCAGTAAAAGGGAATATTTTAATAATGTTTTGTTTTATATTATTCCACGTTTTGAGCTCCATTTGAAGGTATTTTTAATGCCAAGTTCAAAACCTTATCAGTTAAAAGTACAAGTGATATTTTATTCAGTATAGCTAAACTTGGTTCCTGATGTCTGATATGACAAAGACCTCTCTATTGCTTTCCCAAACAAAACTTCAAAGCTGCAGCAACCAATCCCATGATTGATTACTGTGGAATAATAATTTACATCTGTTTTACAGTTTGTCATACCGGTCATTTGCCTTTCTATATTTGTTTCTTTCTAGCATATGCTATCCAAAGTGGGAATGTGGGATTTTGACATTTTCTTGTTTGACCGCTTGACAAATGGTAAGTAATTAAACAAAAAGGTTTTTTTATGATGTTTCATATATGGCTATCCTAAAAGTCCTTAATTAATTTATTGCTAAATTTTTCCAGTTAAGATTGCAGAATATAAAGGGGACAGAGTTAACTCCTCTTAAAATCATATTCTTGAATATTTCTGGTCTTTCCACAGAGTGTTCCCAACTATATGATGTTTAAATCGTGTTTTTTTATTAATCTAATCTCATACATTTGTCATGGTCACCTTTTGCTAGTTTATTGTGATGTGCTTATTAGTTTCATTGAGGTGTTTCAGTTTCTTTTATCTGGGAAATTCCAAGATACTTTAAATATTCCTTATTAGATCCATAGGTCAATAAATCCAGACTTCCATAATGAGTCAATTTCTGTCAAGATGAGGAGTTGTTTTAACCAAAGATACCCTTGTTTCTGTTCAGCTGTAAAATTTAGGAAAAGTCATTAAAGATAGTAAAAATCTGTTAAACTTTTTGTCTGTAACACTGCACACCCCCCAATGTCTAGGCAGTACCTCTTGATCTGAACTGCTGAGGAGGGTCATGATCACAGCTTTCTCCTTTCTGTATTGCTTTTAGGAATAAGAGATTCCTCATTCCTCACCTCCAATCTAATTAGGTTTGGGTGGGGCAGAAGGTGTAGAAAAAAGTTGGTTTAGAGGGTAATTCAGGTGAATGACTAGCAGCGGAGAGTGGAAAGGACTGCAAATGGCAAGGGGAGCAAAAGCATAATTCTTCTAAATTACCTTTCTGCGCCCTTGGTCTGTAGCCAAGGACAAATAAGTTTCCATGTCCTCTCTGTATATATATTTATTTTCTTTCCTGAATTACATTAGATAAGAAAAGTCTCCCTTCAGATATTGTTTATGGGTTGTATGGGTTGGTTTGTTTTGGGTTTTTTTTTTTCCTAACTTTTCACTGATGAATTACGCAGTGCAAACTTATTAAAACACTGTGTGTACGTATATTTGATCTTATAATACTAGGTAGGCTCAATTTTGCCAGTGTTGCCAGTATTGAATTCGCATTAAGGCCAGCATAACATTACAGTTGGAGTTGAGACTATAAATGCTGCAATTCTTCTTTTCTTGACTGCATCATCATTGTGAGATGCAATTGTAGCTGAGCTAAGGTGGGTTAATTACATGTTTATGCAGCCACGTGCAAAATTCTCGATAATTAATTAATTAGTACACTATAGCAAGCTGAAATGGCAGAAAAGCCATTCTCCTATCATTTCTGGAAGTAGACCTGGATTATGAAGATGAGGTGATTCTCAAATAAACATAACAAGATATTCCCAGTTGAATCCATGTCAATTTGCCTTTTGTGTCATGCTGACATAGTGAATATGACTTTGTCGCATCTAGACACAAGAATGGCATACCATCAAGTCTTGATTGTATATGGGAGTGATTTATATAAGCTACTTTTGAGTATGTGAGTACCACCTAAGCTCATACGGTAGAAACTGACTAATAGCTAGGAAACTACCAAGATTTTTAGCCTTGTTTGGTTTCTAACTACACTTTAGGGAATCTAAGAGTTGTTCCTTTCTGCTTGTAGGAAACAGTCTTGTAACACTGCTTTGTCACCTCTTCAATGTGCATGGACTTATTCACCATTTCCAGTTAGATATGGTTACGTTACACAGGTTTTTAGGTAAGTGCTCACCTCAAAGCCATCTTTGAATGCAGCTTACAGCTTAAGTAGAGCACCAGAAAAGGCACTGGCTTGGTCTGCATGTCTGTGTAAAATCATTATGTTGTTACAAATATTGCAGTAAACCATTTCTGTGATATATATTAGCACACGATGTACAGGCACTTAGGTACTCGATTCAATACCTGTTAAGTGAACGGAGGGACTTCAAAAGGCTCTTCATTGGGCTGAACCATCCCAGTACCGCAATTGCACTGGTGATTTAAAGAAAAAAAAAAAAAGTGTGCCATGCAGAGATGTGGCAGCCCAAATAGATCCACACAGACAGACAGACATTGCAGAACCTACTCGTACACAATACAGTTGTGGTGCAGCGTCATTATTTTAGTGACTAATAGACCGCTGAGACCCAGGGCAGTTACAAGCTTATGTGCAAAATTTAACAAATTATATCAAGCTGTCTGCACTGAATAGTGTTGATGAAAGCCCCTGCTGCTGTTACTGCCAGCAGGAATATTAGCCCCATGCTGTCAGTGAACCAAAAGAAGAAATTGGCCAAAATCAATTACTTTTTGCATCATGTTTTGAGTGCAGCTGAATGCTGGTTTGTTAGGCTGTCAGACGGAGTTTCAGAGTCAGGGTCTCTTCTTTAAGACTGCATAATTCTCGCTTCTGGAAAACATTCCTCTGGTGTGGAGACAGACGAAATCTCCCTGCTGTTTCTGACTCCTGTGGGCAGCCATGAAGTGGACACTCAGATAATTAGAGCTCGTGGTATTCAGCGTTTAAAGGATTACCTGAATGCTGGGACTTTCTTTGGTGTTCCCCATGCTGGAGACGAGTGCCATGGGCAATTTGCCCGTTACCTTTCTGTTTGATTTGTTTAATAGTGTCCAGGAGAGCACTTTGGGCAGGATCATGTGCAGCTTCCAGTGTTCGCATGGTGTTGCCCCAAGCCCACCTAACAGTGCAGACACTGCTGCAAGGAGCAGATGAGTGTGAGGCACACACCTCGACGGTTTTGTGTGCGAGTGAAAACTGAGCATTAAAAGGTCTTCCAGCTGGACCAGTTCCAGTACCGTACACTAAAACAAGGGGGACTGGTATTTTAAAATGGACGCATAGACGTGACTAGAATTACCGCAGAAGATTTTTGCTCTTGAGTACCTCAATGCTTTATCTTTTGATTCTCTGTCTGGAGGACTTAGGGTTGGCTTTGACCATTGCTAGTCATTCAAATAACAAATGATGCCAGGATATCAGGGCCTCACCCCCTGCTACTGTAAAATAGGTGGTACTGCCTTAATGACATATTACTCCCCTGTGACACCAGCGCAAATAATTATACTCTGTTGCGGATAAATTTGCCTCTTTTCCTTATTTATTTTACTCCTGAATGAGAGCCTTCACTAAGGCAAGAAAGGGTTGATTTATGAACGAGACCCAGTATATCCCTTTGGGACTCACAAATCCTTTCATGAATTTTTTCTCTAAAGGTATCCCAATAAGAGTACCAGTCTAAGTAAGCTACAGGTATTTGAAGAAACTCCTTAGGCAGCTGACTGTAAAACCTCAAATTGTATTTTAAATCCGGCTCCCACTTGTGGCCATGGCGTTCAGAGACAAAAGGATCTTTGTTTTCTGTTTTGGTTCCCAGTTATGGTTCAAGAAGATTACCATAGCCAAAACCCATACCACAACGCTGTCCACGCTGCTGATGTCACACAAGCTATGCACTGCTATCTGAGGGAGCCCAAGGTAATGACAGCCCTTCACATTGACGTTGCTTTCAGATAATCTTTTTTCCCGGGTTTGGAAAAAAAAAAAAAAAGAAACAAACATTTAGGTAGCAGAAAATGATAGCGTACTTGAAGTCAACAACGAGGCAGTGGCAGAGTCAACTACAGACACTTCACACAGGCTACTGGAGTCACTCTCTCAGCACACGGGTGACATATCGAAGTGCTTCATGTGGCTCTAGTAGAATTAAATACTTAACGAATACTGCAATTAAAAAAAAAAAATAGAAGATAGAGGAAACCAAAGGAAAAGTCGTAGATATTTACACAAATGAGCATCGGCAAGTGTTACCGTGACCATGTGTACCAGCCATCTGCCAGCAGCCGCAGTCCTCTCAGCAAAGCCAGGAGAACGCAGTGCATGCCTGTGCCTCCGTCCCTTCAGGGCATAAGCCCCTCTCATTGATATTTCAGAAGAGCAAACTGGGCACTGCAACACCAGTAAAGGGGGAAATGGTCCCATCAACTGGGTCTGTTGCAAAGGTTTCCCCTGCACGAGCGAGTGGCAGCTCCTTGAGCACTGCAGCCATCCCTCGCAACCAGAGGGTGGGATGTTGCTGTATGGGTTGCTGGAAGGCACTGTCATCCTGTAATGCTGAGCCACAGCATAAGAATACAACTAATCTTTCCTGGCCTGGCTTAAACAAGAGGAAGTTCTGCTAGAATTAGCGAATTCTTAAACCAGAATATAGTAATGGTGAGTGAGGACAGGAGCAGGCCCCAGCTTTCCTGTATTTCCAGCTCCTGAAGTGCAGAGAACAGCCAGCATCTGAATCTGTACCATACTGCTCTTCATTTCTCATCTCAGGATGCTTCTTTCAGCTTGTAGACCTGTACTCTGTACAGACTCATCAGGCTGGTAATAACTACCTCACTTTCAGAAACAGAAAATGCAAAGACTTAAGTTTTTTTTCCAATGATAACAAAATTTGTTTCTGAATGATAAGCTGTATAGAAGAAAATAATCTGGGCAGGTTTTCAAATTTGCATGTCTGAAGTAAGAAAGGTAATTTATGTTCTGTAATAAAATATCTATATTTGAAGGGACATATCTAACAACCAAGTTTGAAATTTCAAAAGTTCATAAACTGCATTTTACAGCACAGTGCTGTGCTAGAAAAATGAATCCTGATGTGTTGCTGATATTACTAAATATTGTGCAAGGCAGAACTCTTATCATGTATGCCAACCTGCTAGTACACTTATTTACTTTTTTAAACTGAATATTTTCGAGTAAGCTCAAGCACTTTTATAACAACAATCCTTATATTGTCATGAATGATAAAGAGATAAGAAATACAAACTGTAATAAAATATGAGTATATAGTCTGATATCTTTATAGATGTTTGTTCAACAGTCATCTTAAAGTTGCTCACAAAATTTATTTTGTATTTGATGTTTGTGTACCAATGCCTACAAAACTGAGCGGTGCTGTGATGCCAGCTGGTTTTTTTTTATTTGCCAAAAGAAAAAGAAAGAAAGTGCTTACTGTTCCTGTTCTTGTTGTGATTAACACGTGTGATTTAGCTTGCCAACTTCCTCACCCCATCGGACGTCATGCTCGGACTGCTAGCTGCTGCGGCTCATGATGTGGATCACCCAGGGGTCAACCAGCCCTTTCTGATCAAAACTAAACACCACCTTGCCAGCCTGTACCAGGTAAAACTGCTCATCAAGTTGATAATATGTAAAATGGTGTCAAGGAGAGCAATTTGCAGTGAACTTTAGTGCCAAAATCTGGCGGCGGGGGATGTTGATCAAATTAGCCTGCACTTTAGAGTCTGGACAGTTTCAGCTAAGCTGCTCACTGGGTGTCTCTTCTTACAGCAAAGCTGATACATGAGAAAGACAGTGAAAATGTCAGATTTTGTTGAAGACATTTAAGCCAAAACAATTGCCTGGGTTATTTCTGCTGTAGATCATCTGGGGTAAGGAACTCTGGGTAGGAGATTTAAAATCACAGCGAGACAATTTGTACTTCATCTTCCTTCAGTGAGCAAGTAAGCAGCAGGCATGTTCTAAATTGGCATTGCATTAAAATAAACTTTTGCTTCATGTGGCTCTAGTAAAATTAAGTACTTAATGAATACTGCAATTAAAAAAAAATAGATAGAGGAAACCAAAGGAAAAGTTGCAGATATTTACACAAATGTGCCTAGAGATATAAAGAAAGAGCTTAAAAACAGCCACTGTAGGTCACGCCATAGGGTGTCTAGACCAGTATCCTGTTTCTAAGAGCAGCCAGTAAAAGATCACAAAGCGAAACATAAGCCTGGGATAAGTATAGAGTTGTCCTTCACCTGGTGTACATCCTCCCATCTCTGGCAAGCAGTAGTATAATAGAAGACTTTCTGAAACAAAATTACACGCCCTCTTGTTTAGTAACTATCAATGAGCCCATCCTGCCCTGATGGTTGTGGTCCTTTTTGAATATATTTGTAGTTTTGGCCCATGCCAGTCACTGTAGCTCTGGATTTTATCTGTAACTGTTCTATGTGTATAATCTTTGCATGCATGTGTACATTATTATTTATGCACTTCTCTATTCTTTACATTATATTTACATATACACACCAGAGCAATGCTGTAAATCATTTTGGTTGCACTAACCGTAACTCATGGCTAGAAAGTGGAGATGGTATTGATTTCCAGCCTTTGGGAGAGTCCACTTCAGCCTTTGTAGTAGGGTGTCAGAAACAGAATATCCCAGATTAAAAATAAATCTGACTGAAGACTCACTTGTAGCTATGTACCTTTCTACACATACTTAGCAAATCGAGAGCTTGCAGTGATGTGCTTACTACTCGAAAAGAGATTCTCTCATGTTTTCCTTTACTCAAGCAACGTTTGGGTTTTTCCCATAAGAAGTGGATTGTGTAAGGGTGCAGCTGTCCTGCCCTGAGATACGGGAATGGGGCACAGTGACGCTCACACACTTAAAACTTTGTGAGTGGCCTCATCACAAGCTGATGCAGCTTATTAAGTCATACTCATACGTGTCTGGTGCTTTTTGCTCCAGTCTTTTCTAAATGACAAGGCCAACTGAGTGGGCAGGGAGAAAAGCCAGGGGACTTAAGGGAGGTTACATTAAGGCTCCTTTGAAGTCGAGTGGGTAGAGCCATTCCACAAAAACCCTGGTCCTGTGAAAAGGTATAAACAACTCCTTCTCAAATTAATAGTGGGAAACAGTAATATATAATCAGTTTGAAAATTCAGGCTAATCTGAAAGAAATCTAGCTAAAATAAAATATTAGTATCTCAGAGAGGTGGTTTTCTGCTCAGCTAACTGGGCTTGAATATACTTTCAAATGTTGGTTAGAAAAGGCAGTGGCAATACAGAAAATGCAATCTTTCAACGGCAAATGTGATTATTAAGTGTCTTGTTTAGAGACATTCACTGGCAAGTTTGACTTATATTATTTTATCTGAAATTGATCCCAGATTGTTTTCAAAGATTTTAGTAGTATACAGTACATGGATGCCAATAAAAATAACAACGCTGGAAAAATGTTTTGCTGAAAACATTTTAGTCAAAAATTCAGATTCAGTAAGTAGTCTTTAAAAAAATAAAATATTTTTCTCAAGTCTAGTGCTTGAAACTGAAACAAGAAAGTCTAGGGTTTTTGGTTTTTCAGTAGCAGAGCCACAGAGCTGCTCGGCCTAATCAGAAAAATGATCAAATGAAAGTAACTTTTAACATAGCTGGCAGTCATCTGTCACCGAGACAGAAGTAACTGAGACTAAGGGTTATCTGTTTATGGCATCTCTTTGCTCTTGATTGTTTGGAAATTGAAATTAGAACTTTACATATGAATTATCTGGAAAGAAAGGGTTTTCCAAACAAGGTCATTCAGTATTTGACAGAGATGCAAAGTGTCGACAGCTTCAGAAGGGTATATGTGAGGAAAATCATGTTTCAGGAAGATCAAGTGTCATCGCCAAGGAGTTCAGAACTTTCAATATTTATTTTCAAATTAAATCCATATTTTATGATGCAAAGAATTTTTTTAATGTATAGTGTAATTTCCACAAGAGTCTACTACACGTGAGACACCATAATTTTCTACAAAAGTGCCTCATTCCAGTCTCTGACATTACAAGGACAAGGTGACAGTAGGGACCTGGCGGTCACTTAGTCTCCTGTGAGGAGGAGCACAACAGCATTCCTTGTGGGGTGATGCAGACTTTGCTTCTAACTTCCATTGGCCAGTAAAACTAGAACTAAAAGTTTCATTCTTGCTGGATAATTGTTAGGTCTCTGTAGTCTTAAAAGTCTCAATTAGCTCAAATTCTGGTTGATACATTTGACTTATCCAACTTTATTTCTGCTTCTGTTGACTGAAAACACCATACGTTTCAAGGTTGCTCGGCCTGGTACAATCTTAAGTTGTAGTTATCCAAAAGACCACATCAAAACTAACACCAGAAAAAGTCATAATGCCTTTTTTTAAAAAAAAAACAAAAAAACAAACCTGTATTTTACTGAGAATGAATTATGAATTTCCTAAGAAAACAAATAGTGTTGATATAAATAAAATGTTATTTTATAACTTCAGTAATAGACACTTGAGATCTATCTTTGTCTGGCTCTTAAATGAAGGGTAACAGTTTAGAAGTCTGGAATGATCACATATAACATCTGTAGTACAAGCTTGAAAAACCTATGAAAGAACACCTTACAACTTTAGTATAGATGTATATAAAGTAGAATTAGGAAAATATGTTTTGGGAGGCTGTACTATGCACTCTTTCTTAAAGTACCATTTCTAATTAAAGTATTATTTTTCAGGTATTTAATATTATGTAGTTAAACCGACTGCTCAATGACTAAAAGTAGATGACCAGGTTGAAAGAAATTTAGATTGTCTTCTATACTGAATTAAAATTGAAGTTTTCTCTGCACCTAGTTAATAGCAAGTCTTCCTCTCTTCAAGTTATTATTTTTGTGCAAATGCAGATGTCAAGTGGGGTGGTTAAAGTGGCTCAGGGGCAGTCCCAGGCTGGAGATTTTCTGATAGTCCAAGCAAAAAAATATTTTTTTTCCTCACAGAGCTGGAGTCTGTTTCAGAGCAATCCACTAATTTTAGGCAGTAGATTTGACGGAGGCCTCCTAGCATGCAGTCTTTAAAACAGGCCTGTGCTATGCAGGTTTAAAAAAAATAAATCAAAAGTTATAGGAAGCAGGCTCTCTGGAGATCAGAGCTGAGAACCTCAGCCTGCAAGCCAGCACATAGACTCTTCCCCACCAGTCCAGGCAATCAGATAGCTCATGGCAATTAGTCTTAATAAGGGAGTAGAGTGTTCCGAAGTGGAATAGATGACTCTACTAATTGTTGGCAGCAGCTTCAGGGGTTCTGGCTGCTTGAATTTAACAGGCAAGTCATATGACTTCATGCTCAGTTGTCGCTTGTTAACCTGACCTTTTCCCTCCTCCCTGTACTCTGAGTGTGGGAAACCAGACCGTGCAGCAGCTTTGGTTTAAGTTCTCCTTATAGTAGCATGCAAAGAGCAGAGACTTACAGAAGTGGAATTACTCCGGGATGGATACCTGAGTTTGCTTTTTCCTTTGAGTAACTATTAGTTGGATGCAAGGAAGTTCATGGATACCTACATGCTCAGCCCTGTTCTGGATGGCCTTCAGTGTGGCCAAAGAGCAACTGCATCCATGGAGTGTAATTCCCTGGTTGAGGAAGGTGCTGCTGAAGCAGCTCATCCCAGCAAAGTAACGCTGCCATGCTGGAAGGGATGTGGGGGCACAGGGTGCTCCGGAGGGGATTTCCTCAGTCAGGATGTTTCAAGAGTGCAGTCGTAGAATCATTTTGGTTGGAAAAGACCTTTAAGATCAAGTCCAACCATTAACCTAGCACTGCCAAGTCCACCTCTAAACCATGTCCCTAAGAACACAGCAGGGCTGCAGGGACTGTGCACACAGGCACCGTCTTAAACGAGTGTGAGCGTTGCCAAAAGCTAAATGTGACAGTCAGGCAGGATTTGTATAATTTACCTTAGGGTGGGAAGGTGGCGGCCTGTGGACTTGAGGTGGCTGTTGGGACCAGGATTCAGCTCTGAGATGAGGGAGGTGAAAAAAGGAAAAAAAAAAATTGTTATGTCCTATTACATTCCCTTATTTTTTTTGGTCAGAGTGCAGGGCTGCAAAAGTCCATCCTGAGGTATTTAGGCAAAAGGAGAAGGGGGGTATTTAAGTTGGCTAATGAAAAGAATTGCTGTCTAAAGTAATTTTGAGATTGCGTAGCTGACCCTGAGTTCTAAGTCTGTCAACTCTTCCAAGAAAAAGGACTTAGTCTTTGCATGGTTGGAAAGTTTTGAGGTTGGTTTTGATTTGCTTTGGGTTTTTTTCTCCCAGTATCAGTGGTTTCTATTAGGGGGAAGGGAAAAGGAAAAAAAAAAAAAAAAGCAACATATCAGCAATTGTGTGAATTCAAAAGCAACAGAACATACTGCAGAAGATACTGTAATGGGAAATCAATCAAATTTGCACTCTCACCTTTGCACTTATTTTGACCACAAAATTTCAAGAAAAATACTGACAAGATGATCAAAATGCAAATTGGAATTTGGTTACTGGCAATGTTTAGTGTTTCAAGTCATTAGATATGACAGGATTACAAAGGAGGATGAGGAAGCCTTAAGGAGAAAGTACTGTTCGGCCCCTTTTGGAGAAGTATGCCCGACATCCAACAGGAAAGGCAGCACTGATGCAGCTGCACCTCGGAGCTGTGGGGCTGTGCAGAGGGAGCCAGAAGTCAACAGTGGCTGGGGAGAGGGACTCTGACTCCAGTTTCCCAGTTGGCAGCAATGGGGTGGAGTCCTTGCTCTGCTCTGCTGCCTGGTTGTGTTTGGGGCTTCTTTTAATCCAGTGCTCATTTATGGCAAAAGCTATAAATTGCCCGAAACAGGGGTCAGATGCCAGAACTCCCCCGAGTGTCTCTATGGCTGTGTGACAGTTGTCTTATTCAGACTGTGCACGTTGTTGTGGGTAACTGAGGACTGTGCCATTCTCTGGAGGGCTGCTCTGCTGGGCTGCTTCTCTGCAGCAAGCGGATGCTTTTGTGAATTAGAAGAACTATGTTGGAGGTTTCTGAACAAGTGAGATTTCTGAGGTGCTCAGTGGCAGAAAGTAGTCTGTGAACTAAAAGTGATGATGGGCAAATGTATTATGTGTTAGGATAGTAATACAAAGTCATCGGACACAAGATACGCAATTTGTTGTAATTTACAGACAACCCAAAACGCTAGATTTCTATTCTCCAGGATTTTTTTCTGACCTAGCTTTGCTTCCATTTAGTTGAAAGCAAACAAACCAAAAGGACTCAAAATTTGTTGCAGACTAAGTTGCTGAAGCCCACAGATGCTCCATGATACCGATACTCCTTTGCTTTCAGCGAGCAGCTGCAGGCAGCTTCCAGTTCCCTGACTCCAATGGAAATTTGGCAGTTTAGTTTTCCTTTTCTTGTCAACTCTGCATTTAAATTGTAGAAGCTGAGAAGTCAACCTGGGATCAGTAGGTGGTAAAAATACGATTTTGCACTCATGCTTTAATTCATTTGTTAATAAATATGTTAGAATGCAAGCTACCTCCCACTCAGGTGAGATTAGCTCCTCTGTTCACAGCAGGACTCAAAAACTGTAGAACAACGGGATTCTAGGGCTGGCCTTAGCTAGGAAACTTAGAAGCACAAGGTCCTTAACTCTAGCAATCCAGACCATTTCCTGAGATCCAAAAGGTGGCTAGAAAGCACACATTTCAGGCTCATTTTGCAGCACTTCCAACCAGCTCTAAGCATCATTTAATATGGCAAATCTGTATCTGTACCATGGATGCCTGCCTAATCCTTGAATTTATTCCTTTTTTTTCTCCCTAGAACGTTTCAGTGCTAGAAAATCATCACTGGCGATCTACGATAGGCATGCTCCGCGAGTCACGGCTCCTCGCCCATCTGCCCAAGGAGGTGACGTAAGTGTCTGCTGGAGGAAATGCATTGCTCAAACTAGGCCATGGCTTCCTTCACTCCTCATAAAATGATGCTGAGAAAGAGGCCCAGGCTTCAGCGTAGGCTGACCTTCCTGCCCTTTCTCGGTGCCAGTATGAAATGACCAGACAAAGTTGTACAGCAGTATTTTCTAAGACTTTGCCACCTCTGCAGCACAGGAATGGCCACTGTCAGCACCAGGAACATTGGGAGTCCCAGCAGGAATGGACCTTTTCAAATCCATTGCTGGCATTTTTCATTTTATATAGCACCAAGCAAATATGGAAAGATTTAGTGATTAGAAAGCATGAAAGAGAAAAATGAAGGAGTTGGTGGAGTAGCATTGAGACTGCTTGGGTCTTCCACACCTGACTGAGAAGGTGTGGTTTAGTCTTCACTGTCTTTTTGGGTGAAGAAAATAAAAACCAAAACCCAGCAACAGGAGCACCTTGGCAAAGTTGATGCTACCTTTTTACCTGCTGGTTTTGTGCAGTGTTACTCCCATCAAGGAATGGAGGTTGAGCAGATGAACAGCCTGCAATACTAAGTTTTAGTTACAGATGACCTTATAAAGAATATAAACTAGTTACCTGGAAGTACTAAGCTTCATATCCCTCCAGAAATCCTTTGCATCAGCCCAACAACTTCAGTCCTGCTTCAAAGGACTTCAGCCCTTTACAACTTCAAATGCAAATTTAAAGTTGTATTCAGCACCCAGCTCTGAGCAGCTGAAGTAAGATGTGAGCACTTTTCTAGATGCATCAATGCTGTTGTTTTGGGGTTTTTTTACCTTTCTAGCACTTTTCAGAAGGTTTCAGAGCACCTATGGCAACAAGCGTTTTTCTTCTACATTTTCTATTCCTCCCGAACCCATTTAGGCAGGTAGAACAGTTGTACCCTGCAAACCCCAGCAGAGACTGACCAAACAGACCAGACTGGATCCATAAAGCCAGAGGAAGCTTTGTGCTAGCTATGATCTGCAGCAGGTTGTTTTGAGCTATTGATGTTCAACGGTTCCGTGATTGAAGGGGCTTATTTTCCTTAATTGCAGACAAGACATCGAGCAGCAGTTGGGCTCCCTGATCTTGGCAACAGACATCAACAGGCAGAATGAGTTTCTGATCCGTCTGAAATCTCACCTTGACAATCAGGATTTGAGGCTGGAGGATGCACAGGACAGACATTTTATGCTTCAGGTAACTTGAAAAAATATTTTTCCATGGTTGGTTTTTATTCATTTTTCAAGTCACAGGAGTTCCTAGTATATGTTAGAACAGCATATGATAGCGTGTCTGGACATCAGCGCTTCCTTACCTATCACCATAAACACTTTCCTTCAGCCACCTGGCATGTCAGGCAAGCATAAGGTGCCTCCAATAATTCCTTATGTAATTTCCTTGAGTTAAAAAGCTGTGAATGCAGCAGATACAGGCAAGTCTCAAATGCTGGGAAATGAAGATAGCTATTAATTATTTTATTTCCAGACCACTGCTTGTCTTGCCAGGTGACGCTTCAATTATATTTTCTCTTATGGCAAATGTCACTTCACCCGTGTTATTTCCCGCACCATGCGGGAGGGCACCCTTGTCGGTGTTCTTTCCAAGACAGCCTGACATTGGGTGCCCGAGTCCCATTCCTGTGATGGATGTTCAGAAACTGCCTCTGCAGAGACAGCTGTTGCCATGGCAGCAGGTGCTTCTTTGTTGGATCTGCCCAGCTGAGGAAGAAACCGTGCTTTATTTTAAAATCAAATAGATTAAAACTGGTCCTTCCACCTAAGCTGCAGTCGTTAACAGGCTCTTCAGAATAAACCTCTACATATCAAAGCATTATTGTGATTAAAGTAGCTCCATATACGTGCTTCTCTGGAGAAATGACGTCAATTTTGCTCTTAAATACATAACGGAGTTTAAGTAATTGTCATCATTAATAAAACAAACATCTTCATGTTATCACTTTGTAGAGGTTATGAGAAAGGTGGAAGTTGCAAGGAAAGAAGTGCTGTTCTGTTAATTCTTCCCCCGCCAACAGCGTGGGAAATGTAGTAACCTGCATGTCTGTTCTCCATCAAACACAGTCTTCTGTCAGATTCCTGCATGGACCATGCAGGGCAGAGTAATGGGTTTATCATATTTCTGGACAGATCAGGCAAGAAAGTTGTGCAAATGCCAAAAGCACAGGAATTACAGATCTCAACTATGGCAAAAAGTTTCTTATGTGGTTTCTTAAAGATAGGAGCTAGGGCACAGACATGGTGAGATTTATTTATCTGGTGGATTAGCTGTGGAAGAAGAAAAAAAATCAAGAAATCTTGATTGATCGGGATAAATTAAAGAATGTTTGAAAATTCCTTTTAATAGCCATTAACATTAAGGCTAATCAATTTAATCCAGAGAGAAAAGTGACTTGGAGACTTCCCTCCTCCAGTTCATCGGTCTGACTTTATGCAGGAAATATTTCTGTTTTCCTTCCGGGTGCCAGAATGATTTCTGACCCGTGTCAGGCTAACTGACTCTGTTCAATTTGTGAAGAAACGCGGCACATGACATCTTGTTCCAAGGCAGTAAGGCAGACAGGCCACTACATCATTTAGTTTTCTGAAGCAGTTACTTGATTTTAAAAACCTCTCGCCCTCCTGTACTCATTCCTCTGCAAAACACTTAAAAGTACTAGTTAACTAAGTGAAACCAAGCTGAGGCACTGTGGAGAGCCCTGTGCTTAGCTTTGTAAACAGAAATCTCCAGACATTAAGATGAAGTGTAACTGAAGTGAGATGCAAGGTCACTCACTGAGACCACAGAGGAACGATGCCCAAATAGTCCTACACCAGCCTGGCTTTTCCTTGTCATCAGCCGTGGATGCTGAGCCAGGCAGTCAGCAGGAGCCAGCCTGAGGCTTTTGTTGGCTTATTGCTTGCAAAGAGTATCCAAAAGACTTTGCAGCCTTGGAATTTGGCCCTCCTCTTGTTCTCGCTACGGTAACACGGAGGGCTGAATGAAAGTTTTGTTTGCGGCTTAAATGAATGTTCTTTCCTCAAAAGGCATATTTGGGTGAGGCTGGCTCTCCAAAACGTGATCTTAACGCTTCCCAACATTGCCGGTGAGGCCTGAAAGCTTCATGGCTGCGGATTTGTTGCTGCGGCACTGCTAGACAGTAACTTCTTTTCTCACTGCTACTCTTCTCCTTTGCTTTCAGATCGCACTCAAGTGTGCTGACATTTGCAACCCTTGCCGGCTCTGGGACCTGAGCAAACAGTGGAGTGAGCGGGTCTGCGAAGAGTTTTACCGACAAGGTCAGCCCCGTGGTGCGCAGCCGGTCCCCTTTCACCTTGGCTTTCCAGGCTTTTTGTGTGGTGAGACAGAGGTAGCGTTCAGCCTGCGCGCTTTGCCTTGGAATGTCCCTCAAGAACGAGCTGTTGAAGAGGTGCTCCGCCTCATTTGAAAGGGAAGGGATAGAAGAGTGGCAAGTGGTTTTTTTTGCCCTCGCTGCTCCTGTAGCAGCGTCAGGCAGGAGGGGAGGGTTCTGCTGTGCCGCAGCGCTTGAATTCGGCTGGAGAGCCCACGGCTGGATTCTTCTATGAGAACCCTCCAGTCACCATTAGCTCTTCTGAGCTGGAGCAGTGCCAGGGCTACACTGCACCAAAATCCTGCCGCTCTCCACTGTGTTTTATCTCGCTTTTCACACTCCCACGACAACTCTGATGGGAGCCTTACCCTCGCTGTTTCCCAAATATGACACATTCTTCTGCCTACAAATGCAGAGAAAGGGTTCAAACGCAGTTCCCAGCATGCCAAGCTCTTCTAATGCTGTTGAAAGGGCCAAAGTAGGCAATCCAAAGCTCCGCTTAGGACCTATTGCGAATGTTTTCAAACCCCTGCAGAGAGTGCAGTCAGGCAGGGTTTTCTAAACACAGTAATTACACCATTTGGCTCTATCTGCATAGGAAAGGTCGTGCTGTGCTACAACACAGGGTGCAGCAGAGTTTAATCATTGCTACATTCTTTGTTCGGAGCATCCCCAGAGCCGAAAGCAAGTGGTATAAACGCTGGAAGAGCACACAAGGAGGTTCTCAATCCATTTAAAATTCTGCGCTACAAAATTAAGCCACATTCGAGCTGGTACCTATTACAGTTAGTCCATAGCATTAACAAACAAGGACAAATAGGTCAGCAGGTTAATTCCCACCCACTGTCAGATTGAGCTCGTGAAATGTCTTTGATGGTTTTGAAGCAACATAACCAACTTGTCAGATGCAGGTTTAGGTTAGATGTATAGTCAAGGCATAATCAATATTCAACACATGAGGACAGGGCCCCAGTTGAGTGATACCTCACCTTTAGTGTATTGAGGGACTATGCTGAGAAACACAGCACTCTCAGCTCTTATAAACGTAAGGTTTTTCCCCAAGACTCAAGAATTATTAGTATAACATCTAAAATATACTTCTGAAAGGGGACACCGGGGCGTATGAGACCAGTTGGAAGCTTAACAGGGAGGAAAAGAGCATTTCATGTGGGAGGATGTACAGACACTGACTGGTCTGTCACTGGTGGCTGTATAGTCCTGGTAAGGGATAGAAGAAATGATATTAACTACCATGTATTTAGATACCATTATCACGTAAGAATGTTATTACAGACCTCTCTACTTCCTTACATATGATGCTGAGGCTTGAACGTATTTTTTGTCACTAAGGTTAGCATTTGAAAACCATAGCTTTTATGCTGTAATTTTTTATTATACATGAGGCAGATAAATAGTATCAGAATTAGTGCAATGTTTAATCTTCCTCCTGTAATGCGTATAAAGTTTAAGAATGTTTGTGCCAAGTGTTTCTAATGCCATTTTAATAGACTCAGATCTTGATCTTCCAGTCGCCTGGTGCATCTACACTGCATCTATTAGCAAATAGAATATACAACTCGGGTACATTTCAGGGAGCACCTGGTGCCTACAGCAGCTCCTAACGTGAACCTTTCCTAGAAAAAACTTTAACTTGTTCTCAGATAGGCATTTTAAAAGTCAAATAGGAATACAGGGTAAATAATACAACTTGATCTGTTGACATGAAACTGGAACTGGCAAGAAATGAGTTTAAGAAAATGGCTAATGTTTAAGCAACATTAATGATCAGTTTCTCTGGAGACATTTTAGAATTGCTTAGAAGGTTTTCCCCAGCATGAGGGTTCTCAGCAACTAATTAATGCAGTTACTTTTATTACAACTTGAAACATGAAAATTGACCGTCATTTAAGTTAGTTCTTACTGTGCAAAGGAAAATCTTGTTTTTGTGAATTAGCTGACATGTCAAAGGTAGGAACATGTTGATACACTTCAAGCCAGGCAGGTCAACCATTTTCAATCAGGGTTACCTGTAGAGAGGACATCACCAGAGATAGACATTCGTTTTTTGGTCAAAGATTTTTTGAAGGGATAGAGGGGAAGAAGAGAATAGACACATCACACATTTGAACACATGAGAAACTGTCGTTTTGTCTCAGTTTTGCTGATTGTTCCTTTTGGTTGTTTGTGAAGCTAAAAATAATTCAAGTATTTTCTAATATCTAATTAAAACTGAAATATTCCCCTCACTTGCATTTAAGAAGCAATTGCATGCTGCAGAGAGAAGAAAAGCAAAGCTTAAAAATGCACAGAGTATTTTATATGGGGCTAACAGAGCCTGAGTGGCACAATAGCATTTGAGTCAAAACTGTCTATAAGTGGGGAAAAAAAGAGCTTTTAAACAAAAGCAGTGGATTTAAAGCTAAATGTTTCTTTTTGGGTTGAATACAACATTTTGTCTGATCTAGCAGGTCAGTCTTTCTTGTGGGAATGTTTCTTGTACCCACCCCTCACTGCATCCTTATTAGCAAATCAAATGTACGAAGTATTATTGCCTGAGGGCAAGCGTGCAGCTTGGCGTGCACACAGCTTGTCTCGCTTCCCTCCAGTACTGTAGATAGGAAAGGGCCGGCACCTCATTCAGTGACCAAGACTGTCCCCTGGCAGTGCCTCGGAGAAGGAGAAAAATCACAAGGATGAATGCGTTGCACTCACAGAGTGTTTGCTTAAAAAACAAACAAAACAAAAAAAGAAAGCCACCACCTTCACACACTCTCCAGCAGGACAGGGTGTTGTTGTCGGGATGAGACTCCCTGACCTGGTTTTTCTGCAGAATTCTTCTATCCAAGTGTTCTGTGGCCATCTGTGGCCACTCCAGCGTATGCATGATCATTGCTATTGATTGTCTTCAACTACATAAAAACCATCTCCTAACTGTCTTACCTATCTACAGAAGACTGTCTTGCATGACCATTTCTGCATCGGTTGTTTCCACTGGCTGTTCATAAGCATCTTCTTGATGCCAAATTCGGTCAATTCTGTGGCAGGAGCAGTCTAAGGTGGCATCTGGAGTGAGCAGATCCTCCACTCAGGCTGTTCTTCAACAATTTGAAACAGACCCCAGGGCCAGCCACAGCAGGAACTGCCTGTAGGAGCCTTCAGGGCCATCCCCGATTTGCACCTGCAGACCTCTTGTTCCACTTGTTGAAATACTGTGCTGTGAAGGTGACCAGGAGTTTGGTCAATCTCTTTGTTTCAAGTCTGTCTGCTGTCTTGTCGTTCCTGTGCAGATGATTCTGGGGACTTCCCAGGGTGTTAGTGATTTAACTTCAGCGCAGAAGCACAGGCATAGCCCTGATACCCAGCTACACCACAATTAGAAGGCAAACTTAATTTCTGCCTTTTTCCACGTTTATAACTTGAACTCCATAGCTCTTGACACATGAACCTGTATTGCCCAAGCCCACGCTCTGGCCTTCATTAGTTTTTTTTAGTGCAGACACAGCTGCCAACTTGCCAGGTTCCATCACACTACACTTTAACAGCAATTTCCCCAAGCAGAAGGGAGCAACTCACACTGCAGTGTTAATGGAGATACATTTCTTCTAAAATGTATAGTCTGCAGTTTTCTCGTGGAAGACACTTGAACGGTGAGTAGATGAACTAGAGTGTCTTAAAAGGCTTTCATGTGAGAGAAGCTGTTTTAAAAAGGGCCTCAGAACATGCAAGTGCTCAGATTTAATGTTCATTCCAAAGTCACCTTTCCTTAGATTTTCTCTGTATGCATAATCAGTGTCCCTGATACCTAAAAGAAAGAGTTCAAAAAATGAAGGTATTTAGACATTTAACATGGTCGTCATTGGTGCGAGAGTCCAACTGCTCAAATCCACACAGTTGCAGTCCCTGTAGGATTCTGGCATAGGTATGGAGAGAAGAATTAAGTGGCAGCGAACTTTTTTTTTTTTCAGGTGACCTGGAACAAAAATTTGAACTGGAAATAAGCCCACTTTGTAATCAACAGAAGGATACAATACCAAGCATACAGATCGGTAAGTATGAGTTTCATTCTCTTCTCGCCATGTTTATCTCAGTATGGCACAAATGCAAAGAGAAACTTCTCTCTTTTTTTTTCCCCCCACGCCCCAATCTAGCTGTTTTAACAGTAAGAATGGTAGGTATCGTAAGAGTCACCAGTCACATTCTAAATTAAAATGTTCAAAAAGAAAACCAGCCAAGCAAATATTCAATAGAAAGACAAAGGAGTCATTGCATAGGGAAAAAAGGGGTCATTTTAGTATCTGTGGAGAAAAATTGCAGCCAACACGTGTGATTACACACCAGTTACTTTCTAGTCTGAAATCTCGTCAGAGAAGGGTGCTGTCTCTTACAGGTTTTACTGTTAGGCATACAGACAGAGCCCCATCTTGTCATGCACACTAGTGAAAAGCTGTGCATTCCAAAAGGGGTTGATGGCTGCTTGAGGCATTGCTGTTATTTCTCATCAGGGTTTTTGCCACTCAAATTGCTGCATTCTGTCAAGGCACTCTGTGGCAATGCACTCCTGGAATTAATTTGTTCCTCACCTGCCGTCCTTCGTGTGTTTCCGCAGGGTTCATGACGTACATCGTAGAGCCGCTCTTTGAGAGGTGGGCCCAGTTTACAGGCGATACCCCTCTATCTGAAAATATGCTAAACCATCTCAGGAGGAACAAGGCCAAGTGGAGGAGTTTGCTCCACAAGCAACACAGCAGTAGCAGGAGCAATGACCACTCAGGTCAAGTGACTGGCAACCAAGAACAGACTTATAATGAAGAAGAGACTCCTTAGTGGCAGCTTTGCACTTTTCCTTATAGCACTGCTATCTCTGTCTTGATCACAGCAGCAAACAAAATCCCGGGGAGCGAGGAGCCTGTTGTCAAGACTGTGAAAAGAGGGGGAAATGGCAAAGCAGAAGCTGCGAGGGTCCTCACAAGGAAGCCCGCGGGTCTGCTGGGTTCCTTTCTGGATCAGCTTCGCGCTCCTCTCCCCTCTCTTCGTTCCGCGCATGCCTGATGCCATTCGTCACTTCTGGTCGTGAACTGCCTGGACGCAGAGCCCCAGCCAGCAGTACTGGAGCTGGGCCGGTTTTGGCCACCAGGAAGCAGGGGAGATTCCTGAGAGAACAGGGGAGAGAGAGGCACTCTTGGTTATAGATTCATTTACCACGAGTCATACTGTGACATACGCATATCAGCCCGGAGCGCCATGGGCTTTCCAGGCGGGCAGCTGGGCTACGCATCAAAGCACCAGCATCTTCAGCATGCAGAGGACACTGGCTGAGTGAGGCAGCGCTCGCAGAGGGCAGAGAGAGTCTGGTTATTTTAGTAATTAAAACAAAAACCTTTTTAACTTTTGTATTCTGTGCACTAAACAACAGATCTGTAAACCCTGGACTGAAGTTACTCTCCGTATACACAACTCCAGTGTAACAAGGCGCATTTTGGTAATCGTTTTTAATGCCACTTTGGATAAAAGATGGGTATCTTCTCACTGCAAGGAACAATATTCCCTCGCAAATGGAAGGGAAGGTGTTGTACAGTCTAAACCTTTGAAACACGAACAGATCTATCTTTTGAGTACTGTTTCAAGTAACATGTTTATATTCATTTGTGTACATTTTCTGTAAATACAAAGCGCTACTGATTCCCATGCCAAAATACTGGAGTACTGTGGGATTGCTACCTGTAAAAACATTGGCACTGTGAACAGAATACTGTTAGTTTTAATACAAGAGAAAGCATTTGTAAATATGGTATAGAGTTTATTAATATACACCATTGTTTGTGGATAAAAGCCTTAACTTCTAGCATCCTTCATCTTCTGATAGCTGCCAAAATCATACGATCACAAGATCTGATTCTGAACTGCCTTTCGACTATCCAAGGTGTTACAAAGGTCATTAAGGAATTAAGTCTGACAGGATAACTTCTTGAAAACTTCAAGCACATTCCATATGGGTCCGTGTTGTTAATCCATGGCACCTTGCACATTCAGTCTAGGCAAATGCTTCACAGAACCTGAAGTTTTAAGTTCAAAAACAAACAAAACCCACAGCAACACCACATAATTTGACAGTTCAACCTGGTTACCATTTATTCAAGTGTGTGAATTTTTGTTAAATAGCTTAGTGAGCTACAAAGCACGACATTCTAATAGTTCTGGAGTCCAATTGTTTTGTTGAGTGATGTTGCGGTGTAGCTGATTTTTTTCCCCTACATTCCCTCCTTAGCCAGGATCAAAACACATTTGTATTTTTCTTTTCATTAGGAAAAAAAAATACTTCAATTGACTTTTAGATCAGTCTCACTCAATGAAGGAAAAAAAAAATGTGTTGTAGTCAGGCTATTAAGAAAAATCCTCTTATCGTAGTAGCTGAGCAATTTTCTATGGTCTCATGTTTGTGAAAGATACATGGCCTTATCTGTGCCATAAACAACCTCAGTTTGGATAGTTTTTATAAAACTTTACTTAAGTTCCCATCATTTCAATTCGATTGTATTCTCAGACACTACTATATTGCACCAGTGTGATTGTCCCCTTCTCCTCTGCCCTTAGAAAAATTGATTGCATTGAGGTAAAGTATAATGTTGTTGTAAACCCCTAGTACACCAAATCGGTATAGCTGTTTTCCAAAAGAACTAGCCGATATGGCCATATAATCAGGTTTGGATCTGAATACCTTGGAGAGGCCAACAAAGAAAGAGCTGTTTAAGTTGGTGTTAGAGAAAGAGAATATTTACCCGTAAAAGCTTGAGGGGAGATATGATAGAATTTTTCTCAGTCACAGGGAATATTGACTTGGTTAGCTAAAGCGTTCATGTTCATATGGTGACTAATACATTTAAAGGAAAATAAAAAGCGTAAGTTTTAGTAAAGGACGTGTTACTCTACTAATTCATTGGACATGTATCTTCAGAGAAAAAGACTGAAACCTGGTGAAGTAGGGAGGTGGAAATCACTGTGAGAACGCAAAGCATCCTGAGAATGGTGGTTTTGTTGTGCTCTAATGTTTCGTAAGCTACGAGCAGTAAAAAACATTCTTCTTCCTCTTCTAAATGAGACTCACATATTAGCAGCACCATAACAATCAAAGAGAGAGAGTTGTAGTAGAATAAAATTATTTTAACTACAGACCGTAAATCTCTTTTTAACCACCCAATGGTGGAGGTGGGAGCATCACCACTTTGCTGCTTTTTAGGTCTGTCTTTCCTTCTGACAGATTTAGGACAATTATTAGGACATTACACGAGCAGTGTAATGTGCTGCTTGGAAGCTCTTAAGTACATACAAAAGGCTATAATTTCCCTTGTTTTGTCTTTCTGCTAGGAAATGGAAGCCATTTTCCATCTAGTTCAAAGACTTCTTTTAATGTTCCAGAATTTAGATAAACTCTGTGTTTAGCAGCATAAAAGGCTCTTGACAGAAACGTTGCTGAGCTGTTTCTGAGGAGCTTCCAGAAAACAGGTCCAACAGGAGAGCTTAGGTACAAATCAAGTTCTGTTACAGCGACAATAGAACCAAGACCTTTTCTGTAACTGGAGCCTACAGAGTCCATTACAAGTTTGCTCTTACCAAGTTGAAACTTCCCAGCTTTGAAAAGCCGCTCTTAAAATGAACAGGTTGTGGAGTTTTTTGGTGCACCGAACATACCTGCTAGACTTAATCACCTTGTCTAATGAAACAATGCTTGAAATAGGTTCAGGGTGGCTCCACAAATGCTTCTGTACCCAGAAGCCAAACCTTTACACAAGTTCGGGTTGGGGCTGGTTTGCCTCAGGCGCTCTAGGCAAACCTAAGCCGAAAAGCTGGGCTCTGGCAGGCAGACTCGCTGGGGTCTGTAATGCAAAGTGCTACCCTTTAATTTCCCATAGAAGAAGCCGAACTGCACCCAATACAGCCAACCGCACAGCACCAGTGCTCAGTAAGTGCAGTTGAGATACATATTTGGTATTCTCTAGTTTGGAGGACATTTCTGCACTGGGGTTTCTCCCCAGGGTGCCAGCAGAATGCGAGATGCACAGGAAAACATCTGCGCAGATAATACAGATTTCTGTCACGTCAGACCCGTTAGCCACTTTACAGAAAGCCCGTGTAAATTATTTTTCTTTCTTATTATGCCAGTGCAGCTAAAAGGTTCTGAAGTTTTAAAACTGAGATTTTTAATACAAGGAAAGAAGCAGAAAGCTGCTAAAAGCAGGAGTTCAAATGCTTTTATGCCCCACAAACACAATTCGACTAAACCGTAGTTTCTTTAAATGGAGATTTCATGCCGTCAAAGGGGCAAGTTCTATGTAAATAACGACAGTAACAATAATAATAAAAGAAAGTGGTGATAAGTGAAACTTTCAGGCTGGTTAAAATAACGCATACATATGCATTTTCATTAAGATTTTACCTACCTTTGGGTTTTTAAGGGTCGATGTTCCAGCCACCAGCCAAAAGGGAAAAAAAGGGACTATTGAAAACATGTACCTTTGAAAAACAGGAACAGAGAGAGGAGTAGCTGAAATTAAGTGGAGTCTATGGAGGAAAAAACCCAGCAGTTGTATCTAACCTAATCTACCATATGGGTCACTTATTTTTGTATAAACTGTTGGTTTTCATGAAGAAAATCAAAGTCTCCTGAATGATCAGTAAGAAGGCTGCTACCACAGTAAAAGAGATAATCCTGTTTTTCACACTGCATAGCTATCTCACCAGCTTTTCCAATTTGTGGTTGAAATTTCTATTAAAAGTTTCCAAGAAAACAGAACACATACCAGCCCTTCCAAATGGGCTCTCCTGGGAAAGGAGAAACACTCAAGTAGTTATAATGTTATTTTCAGGTATCAGTCAGGGTACCGGCCATGATTCATAGCCTTCTATTTTAAGCCACTCAGCTGAGTTGTCCATAATGTACTCCCATTTGCCTCCTGATGCCACTGCCACCATCCTCTCTCATGGCCCACAAAAAACCCCAAAACTCAATACTTAAATTTGAATTAAGATCCTGCAAATCCAAAAAAGCCACCTGAAAACACGAACAAAAACCCAAGGCAAGCTTCATGCCATGAATATGTATGCAAATTACTTTGATTGGTGCAAATTATTATTCTATTGTTTGTTTCTATAATCCATTCAATATTTTAGGTACATAAACTTTAAGTGCAAAGCATACGTTTGACTTGGATGTAAAATATATGCCGCTTATCTTTGAATTCAAGATTGTATATGTCATGTTTATTGTAAAGCATTTTATATATACATATTCATATATCTTATACAACTCTATGGGCCAAACACTGGTCCCACCAGCTTCACCGGGACCAAGAATCAGCCCCCATATGTGCGTATATATGCCATATGCATCGTTCTGAAAGGAAGCACTAGGTTGTGTGAAAATGCTGTGACTGCTATGCAGTAATGCCAAGAGACTTAACTGTATCTTTTTTAACATACTGCTGTAAGTATTCATCATGTCGAAGAATGACAACTAATAAAAAAAAGAAAAAAAAAAACGAAGTGTCCAAAGTTCTGTTGTAAAGCAAGTTGATTGAAAGCATCTCCTCAGTTTGCAGAAGACATTCTGGCTTGATAAGGCAGCAAAAGTCCTGCTGCATCCATCCTCCCACTGCCTCTCCTTCCAACCAACAAAATAATCACTTTCCTAGGGCGCTGCTTCCGAGAAGAACTTTTATCTAAGTTTACCTTTAGCCTTGCTGTAGGAATTTAAATGGAGTTACCAGCAAGGAACGTCTTTCCCTATATTTCTCCTGAGCATGTAGTAGAAGGATTTTCATACCCCAGGAAAAACGTTTCTCTGTTTAAGTATTTAAAGAAGAGAGAGTTGTCTTTTACTATTGTTTGAGTTCCAGTAACTACTTCTCCTTAATATCATTGGTCAGTTCTAATCCCCATTTTCTCATTTCTCAGTTGCAGACCATGTTATGATACATGCAATATGACAAAGGTTTGTGATGTTTAATTGGAAATATGGGAAGTATTGACATTCTAGGCTTAGAAGTATGTCTAAGTGAGAAACACTTGTCATCACTGATGGATGTTTGTCACTGCAGAGACTCTTCTTGTCTTTGACACATTTCTAAAGCCCGAACTTACTTGTACCTCAAAGTCTTCAGTAACAACATTAATATAGTTTGTGCAGTGCAAACACTACAGTTGAACTTAATATAGGAGCTGGAAATATATTGCTTCAATGCTAGTTAGCCAACATGTCAAGTTTACTTTCTTAAAAAAACCCCCCGTCCTTCAGAATCATAATAAAAAGTATTTTTTTGTGTTCCCCACACACAAGCTGAATCGCAGAATGGATTCTAGAATGAAGCCCCTGAGAGACCTGCCTAGGTCCTATAAAAATCACTCACAATTTTCCACAATGGATTTAGCAGTGTTATTTTCGCATACAGCTAAGTCAATACATCTTCCTACTCTGCACAGGCAGTGTGTGTATGGATGCTCATGTTTAGTCAGTCAAAACAAATAACAAGTTGAAATGAAATCACTGAACAGCAAAGGAAATAAATAATAATATGGCGTATTTTTTTTTGTTCTGGCCAAAGACTAAGCTGTAGTTTAAAACTCAGGCAGAGAACCTTGGCAATGTAACTATTCATTAAGAAAAGAAGCAACACAGTATACATGTGACAAACATTTAGGTGACAGACACTCCTTTTCCCTAAAGGTGAGGAAGGCAGGGTCTCTCCAATGTCCAATAAAGTCCGAATCAATCTGAGCTAACATGGGTGTAGTTAAAAAGCACTTTGGCTTTAGCAACAAGGCAGCCTTATAGTGTTCCCACCCCTATGCCTCTCAGCCTATAAGTGGTGGTGTGTACGGTACAGTCTCAAACAGCTGTTTAGGGACAGACAGAAAATGAACCGCAGGATAGAGAAGAAAGGACTTAAATTGGCTCTGCCACTAAAACCAATGCATCACCTTACTACATCCTGAGCTAGTCTGGGTCCCAGGCAGAGTTTTAATAAGCGCCACACAACAGCTCCATCCATGACAACTGAATTTTGTTACCAGCAGCCCCACTTCCTAAAAGCCGCCTTGGGTGTCTACACAGGGCCACGCAGACCTAAACACGTGAGGAAGTTAATACCACAACAGCAGATGAATTTCACGTCAGACAATTCTATGGTAATACACTTTAGAGAGAAGAGCTGAATATTATACCTTAGAGGGCTCTAAATATATCGTACTATTCATAGATTAGGAAGGGGGCCTGAGTGCCATCTGAAGTTGCAACTAAAATGGAGTATTAGAATTTATACAAACAGGGATAAAGAAGAGTTATACTATTATTTCCACCTCTCCTACCACCCAGAAATAAACCCTACGTCACCATTTTCATGTTAATCACCCCTCTCTAGAAAGTGCAAGTACAAGAGTGGGAAGTGCAAAGAAGGGTGGTAAAAAGCAATTGGAATCATGAAATGCCTCCAGAAAGTAGAGATGGAGGAAAAAAGGCTGCAGCTTCATTAGTGCCACCTACTGAAAACGGAACATTTGGGCAGGTTGAGAGCTGCTTTTTTCCCCCTGATCAAAACAAAATTAAAACAAAGTAAAGCAATGCGTGTGGAAATCGCTGCCACAAGAGGACATTAACCTTTAGCCACACAGCAAAACTTAAAACAAGACATGAAGGGGGCCTAAGAGACTTCACCGCAACTCCAAAAGGTACTGAGTTAAACGGAAGCAAGGACTTGCATACAGGGGCACACCCTACCCCCTCCTTTTTTTTAATTCTATCTTCCCTGGTCATTTCCGAGTTCTCCCTTGTTAAAATTACAGCGGTTTTATTGTAATAAAACCTGTCTTTTGACTTCAGGAGATACATTTTCCTGAGGGCTCAGGTTAGCTTCAATTCCTGTCATACCTTTTGTTAAGCGCATTTTAAAACAATATGATTTTTAATTTTTTTAAGAGATTCCTGTATACACTTAATTTTCTCAGTTTTAAGGATTCAGAGTTAAAAATCTTTCTACTCATGTTTGCTTAGGAAGGATTGTAGGAAAAGTGTCTGGACTTCAGCTGTCTTTTGCCAAACCCTCCATCTGCACAAGACTGAAACACATCATAATATAACCTCGTGTTACCAACAGCCTTCATTTTCTTCTGAACATTCCCACTACTTCAGCCTACGTGTTTGCAGGCTTTGAAATATAAACCACTAACAAAACGATCTGGCGTCTCGACTATTACAGCTCAACAGTCAGATCGTGCGTGAAACGCTAGATAGAAGCGGGATTTGTTTATTTGCACTGTGGTTACACTTTGGAGCACCCTGGTTATAGATCAGGTCCCCACAAGGGGTGTCATGCTCATCATTGAAATGCACTCATTTAAGTCATTCTAGTCGTAACCTCCTGTTGCTGGTTAGCATTATGTTTTTTCCCTGTCAGAGAAGAGGCTTTTAGTACCTTTTTTTTCCCCTCTTCATGCATTCACAGACAAATGAGGCCACTGCAAATTAATTTTCTGAACAAAACTCCTTCGTAGTTTTCCAACTGACTGTACCAGAATCTACTTTTTTCTGAAGACCTAAGATACTCTGGCATTATCATCACGACTTTGCACCATTGTTCCCATCTTCGTTATGTCTCACAATGTAACTTCTGTTTTTAATTAGCCATACATTTTCTCACTTATTTCATTACTAAAAATATGAAACTGCATTAACCTAGAACCATTCCCTATAACCCTAGGAGAAAGAGTTTCTTTTGGTGATCACTACTACCTGCCAGTTAATCAGTTCTACATCCATCTAACATATACTTTGTGGATAATATGAATGCTGTATTTTAGTTTACACTATTCTATTACAGCTATTTTGGCCAAAGACTATTAAAAAGATCTGTTTTCCAATAAAGTCACATGAGATCACTCCTGTTATCTAAGCATTTCTGAATCTGCAATAGGATCTCACCATACAGATTCTTTTGCCTAGAATTGATACATGCTAATTGACTTATTTTCACCTGCTCCACCTCACTTTTCTTAAAAAGAAAATGTGGATGGCACAATAATTTCTTTGAATTTCTGTACTACTCTGAGGATTATTCAAAGTGAAGAAAAAAAGGCTAGATTCAGCCAACTTCTTCAGAATTTGCAGATTCAAATCGCTTAACCATCCGCAGTTTAAAGCTTTTTTTCCTTCCTAGTGAGCAGAGTTTAACTTCTTCCTCCACTAGAGAATTACCTTAGTAGCAATTAGTGATCCTGCTTTTTTTGAAGTAAATACTTTTCGCTTTTCCTAAAAATCTGTGCAATTCATGAGACTTCGATTCTTGTTTAAGCAACAGAGTGGCAGCAACTTCCAAATGACAGTGCCAGTGACCATTACCAGGTGTGATGTTCATGATCCTCCGCTCCTATCAGGTCAACTATTCGCAATTATTGTGCTCAGTCCGGGTCTGGCTGAATACCATTTTCTCCAAAGCTACTGGGTCTTTATTGGAAGAGAAACCTGTGTGCTGGAGAATGAGAAAGGGCTTGGTCCTATCATCAAGATGCAGCTTCCTACATCCATGGCTTTTATTGTGCTGGAAAGCAGGGGAAGGGGGAGCACAGGGAAGAATAAGGTTGCCTGTGAGCTTGTACAGATGTGTAGAAATAGCAGGAGTTTCGGTGGGTTCCCCAGGCAACTACGGGCTTAGAGAACTGTTAACATGCTCTTCTCCTAGCAACAGCACAATAGCTTACAAAGCATGAAGCAGGATCTCCCGAATTCTGTTCGTTTAGTTTACCGTATGTTAATATCTCTTCTTTTCTTTGTGACCTCAAAATCCTAATCAACATCAAAAATGATGAGATCAGAGACAAACTAGGTTATAGAGTAGATTATTTGGTAGAGATCAGTCTCGCCAGCAGCCTCATTGTTCCAACATAATAAATACAAAGGATACTCTTGAAATCTTAAAAAAATAAAAAAAAAAAGAAAAAGACAACTATGCCACTAGAGAAATAACAAAGGGGCTGAAGATTTACTAGAAGTTGTGGGTAAAAAAAAGACCCTGTGGAAACATAAGTAGTACAATCTTAATATAAATTCATTTACATGCAGACAGAACATATGAAAGGAACAGAAGACGTAAGATTCAAACACCACCAGATGAAAAACATTTGAGTGGTCAAATGGGCAGATAAGGAACGAGGGTTGTTGATAACGCTCACATTTAACCTGAGACAATTCAAAGTACAACTTCAAACCAGCTATTTTCACTATCACAAAATACTGACTTTCAGATTACTTTCCCACTGTTCATGCTGGTGAGGCAGCTCCTAACTTAACAAAATTGAAAACAAGAACATTGAGCTTGACCTCTATTCAGAAACACTTCCTCAAGGGCGAGGAAAGGGCATAACAAAAACAGCCCAGCTTATCAAGCCCACCCCAGCAGATGACAGTCAAACTTGGTATATATAAGTCAAGCAATACACCTACTAGAAAAAGCGTAATGGAAAAAGATGATTAAAATACCAGCGAGACAAAATTCAACAAGAAACTATAGAACAGGCATACAAAATCCCCCAGTATTCTAAAGGACAAAAAACCGCTCACTTCAATAGTAGAACACACCACCAGCCTCACTGATTCATACTGCTATTTTGGAACTTTTAACACATATTCCTGCAGCTCTCGGTATCAAAACCCACAACAAATACAGGCTATAAACTATAAGGTGACAAAACATCAAGCAACTCTAAGGCAACAATAACATGAAGCTTACTTTTAATTTCTTCCTACTCTTCCCTTGTCCCAGCAGCTGCTGCTCAGTGGCAACTGCCTCCCAGCAAATCCAGCTGCTCTGTTACCCCATAAGTATTAAAAAAAAGAGAGAAGCGGGAACAATCAATATAGCTTAACTTTCCCTCCTAAGTAAAATGCAGAGCACTAAAGAAGCAGCACAGATGGCAAGAAGAAAAATCTTGAATGTCCAAGTTCTCCACAGGTCAAGGTGCGTGCTGCAACACAAACAGACATTTTCTCCAATAGCCATTTTACATGGGATATGAGGAGATATTTCTTCAGGAAAAGACTACTGCCAGATGAAGCTCTTCTCTAACTCACCACATAAATTCTTCTGTCTGTTTTCCTAGAAAACAAAGTAGCAGATTTGATTTGTGAATAAGTGAATAGACTAGGCTGGTGTTGACTTTTTACTAATCCAAATACATATAAATATAGTTCACCGTAACACTAGTAAGTTAGAAGCATGTACCTCTACAATTTAGTGAATACCACTAAAAAGACAAAACTATAAAGGTATTACAATTTTGCTGTTAAGACTTACTACTGACCAAACATCATTACTTTTAAATTTAAGACTAGCAACATAGATCTGGTGTAACACTGCTCTCTTGTGGTTAAATAAATGCAGTTCATCTGCAGAACGTATCATCTATTTACATCAATTCTTTTCAAAATCTTCAGATATATTTGATTCTAAGACATGCTTTGCTGCTTAGGGGTTTACCACAACCAGTGCCAACTCTGCCGCTGCCTCTTTGTTGCATAAAGAGGGAATTTACGCTCCTGTTTTTGGTTCTCTGACGCACCGAAATTACAAAAGGTATGAATACTTCCATACCAGTAACAACCGAAATGAGAGTCGGAACACTTCTGCTCACATACAGAAATAATCTGCTTTTAAAGCCTCCTTCAGCCTTCCAGGCCTGAATGAAAATGTAAGCAGAAATTAAAATGTAAAGAGGACTAGAAACATAGCTGGAACAAAAGCACCACATTGTTTTCCTTAAAAAAAAAAATAAATCCCCATTGCAGGAGAGATCCTGCTGACAGGATTACTGGGGAAAATAATGAATATCAAAAGAAAGGCCTTTTGATTATTATAATTAGCTATCAGAACTAATTCTCTAAATAAAGAATACCGTGGAAACTAACATCCAGTACAATCGAAAATGTCTCTCAGCTAAATAGCTAAATTATAGCTATATAAAACAGGATTGTCACTGAGCAATTCAGTCAGGGACCTCATGTAAACAAGGTTACTTTTAGGTAAACAGGGCAGGGATAACCTAAGTTGCTTCCAAGCTGTTGATACGAATGTTTTAATCAAAGAAAATAAAATGACAAAGCCACATTTCCATTAGTTCTGAAAGAGAGAAATCTCTGCAATGGATGATAACCTTTTGTTACTAAACATCATTGTCTAAGTTTTGCCACTTCTTGCTATTGAAAACTGTCAGATGTTACCAGGTGCCACCCACAGACTTCTCAGGGTATACCAGGGCTCAATGCCTAACCTAATTTACATCTGGAACCACATAAAACAAAGAATCTGTTCTCATAACAAACGTAGGTGCTATATAGTTGGAAAAAAAAAATTAAAATCACACGGACCATAACTTATTCTTTTCACTAGGGAAGTAGATCAGCTATGTAAACTACATTACTACATCCACATTAGACTTCGACACAAAAATCGGGGATTGTACCCAGCAACCTGAAGGGTCACACAGCTTACTGAATGTTTCTGACAGCTGACACTAGATCCCTGGCTTAAGAGGTACTAAGAAATTTTTGAGAGAATTCCCTCCCAAATGAAAATATGACACTTTCAAATTCAAAATTCCCACTGCAAAACACTCCTGCAGGCCAGACTTGTAAAACTATAAACTCTGAAGAGAACAGGAAACACATACGACTCCAAAATGACAGTTCTTCCTAAGAGCATGAACTGCTGGTCACATAAAGCAATCAAAGTCACAGCACTTTTGCAGCAAAATCAGAGCTTTGCAGATTAATTCAGTCTCTCACAGCGAGAATTCACCCTTCACGTTTGTCAGTCACAACAGAAGGACCACAAAGCCTGAGATGCCCTGGATCTACGAACGCCGGCATAACGCAGGAGATAACTCACCACACTGCAGACACTGAGTGAAAGGGACCCAAATCCAGAGGCTTCACGCTCACCAGGACTCACCTGCCCTCACGCCCCTTGTGCAGGCACCGCATGGGCCTCCTTTGCTTCAGCGTTGCTCTCACATCAGCGACCAGAGCAGGACACAAGGCAGGTGAAGCTTTGGCAGAAGAGGTAACACTGCTAAGGAGAGGGCCAAGCTGGCTGTTCTATACGGATGTCACAGCAGTTGTCAAATTTAGGTAGAGAACGCAGCAAATGTGTATGTTGAAAGTGGAAAGAAAGGGAAGGCCAAGCTGTTATAGACTGAGAGAGGAATGGGAGAATATCATAAAGTTCAATAATTCCTGAATTCAGAAAAAAAAAAAAAATTAAAAAAATACTAAAAAAAAAAAAAAAAAGAAAAAAAAATAGAAAAAAAAAAAAAAATCTAGATGACATTTTAGAAGTATAAAATAGCAAGTCACTTAAGCTCCACTTTCAGTCAAAAGATAACTTTTAAAACTAAAACAGAAGTATGGGATTTGCACAGTAATTTCTTACAACTGTGCAAATAAGTCTCGGCAGCAAGAGGGAATCCAGCTGCCAGTCTGCTCTGTGCACGTGGGCAGGGAAATAGACACACAGGATATACAGTCTTACTGATGGGATTTGGGTTTTATATATCAGGATCATCAGACAAAAGATTAAGTGAAGGAAGCTATTGTAAGCAAGAGATTTAAATAAATTCGTAAATAAGGGACTCCATCAAGTACTGCAGCAGGAAAAAAATATAAGCTCTATTTTAATTCATTTTAGATAATACAATCTATTTAAGTTGGTCAGCTCTTGAGACACAAAAAAGTCTGCAACACAAAACACCACTACCACACACAGCTATGATATAAAGAAAATTTTATTTCATAAACTCTTGTGAACTAAACAGACTTCATGTGGAGAACTCAAGGAGGGAGTTAAGGTTTATTTGCATATGGAATTCAGACTATTCGCTAGCAGATCTCTACAAGGTCTTTTTTATCTCAGAACACAACTCCCCAATATTATCAGCATTTAACAGACAGTCTGCAGTTTCCTTACAACATGACAGATTTTCACAAACATAGAAGTCTATCTACTGACCCAAAATAAGTTAGAATACTGTTTGCACATGGAATATGGAGTTGCATCAGTAAACTACAAAGCAAACTGAGGCAACTATACCATTCTAAGGAAACAGTATTAGCTGCCATTAATTACATACAGTCAGTTATATATAACACACCAACAAAAAGTTTGCACTTCATTTTTGACACTGAACTGCAAACAGAGTGCACACCTCAGCTGCCACACCAATAATTATTTTTTGTTCACACACACACTTATTGCCTGCATCTCCCAGCTTTCAAACACACTGCACCATAGCAATAAAACCCTTGTTTTGGCTGTGTGCATCACATTCACAAGTTTGGCTGCTGGGAAACAAAGGAGAAGGAAGAGGCAATTTTAGAAACTCTGCAACCCAACCCAAACTTCAACAGCATGGGAGAGACATGTCCTAGAACATATTACAGCATCTTACAGAATTTCAAAGTGGACCTGCCACTTATACACACTATGAAGTTTCCTCAGAAGTCTCCATCAGCTAAATATGAGCTCTCACTTTCCACGTTGATACCTGATTAACTTCATCAGTTCTTATAAGGCTTGATTTTGCATTTGGCTTCAGACCACAACGTCCAACCTGGGCAGCAGAGATGGAATTAAACAAAATTATACCCATGACAAATGAATGAGAAGGTATTTACAACAGACAGTTTGGAAGAGTTGTTGCACTTAACTTAGGAAAAATAAAATAGTAAGTCTGTGCAATTGCTTTAAGTACATTTATTCTTCAAAACACTCAAGGGTAAACAATCAGAAGCTTGATTACAAGCTGTTCCAACTCCGTATGTATTATAGAATCAGGTATATCAGCCATGCAATGCAATGGTCTGCAGCATCCAAAATACAAGCCTGGTTGTTTTTAACAAGTTTCTAAGCTTTCCTTTGGGGAAAAAACAGTCCACAGGGAAATTTATTAAGACTGCACCAGAGATGTTGATTCAGTACAGTCTGCAAAATAAAAGAAACACTTGTGGCAGCTGAAATAAAAACAAACAAAAATACAGCTGGAAATATAAACATACACCTTAATTTTCCTTACATTTTCAGCCAAGCAGCTAGCGATGCTTATAAGCAGCCTTTAAAGAACGTCTGGTTTTCAATGATATGCTTTGCATTATTATCTTCCTCCATTATGCTAAGAAAAGCCGGAGTCCAAATCTTTCTCTCACTCGTAAAATATAAATACAGAATTGCTAAACAGAGAGACACCGTTTTAATTACTGCTGCCTATTTCTATCTATCTCCTCTAAGCAGTTCTGAGGTTTGTGGCAGAACAAATAACCAACAGAACTGTTGGACTCTAAGTTGAAGTAGCCTGTACAGGCTGCTCCACAGAAACCAGCGCCCAGGATCACCTCAGCCCGATGGCCTTTTCTGCTGCATTTTTCTTGTTCATAGCAAAGCCTGTATTTTTCATGGGTTTTGCAACAATGTTCAGAATCACACCTCATTCTCGGTAAATATGCAAACTATGGAAATTATGCTACCTCAAAGAAAAATATTAAAGCAAATGCTTCCGGTTTAATTTCTGAACCCATAGCATGTATTGGTCAGACCTCTCTGTACCATCCTAGCATGTTTATTGGTAAAATTAATTAGTCAGTAAGTAGTTAGTATTCCTAACTAGGCACAGTTTCTATGTGTGGATACTTGCCAGTTACCATCAAAGCAAACGTCCCTAGTTCAATCAACTATGAGCTGAATTCTGAAGTCAGTCTTCTAAAGTTTTTCCTCTTGGAGCATCTTAGAAGTGTATTTACCACTCTAAATCCACTCAAAATAATTGATCTTTGAGGTTCTCTGCCTTGACTAATACTTGAAAAAAAGCAACTACCTAGGTTGATGGCTTAAAAATATTGCAGAAAAGATGTAGACTCTCAAAAAACCTGCAACTATCAATGGAAACAGCAGTCACTTCAAGAACATAAGAACACATTCTTATATAAAAGCATACCAATGGGATCTCCGGACTAGAAAATGGGGAGCTTTCAAAAGATCGATTTTCTTTGTCCAGGGAATCATCTTCATCATTTCTATGTGCAAATTTCTGCTTCAGTGCATGAGTTAGTACAGCAACTGGATCCCAACCTGAACTTCGCCTCTTTTTGGGTCTAGAAAGAGGAGTACCTCCGGGTGATCTATTAAAAAAAAAAGAAAAAAAGAAAGAAAGAAAGAAAATTATTGTCTCCTGCCCGCAATCCTATGCTGAGTGACCTAAAATCCAGAAACACAACTTCTGTATGCACCCTATCCTATAAATCCTTGATTACACAAACAACGCTGCTAATGTTACTTTATAGAAATTCGCCAAACAGGACTAATACGAGTACACCCAACCACTTGTCAACCAGATTCTGAGCTTGAAAAAGTAACTCGATGCTGTTCCATGAAGAGAAATGGCAGTAAATTAACACAAAAGATTAAAGCAATACAAATAACTCATGAGGAAAAAAAGCAAAATGTGCAGTTCTCATAGCAGGTCTCACTTGTAAGTTATATTAAGGTATGTTAGTGGGAATCTCCCAGTGACATTTTTCATAACCATTGTGAACATAATTTGATTTAAACTTCATTAATTTTAAGTTCAGAACAGAGTGCCTTTCTATGGCCTCACAAGAAAGAACAAACTTAGAAAATTCCTCAGAGTAATTACATTTAAAGAAAACAACCACTTCATTTAAGTCAAATATGTAGCCGGGTGACTATAAAACCCAATTGGTAAACCACACTTGAGTTCAAGTTCCATTACCAAAAAAAAAAAAAAAGAAAAAAACATCATCAGATTTGGCACAAAGGTTTCAAAGACAGTTTTTTCCCTCCAGATGAGCATCCAAATATGACAATTTTATGGGCAAAAATTAAAAAGTAGAGTTTGCATTTTAATTTAGAAAAAAATTGTTATTTTCAAATTTAAAAAAAAGATAGCAAAGAGATGCAAAATCAAAACAGGACCTGCACCCCAAAGCCTAACAAACGTGCAAATTAGTGACTAGTCCAAGAAAACGAATCATAAGAAAGGCTTCCCAACCATTGAGATACTTTAAATAAATAAATCTAGACATATTCACACTTCTGCTAGTAAGGTGCTATCTCCAGGTCAACAAATGATTGTACCTATTAAAACCTACAGACAGCACTAAGCTCGAAGCCTGGCAATTACAGCAGACATCATTTAACGTGAAACTTTAAAAGATTGATTTCACCCTTCCTATAAAAATCAAGCTGTTAGAGCACTTGCCCAATGTATAAGCTGGTGCTCAGGTGGTAGAAACTGGGATCTCCAGACTCACAGCTTCTGAGAACAGAGGTCTTCCCCTTCCCGTGCACACATTAAACTACTGTCATACTACTGCCTGAAAGATGACAGCAATTTTGATCATCATCACTCTCTCCAACAATATAAATCCATTACTCAACTAAGTTCTGACTTCAGGATACAGGCAGATTCCTAAATCCAGAAAGCATTTCGGATGCACACTGCCACTTCCTACTAATTATGCCCCTGCTCAACATGATGGTTGGTAAAACTGGCAACCTGAATATTTCACTTTCTTCATTCACCATATATGGAATTATACGGAAGAAAATCATATATAAGGAAACATACAGGTTTACCTAAGTGCGATTTCTAATGGCTTTATTTACTCTGAAAATCTCATCAAAAGGGTAGATATGGTTTAGAATTGCATATAGATAATTTGCTCAATACTCGTGCTAATTATTTTCAGGGATAAAGCCCACAGTTAAGAGAATGCTGAAATAAGAATGCAGTAAGTTTTGGTAAGTGACATTCTTCCCACATTACAAGTTCCAAATATTCATTATAGACTCAATTGTTCTTATGTACTTTTTCAACTCGAGAAGTTCAGAGAAGACATCTGAGAACCTCTATTACACCTAGCACAGCAGAGCAACACTGACACTAAGAGATATTGCAGTCTCTAGTAATGCAGTTTTGTAATATGTCAACTGTGCTTACCCTCAAAATGGTAGACCATTAAAAATACTTATAATCCAGCTTCACTACTGAAATACAAATTTACAAAACATTTTCAGTAAAAGATACAGCATGTATTTAAACACTTCAATGCCAGAACCAGAATACTTTGGGTACATTAACAGTGGTTTTCCAACGTTTGCCCAAGGATTTGTCCTTTCACAGTGAAGGCAAAAAGTTTATTTGTTTAGATCAATTTCCTGTGACTGTGTAGGCAACTTTTCAAGCGATCTCCAGACAGCAATACAGCCACTTATCCACACCAACCTGAGATTTGTATACTAAAGCAGCAGACTAGTTTTAAATGCTGTGCTATTCAGTCTTTTAAATGCATTTAAAAGCCATGTCACAAGCATCTATATTTCAAGCTGTAAACTTAGAAGTTGCCAACTTAAGTTTGTCAGCAGTAGCTGCCCATTAAATGACGTTTCACACTGGTGTTCTTTGGTGCTTCTTAAGCGCTGCGATGCTTACACAGGCTTGGCTCACTCAGACACACATTTAATTTAACCCACCTCTCAGTAGCTCTCAGCTGAACTTTGTTTAGGTCTTTCAAAACATCCATCATGCTAGGAACAGTCTTTGTCCTCTGGGGATCAGCACTATCGGCTGCAGTCGAACCACTGTTTCTTGTAGCGCGACGTTGTTTTATAAGTTCAATTGCCGAATTACTAGCACCAACACCAGATGGTGCACCAGAAGGAAGCGGAGGAGGCGAGGGGATTACAAAGTGATTGTGAGACACAGACAATGGCGTAGAAGTCATGGCTGGCACTGGGTAAAATCCATCTGGAGTGCTGAATGTTTTAAAGAGTTCTGGATGCAATTATAAAAGAGAAACAGTGATTTTATTTCTAGTCAGTCTACCTTCAATTAACAATATTAAGCAACACCTAGGATGACTCTGTTTTAAGTCAAGACAAGATGGCCCTCTTAAGGCACTTTCTCACACACCTCACACATTGTAACACAGAAGAATTATACCTAAAACAAACAACATAATTTATTTCAAAGGCACAGATTAAGAACACAGGAAATAATGGATCTGAGGTGTCTCATGCTCCCTAATTTTCTGCATTTGCCTTCAGTCTAACCACTATATAAATCAGCAAAGCAGCCTGCTACTACATAGTCCGTTCTCAGCGGTCTGAATGTTAGAATATCCCGCATGAAGCAAAGATAACCACAAAACACATAAAGCAGACTGCAACACTGAGCACAATGGAGAACAGACAAAAGAGCCAACAGAACACCTAAATGAAGCACAGAGGTGCCTGCACTGTTTGAGTTCACTTGGCACAACGCACACAAATGTAACTCACTCATGCCAGTCCAAATGTTTCAACAATCACAGTGCAAGGAAGACAATGAAGACCTCAATGCTTTCTTTTCTTGAGGGAGGAATTAAAAAAAAAAATCACAAGACATACGAACTTCAATCTTTGATACTCTCTCTAGCAGCTGTTAGACATAACTATTGCAGTATTTGTTTTTGTTAAAACACCTGAACCTGACTTTCTTGGAATACTTTATCTATTATTTTGACAACTTGTCAGAAACAGTACAAAAAACCAAAATACATAATCAATAGTCTGTAACCTTTTTAAGTAGTAATTGGTAGTCTATGGACAGTGTTGTTACTAAGCTTCTTCACAAACATGGAAATGAGTATGAAGATCAGTTAGGATCAGCTACATTCAAAACCAGCATACAGGCCATGAAAAAAGAAGTGGAGGGCTGCAATGCCAAACACCAAAAAGAGACACAAAATACTATATCCTTTAAATTTTGTTGGTGTAACTTCAGTTAGAGAAACGAAGAGATGTTCTCTATCAACATCAGACACAGCAAGCTGTGAGCAAGCACTCCAAGGCAAAAAAAGGAACACTGGTCTGCTTCAAACCAGAAGGGCTTACGTGATGGAACGCTTGCCAATGTCTGCGCTGAAATGATCGCAGCAATCTGCGTGCGAAGAAAGGTCAGCTCATCTTCAAGCGCAGAAATCTTCTGAAGGGCTACTTGATCAACAAGGCTGTCCTTTCGCGTACTGTTTTTTGGAACACTTTTCATTGCATCTACAGACGGATGTAGGTCACAATAGGCTGTACTTTTTTCTTTTCTCCATAATTCAGTCCTAGAAAGCAACAAAAGACAGAGTTTCAAAAGGCTCAGTCAGCAATGGAAACCTCAAAACTTACTGTCTGCTCAAGCAAGTTATCATCATTGACCAAGACATAAGTGCGCAAACTATTTAAGAAAACACTATGCTTTTAACAACTCATAACCTTTAAAATAGTTTTTAAGTCTCCCTTTGCTCAGGTATGATGCAGATCTTTGAAAAGGCACCATGAAAATAGTCAGATAATCTACTCAGGGATAGATTATACGTTGTAAGGTCACAATATATGACTGAGCTGTTATTATTCAATAGCTATTAGACTGAAACCATAAAGGGAGGATCTCCCTCTTCCCTACCTGAAACATCAGATAGGAAAGGCAGGGAGAGTCATGTAATAATGATCTCTTAATTCAGCTTCACACACTTTAGCCATTTATCAAACTCTAAAAGGTGAACACTGCAAGCAGGAAAGAAGTTGCAATCTTTCAGAAAATGTATTGGAGAATAATAATGAATTGTAATACACACTTACAAAATAAGAAACTCATCTTCCGTAAGCTACATATGAACACAGACTGCGTTAGAAAATTGTGCTACAAGTCCCAGGTTTTAATTTTAAAAATTGTTTGAAAGCTGTGCCTAAACAAATAACCTCAAAATATAGAATGAGTATGAACTCAAACTATCAGAAATTCATTGTAAAATAAATAAAGAAACTAAATTTATTTTTTTCAAGAGGCACTAAGTTTTTTGATTGAAACAAAACCAGACATTTTCCCTTATATTAATCATCCTTTTACTTCAAATCAGACCTGCAGCATTGCTTTCCAATATGCCAAAATCCCTTGCTCTTCACGCTGGCTCAGAAGGAAAAGATATCAGTTAGAATACTTCTTCTCGACAAACATCCCACAGAGCCAGGAGAGGAGGAATAAAAAAAAATTGAAACAACAAAAGAATGAACTTTCATGGATCTGTGAACCAGCTGAAGAACGGCATAAGCAAGACACAACGGGGGCACAGTTCCTTTTAACAATATTCTCACTCTTCCAGTATTTTACAGCTGCTGAAAAAAAGCCTTCCATAATTCAAGAGTAACATCTCAGGAATGGTAAGATAAAACATGACTTTATCAAAACTGCCTGAATAAAAAGTGTGTAATTTAATCAGTTTCTTGTAGTTTCATTACCAGCAAGCACCACAAAGATCACAAACATATGGCAATATGACGTAGAGTTACATTGTATGATACAGATGCAGTGCAAGACAATACAACTGTCCAAATGTTAATCTTGGTTCTGGCTGACTCATCCTCTGCTTTTGAACACATCCTTTAGAGAAACACTAAGGCAACTTTCTGCTTCTCTAGTGAGGGGAAAAAATGAAAAGACTTGTGTGCTACTTGTGTCTGCAAATTCCTGAAAAATTTGTCATTTCACAATACTTGTAATATTTTAAAATTGTAATTATATTTTCCTTTGGCAATCCACGAAAGCTAGAAAGAATTATATAAACTTTATTCAAGGTAAAATTTTAAAATAAAGAAATTATGTTTTTCTTTCCATCAAAGCAACCATCAAGGTTTACACACATAGCACTTTAGTAATCAAAGTCAAAAGGAGATATTTAAGTAATTTTTCTTGCTCTCCCCTTTATAATATTTATCAAAATGCTTGTAAACTAAAATGATAAGAATAAACTTATTGTATGTTGTAATACACAAGTTTCTCTTAAACTCCATCTCTCACAAATGACTTTGTGAGTGAAAACAAATTAAAATACTAGTAATGCATCTGATGTGTTATTAGGAAGAGAAAACGGAGGAGTCAATTTCAGAAATCTTTCACATAAGAATACTTTACACAGTAAGAATTTTAAGGTAAGCAGGACCTGCATCTCCCTGAAAGGGCTAGGAAAAAAACAGTGAAAAGAAGGGAAAACATTGGTTATTTTATTACTCCTTTTTATGCATATAGTCTACTTTTACTTACCTAAGTCTAGTATATGCTTGTCCCTCACCATTTGCCACCCACAGGACATCAGCAAGTGATGGAGCTACAGGAGCTGGAGCTCTACTTTGTTCATGGTAACCCAATGGACTTGGGTCTTGAACAAGCTAAAAACAAACAAGGAAAAAAAAAGTATTAAGAGAAACCAGATTCAGCACATACTACAAGTTCTGCCTGAGCAACAGGAATTTTTAAACAGTGCTGTAAGCAAGTTGATAACAGTGAGCATAAAGACACAACACAAGAGTTACACAAGCTAAAAAGAACAGGAAAGCTATTGCTAAATTAAGAAACTAGAATACTTAAATAGCTGAAGTACAACAATAAATCACTTACTTGAAAATAAGGTCTTGGGTAGGGCTTTAAGGAAAGAATTGTCCCAAGTCTACGGACAACACTTCGAGTAGATCCATATTCCTTCTTCTGGTAAACAGATATGACCTAAAAATCAGAATACCTTTCAAACTGAGAAGGAAAATCAAAGCCCTCCATTCTTATAATCAAAGTCATTAAGCAATTTAATGTTATATGAAATAAAATATAATGCAGTTAGGTTTATATAGCTTTTCAATTTAACTTTTCAATGCGCTCCTCAAGCTGAAAGTTCAAAGAGTCCTACGCTGGTGTTAACAGACTGTTTCCAAAACACTACCAAGATACATCTTGTGTATATATATATACACATGGATATATATACAGCCTGTACCCAGTATATTCTAGAGTGGCACAAATAACGTAGCAGCTACAGTATGTAGAAAGTCATATTCTAAGCTACAGACAAAAGTGCACATTTGAGTAACCATTTGCATCCATATAAGTCTCGAGGAAAAAAAAATTAGCCAAGAAATTAAATAAATTTAATGTACCTTGACTTGACACTTCCTTACGACTGCATATAACTGCTGGAAATGCCTTCTTGATGTGATTGCTGAAGGAAGGCATGTTCTGATTGTATGACTGATACTCCTGCAGAACACGTGACTTTCCAAAAATACGGTCTGTCAAAACAAACAAGAATCCCCGACAACGAAACAAGAAAATAATCAGGATAGCTCTGCCAAACTAACACTCCTAGAGATGCTGCAGTAGTTTCACATAACTAAACTAAGGATGTCCTCAGGACAAGGCGCAGCAGCGCCTCAGCTACTGACATCAGTGCAGAGCTGCCCATCAACTCCCGCTGCCCTGCCGCAGTTCACCTCTCCCGTTTCCCACACAAGACGTTTTCCAGGCCTCTGAAAACACAGGACTGGCTACTACTTGGGGATCTTTATATAGCCTTTCATTTAAAATAGCAAAATATTAACAGCTGAAGTTACTGATTTATTTTTTTTTCCTTTTTCCTGTTCAGATAAAAACGAACCCCTTGAACAGCGGTATCAGAAGAGTGACCCCACGAAACCCCGCATGCGGGCAACGCGCCCCACTACACCCGCGAAGCTCTCCCACAACGACTGACCCCACGGTGCTCCCGGGGCGCAGCCCGCCCGGCCGCGGCGGCCCCGAGGGGGCGCCCGCTCCTCCCCCGACCCACAGCGGCTGCGGACCAGCCCCCCCAGCCCCGCTTCAGGGCCTCACCTGGTCGGGCGGCCAGCCGAAGTACTCCAGCACCCGCCTGAGGAGATCCAGCACCAGCGCCATGGCCGCCGCGCCCGCTGCAGGGCGGAAGGGAGAGGTGGCCGCACCCCGCGGGCAGACACGGCGCCGGGCAAGGGCACTCCGGCCTCACCAGAAGCAGCCGGCGCCCTCCCTCTTCCGCGGGAGCCGCCAGCGGGCAGGAGAAAGCCCGCACGCCTCCTCTTTTCAGGCCGCGGCCGACGCGGGGAGAAGCCGCCCCGCAGCCCTCCCGGGCTGACAGCACCGACCAGCAGCGGGGGTCGGACAGAAAGGAAATCAGGCCAATAGGAAGCAGCCGTGCTCAGCGCAGAGCCAATGAGGGGGCGAGGGTGGGCGGCGCTCGCGGGGGGTGTCGGGAGGGGGGCAGGTTTGAATGCCGCCGCCACGCCAGTGGTTAGCCCGACCGCCCCCGCCTGAGCGACGCGCCAGGGGGCAGCACCGCGGCCGGGTGCTGGGGGCAGCCTGCTCTGAGCCAGAGCCAGCGGCTCTTGGTGACACACACTGCCGGTGGAGGGCCTTCCAGTGAGCGCGGCCGGGGTGCGCTGAGCTGGGGGGGGGCGGATATGGCACCGAGGCAATTCCATACAGCAGAACGATCAAGTTTTTTTACCCCTGGGAAAATGAAACTTCAGTGTGCACCACAGCAACAGAGAAAACTTGGCAGTGACCAAATTCATGATGAGTCAATGCTAAAGAGCTAAACTTAATGTGGTTTAGGTTGCTTACGTAGTAAACTTCTAACTAGTTAATCCAGAAAACTAAAAAGCAAGACGGGTACAGTTGCAATACACACAGTATCCTCAAAACACAGATGCTACTTGGTAGCATCTGACCAAACTGAGCTCACCTCACAATCAATTTGTCTTTGGACACTGTACTTGCTCACAATAGAGGCTATTTGATTTTTATCTTCTCAACATTTCTGCTGTTTGGCTTAAGAAACTCCGAAAACTTCAAGAAAGTCAGTCAGTAACAGAGTAAGCACTTCTACTCAGAAGAAATGAGATCTTTTTCCTCCAGCTATGCAGCTAGTTATCTGCTCATAACTACATGTTCTTTTGAAGATAAAATTGTCCTGTTCCCAGTAACACTAATTTCAAAGCTTTCAAGAAATTAAATTATTAGACATTTTCTTTATTCACATTTACAGGTGTGTCCTGGCAACAGTTCCTATAACTGCACCACTTAGTTGCGATGCAACTGTTACGGCCTTTTCTTGTAGTTGCTATTATCAATAACCTGTCACATGGACTGACTCTCTAAAAGCAAACACGCAGGAGGAACAGCACTGCTACACAAGCTGTAGCAACAGCATACTGCTCTATAGGCCTAGGAAGGTTTAAGCTTGAGTAGAGGAAGGGCAGGACTTTTTAATGGATATTTTGAAAAACAGTACTACAGTACTTGCCTTAACAAAACGTACTTCTTGCCCACTCCTCTAACACTGTCTTACTAAGGCAGGGGAAACACCTGCACGCAGTTCTACCACGAAGCTGGGAAGAGGCAGGGTCGCAAAAGCAACAGCAAAACTGAGTCGATTTAGTTTCACTGCACCACCACCACTAACAAGCTGTTTTGGAACTGGAGGTGCCAGTTGGGAATTCATACAGAAATGCTTCAAGTCAGCAAGCATACAAGTTGGAAAAGTACAGGCGGGACATGAAGGATCTCCTTAACAAAGGGATTTTGTGAAAGGCCACCAGCTTTATGAAATGACAAGTGCCATGGGGCTTAAGACCTGCTGCAGCCTTTACACCTGGAGGTAAATCAAAGCTAGCCAACAGCTTTTCCTAAGCACCAGCATGGCAAAACCAACACAGGAAAGCTTTAGTCACCCACAGTTGTGCGCTGTTACAGTAATGTTACTGGTTGCTCCTGGGAACTAACAGCATGTGAGATCTAATTCCAAACCAAGAAACTGAATGAGTACACTAAGTCTAGACCAACAGTACAGCTACTGGATTCTTGGGCTGGTTGTTTTTTTTGTTTTGTTTAATTGCCTAGTGAAATTAATGTCTGATATTCTCTGAACTGCAGGCATAACTTCAAACTTCATAAGCACACTACGCAGAGATTAAGCAGATTCATAAACTACCTTCATTGCTGGAAAGCATTGTGTCAAAATTAATTACTGAACTCAAAATGCAGCTAAACATTTTATACCAGTAGAATGCTTCGATTTTTTTGTTTTCTGCAGATCCTATGATGGTCTTTACCCTCTGACAAGAGAGACGTTAAATGCACTGAAATTCCACTCACAACAGTCATACAAAATACTTCTGTAGTACCACATGAAGACCTCAAAACATGTTTTTTCTTACGATGACAGTGAAAATTCACTGTTCATGTTGAAGGACCAGTAAGTGCTGGAGCATTCATTTTGGATTTAAAAAAAAAAAACAAACCAAAAAACAACAACTCCCACTATTTTTGTTCCTTGTAGGTCTCTGATAGACTGCAACTTGCATCTTCAACTAGATCATCTTAAATCAAGCAGGTTTCTAAATAAGTGAGTTTATGGCTGTCACCATGTGTTCTGTAATCAACAAATGACATTTTTAATAAACTGAACTGAAAAAAGGATTTATATGACTTAACCTACAGACAGGTCTGTAGGATCAAATACCATTAGCAAAGCAATCCCTACCAGATGTTGTTAGACATGCAACTGAAGCAGGGAACTTAAATTTGCCTCATCATGCAGGAATTATCTTGCCTTATGACACAGAGACCACAACAATCCACTTTCAACTTGACCTAGGTGACACAGATTATCTGTTCTAAGGTTATGATAGTTAAGAGTATACCTTGGTTTGTTAGTTTCAGACTGATGTCAAATTTCACTTCATCAGGACAGATTTTGACACAGAATCACAGAATATTAGGGATTGGAAGGGACCTCAAAAGATCATCCAGTCCAATCCCCCTGCCAGAGCAGGAACACCTAGATGGGGTTGCACAGGAATGTGTCCAGGTGGGTTTTGAATGTCTCCAGAGAAGGAGACTCCACAACCTCCCTGGGCAGCCTGTTCCAGTGTTCTGTTACCCTCACCAAGAAGTTTCTTCTCAAATTTAAGTGCAACCTCTTGTGTTCCAGTTTGAACCCATTACCCCTTGTCTTACCATTGGTTGTCACCGAGAAGAGCCTGGCTCCATCCTCATGACACTCACCCTTCATATATTTATAAACATTGAGGTCACCCCTCAGTCTCCTCCAAACTAAAGAGACCCAGCTTCCTCAGCCAAGTTGCTGCTGCCAAGTCTGTTCTGTTCTTTTCTTGCTTATTCTGATTTAATATACACAAATCCTGGGCGAGCTTTGCTAAAAAGGAATCATCAGTTTTACATTTCAAACAGCTATTAAATGATGCACCACACATGTAAGGGCAGATCTTGCAACAGCAGTATAGTTTGCCTTAACTCCCTAAAACATAAAGCGGGGAATAATCCTTTAGTAACCACTATAGCAGGGCAAGTAGTATTCTTCTTTCACTCTCTACACAGGTGCTAGCAAACTAGTGCAATTCAAAGTACAACTTCCTCAACTACAGTTAGGTCTGGTGATAGTACTACATTTTTCTGCCTTCTAGTGTTTAGTTTTGAATTTGGGTAGGGCAGATGGTTAACTACTGCCTAACAGTAAAGACAGTAAGAAGGCATACGTTACGCATGCATTTAATACAAACACCTCTACCAAAGCTTTTCCAGTATGCCACCCCAAGGGACAAACTAAGAACAACTACACTTTTAACTCCATATAACATTTAAGATTTACCCCTATTTATAGCAGTCTGAGAAAAAGAAAACATAAGTAGTCTTGTATCAGAATGTCCTTGTTCTGGTAATTGTGTTACTGTCACCTTAACATTCTGTAGGTTAAAAGTGTACCTATCACTAAAACAAGTTTGTGTGTTTGTTGTTTTCGTTAAAAAAAAAAGTGAACTTATGCAATCCGGCTACAAAAATACTAGAAGCACAACTATTTAGAAATCCGTGCCAAAGAAAGTAAGACTCATTTCTCACACCTTTTGCTAACTTAACGTTTACCAACTTCAAATTTGCACATTCTATAAAGCAGAATACCAAAGGAAGGTACTTCCAGAGCACTGGATTGGAATTCACACTTTATAGAAATGTTTAATACATCTGAAGTATCTTCACCAACTCAGGTTTTCACATATCTTGCTTTACTTTTTCAAGGATTTTTGTGGTGTTTTTTTGTTTTGTTTCTCCCTTACCCCTGACACCCTTGCCCCACCCCCCCATTTTCACTTAAGGCTGTAAATGTGATAGAAGATTCGAAGACCCACTCTTGCCAGATTACATACCTGGAGAGGTAAGTCCACATAAGGAAATTAAAGACGCAGTTTTAACAAACAGGAACAAAAATTGATAAAAAGGAAGCTAAACTAATACTGCAACCAATTTCTCAACTATAGCGTTCTGTTGCTGATTAAGCTATCAACAGAAAGCTGAAACTGTAATTGCTAGTGACCCTGAAAATGCCACTTGTATTTCATACTTTATGGATGATACACTTCTCTTGCAGCGAGCTAAAACTCCAGGCTTATTAAACCTTAAAAATTGTACTAAGTTACCCTTGACAAGAGAAGCATCTTTTAATGACAAAATAAGTCACAAGGTATATACAGTATATATAGGTATATACCTATATACAGGACTGATCCATTTTAGAGACAAGCTACAGGAATTAAGCTACTTGTAGGTAGATCTGTACTAACTACAGAGATGGCAGAGAGAACTCCAGTTTTCAGATCTGTTTAAAAGTTTCCAGCAACAATGACCTGGAAATAGGTTTCTAAAACTCACATTCCAGAAGGGAAATAATACACTTGAAACTCACTTTAGTATTTATATACAGGTGTATTTCTTAGGCTACTAAAGAAGAGTGACAATTTAACTCTGAAAGATTAAATTCTTGCTGCACTCTCTAGCAGGGTGGAATAAGAATCTGGGTTTATCAACGACACACTATGTAAATGTCATTCTCATGCACTAATGTAAAATCAGCATTTGGCACAACTGTTCGTACTTACACTATGACCGGATAACTACCCTTAAATACACTTCTTATAAAATGGTAACACAGAAGTAGTAACGAGTTTATAAAAAATGCTGCTCCAAGATTTCAGGTGTGCAGAGCTGTAAGTTTACTTCAGAATAAAACACAGACATGGGGAGAATCAAAACTTTTAGAGTTGTACTTGACCATATATTTGGACAAAGCAGAATTACAATGCATATAACAAACAGTAAAATTTCTTAAAAGTTGTTACAAATATTTTACTTTCTACCTGTACGATCATTAACATAGTTTACTATATCAAGATTTTTTTCTAAAGGCTTAAAACAAAAACGATCCCTCTAAACTACTTTCCAACAGTAAAATTTAAGTAAAATGCTTACATTCATTTGACAACAAAAAAAACATATTAAAAATGTTGTGTGGGTGGTGCAAGAGCTGCTCTTTCAGCTACAACTTTCTTCCAGGGCTACTCCTGGGGAAAGAAAGAAAACAGTCTTGTTGTAAACTGTTAATAAACTCCAAAATCTTTTAAAGTGATCCCCCCACACACCCACACAATTACTTGAGATACGGCAAAATACACTATCTAATCTGCAATTCACTAAACTGTTTACCTTTTCCTCTTTGCGTCTGTCTTTTTCTTCATTATTTTCAATCGTTTCTTCTTCATCTTCCACAATCCCATCCCCTTGATACTTGTCATGTGTCCACTTCGGACTGCTACCTGACTTTTTGAAGTTAAAACGCCCTCTGCCACGCTGGAAAGTACCACGGCCTCTTCCTCTTTTGGCCCAATAATCCACACCATCATCTCTGTCATCATGCTACAATAATACCAGACAAAGAACAAGGTTAGAACATCTCCTAAATGCACCTCTCCAATGTTAGTACTGTGTCATATTTAGACTATACATAGAAAAAAAAAAAGAAACACAACAAACCTTAACAGAACTTTTACCAGTTCAGATCATAATCTGTAGAATATATTATGAAGTATATCCTTACAATTCATGATGCTATAACTAAAACCACAACAATAAATTAAGAGCCCTTATTAGCTATGGGTCTACTCCAATGTTTATGAGTAACTAATCAATTACTGTCACTTATCTTCAGTCAGAAGAAAGAATCCCTCACTGGTTTTGAGGAAAAATATGTCTGTGATTTTAAAGGAAGAAGCTCTAGCAATGTGCTAGGTTGTGGTCCTTTATACTTAGGGAAAGATAATTGACGGCAGCTTTTGGAAACTCTGCTTCACCTGAACAATGGGGCAAATGAAGTTTAAACTGTTTAAAGCTGACATTAACAAACAACAGTTTCCCTGCTTAATAAGTTAAAAGTTTGCTATCTTGCCACCAAATATAGCCTTACACAGTCTGATAAGTCTCCTGACAGTTCACTGCATGACTACAATTATTGAATACAAAAAAAGGTTTCTATTTAGTAGGTCCACTTACTTCGACATCCGCTTTTTTACTTGTGATTTGGAAAGAAATCTGAACTATTAAACACATACACCTATATAGAGCAGTTTATTAACAATTATGTATTATAAGAAGCGTTAAAGGGTGCTTTTTTAATTTAAAAACATTTTTAGAGATGAGGAAAAAGTTTAATAAGTATAATTATTCGTTCTAGCTATCACAGAATTTCTTAATTAATAGATTATCACATCTCTTTCTATGTTTACAGATCAGAAAAGTTTAGATATGTGTGGGGAGAACTCCTTCTACAAATATCTCAATTGGGACTGCAATATTTCTTACACTACCTGTTAACATATTTGTGACAAACTATAAAGCTACAGGAGAAGGTCTAGTCTTCACTGCTTAACATTTTTCAATTGTGAAACAATATCCTTAGAAGTCTGCATTATTAAGGCAATCAAATGGAACAGAGGCTACGTATTCAGTACACTACACGACATCAACACTCCTCCCCTCATAAACACAGGTGTTAGTGCATCAAAACTAAGGTGATTTTCTTATGACTCATGCTACTCAACTATGAACAGAAGGACTGCTAATAACAGAATCAGCCTACATACATCCACAAATACGGTCAGCTTTTCCTGGTCTCCCACTTTTCACAGACTTCCAGACAAAGCTAAGATAAAGCTCTAATGTCATACAGACATAAATCCAGGAAAACACACTACAAGCCTTTTTGGTTTAAAATTTGGTTTTAATAATTTTAGCCTGAGTTTGCCTTCTTTCACATTCACTGATGAAAATTTTGGAGATAAATTCCCTGTCAGACCCAGTTATTGCCAGGCTGCTGTGGAAAGACGCAAGCAAAGCAGAACCAGGCACTCTGACATTCCCATGGCTGCATAACTGAAGTCCCTGCCCATACGTGCATGCTACTTCCACACTTGTAGAAAGCTCGAAAAAACAAAAGCATGCATAAAACATCAAGTTCTCCAAACCCACCAAGAAGTATTTCTTGCTTTTTGGGGTATATTCAGGATCCCACTCCTCTTCCTTCGGTCTCTTCTGAAAAGTAGTATTTGAGTTGCTGGGACCAGTATTTGTTCCAGCAAAGACTCCTCTGGCTCTTCCTCTGCCCCTAATTCGAAACTGATTAACCAAAATGTCATTTAATCCATTTACATAAAGCCACAAAGAAGAGTTCAAGTTCTCTACTACTGAAAATGCTCTTTCTGTGCTTAATTACAGTATCTGGAAGTGTAAAACCATTTTCAAATTTACATATTACTTTAAGTAATATATTCGAGCATTCACTTTGAAATAATGATTCTATTAAACTTAATTGAAACATATTTGAGTTCTTGGCAGAAATTCACCCACAACCACCAAAAAAATTTCCTTTGACTGCTGGTAAACCAGTATGTTGCAACAACAGGTCAGAAGAAGCTTTCTGAAGCTGTTCACAGACAAAACCAAAAAAACTGAGCTGAAATAGGGAGAAAACTATCAGCAGGAAAAGGTAATTTACGGAGTCAGTCATTCCAGTTATAAGAAAATTATCCTAGAATACATACAAACAATGCAGTTTTCAAGTAAGTATATCTACTTCGTGTTACTCAGACATTTTCAACTGAGATTTAGAAATGTACTTTAGCCCAAATTAAATTTCAGGTGAGCAAATTCTTTACTCAGAAAAATCTACAATATGTACTGTACAAAGTAGCAATGCTTGATGTGAAAAGTAATGTCTTAAACATTCTTTATAATGAATTAACAGGATTTTAAAATGTTAGGCTATAAATTCTCGCAGCAATAAAGAAAATATTTAACTTTGAATACAGTAAGTAAAATACACACAGTTCCCTCAGCATATAAAGTTTCAGCTTGCAGAAAACATTAAACAAGAATTTATATCCTACATTCAAGGGGAGAAAAAAGGTTAGGCTGGGAAGATAGACTGCTAAAACCTGCAGTTACTGCAGAACACTATTTCCATAAACAGTCTACTTAAAGACACAGCAACTGTACAAAAGTGTGGCCAGAAATTGATTTGTTAAAAATAATTATGTTCCATAAACCTAGATCAGAGTAAGATATAATTAACTAACTGGAAAGAAGAGTATTATGCACGCTGCCTTCCACAAAGCTCCAATATTTCTAATGTAGAATTTATGCTGAACTGTTTTAAACCTACTCTGAAATCAAACAGACTGAAAAACAATCCATGAAAGGCTCATAAGACCTAGCCAATACACTGTAGGCAAAGGAGGGAAGAAAAAAAAAATTGCTTGGAGAATCACTTGGAAAGTGACAGAATATCAACTGAAAAAACCTGTACAAGACAGGAAATACTACATGCTTTACTTCCAATAGCTTTGAAACTTCCACAAACGTAGGGCACAACAAGCAATATCACAGTGTGGGGAGGGAAAGGATATAGAGACAAAGAAAAAACAACCCACAACACAAGATCAGCATTTCCTGGCATTAGGTCCTATTATTAGATTCCTTTTAAGAAAAATATCTAGAGCTTTCCTCAACCTTGTATTAACCCTCCTTTCGCCAATCAGCTCATCTTTCAGGCAAAGAAATATAGGAGCATGTTATCTTTACAGGCTTACTTACTGCAAAGACCATCACAAAAAGGACAGAGTACATTTGCTACAGAAAGAGAAAACTCCTTTTATACAGAACTGTTACACACAGAATTCTTTAGGAGCTGGATATTAATGACAGTGTCATTAAAAGATCCTTCTTAACCTTATTTCTGTGTTCCTACTTCAAAACTATTCATGATGTTTATGTACAAGAAGTCTAGAATTAAACATAGTCTATGAGCATTAGTGAAAAATCATTACTGATTTAACATGAAATAGACAGCTTAGCTTTCACTAAAGCCCCTATATCCAGCAAGCTATGCTCTCTCAGTGTCTCAAGTCTTCCTGCTCCTGGGACAACTCACAACCAAAACATTTACTCCAAAATTAAAGCAGTACTTACTGGAATGCAGCCACTATTAGTCCGAATTACAAGGACATTCCTACACTAGCCAGCCTGTATGTTTCAATACTATCCAAGCTGTAACCCTAAAGAGAAGATCTGAGTCAACAGTGGCCTATTTAGATTCTCCAGTTCAAACAAACTTTGTTCAATAAGTCTGGGTGTGACCATCTATATCGTTAGGAAACATTAACCAGTTAACATTGCACACGCAGAACTGGCAGTTACCGGTAGTTAAATTAGCAGAAGTCTACTAAATTTCCAATTCACATCTACTACACATCCAATTTGATGTTAAGCAGAATCTCTTTCACAACATGCACAATCTGGTTTTAAAAAGCAGTAAGGCTTCCACCAATTACAAGTTTTCTTCAACCAGTTCTCTTTGTTGGGGATGGGGGGATTAAACTACATTTTTGTTTACTCAGTGCCACTAGCCTACACAGCTAGAAACTGTGCTGATATTATTATATTTGATGCACATACCATCTAAGCGTTTACACATTCAAGTCACATAGCTATTCCTTAATATAATTATATAAAAAAATAACAAGAAATAAGGAAATGATGCATTTTTACTGTTACAAAATTTGAACTTTGAATTTTCCTCTAAGTAGCTGCAGTGTTTATGATGGAAGATTCAAGCCTTAACTCAAGTGTTGCACACCCCACATACATTTCAGACACCCTTGTGTGTAGTTCTTTTACCTTACTACGGACAATTCAGTGTACATTTATACCAAACAATGCATTTCAGCATTATTTAGTCTTAATTACAGGCTACATGAAGGAATTACTACGAAAGTACGAAATTCCTCCTACCCAATATGTAAGTCTGACACTTTTTCCCCATCCAAACATGAAACTTTCTTTTTTTTTGTGCATTTTGTTTTGGGGTTTTGTTGTTGTTTCAGATGGTTAGTTTTGTTTCGTTTGTTTTGGGGTTTTTTTTCAAAGCGCTCCTTATCTTTTCAAGGCCCCCTTTATTAATTTCTAGTCTTTCCTAATGCTTCTACATTTCCCGATTAAATTAAAGAAACACTAAAAAATAACAAGTATACCATCTCCTCAGTAGAGCCACTTCAAGCTTGATGTACATTTTAAATTATGTGTCTCTATTTAACAAATTGCAGGCATCAACACGAAGGAGGGCAAGACTAAACTGAAAATGGCACAGAAAAACAGGGTGCAGTGAGCCAACAGATCACAAGATTTCATTTTTACAGAAAGGTAAATTTTCAGGTCCTGTCAGGAACAACATAATTACAAAAGAGCAAGGAATAAGCAAGAAATAATTTTTCCCATCCTTACACCAGGGTCTCTAATGCATATACTAATGTATATTTACACAGCAATTAACCACTATTGGTCGGCGCCGGGAAAAAACAAAAGCAAACAAAAAAGAAAAACCAAACAAAAAAACCTAACAAAACAAAACAACAGAAAAAACCTTTTCAGGTTTGTACATCACATAAAAGAACTCAAGAACCACTGCTATGAAAGAAGTCTAGCCTAACATTAATCGCTGCAACACTTTTATATGTTATGCTATTAGTCAAGTGTTTGTAATTCTGGGGGAAGAGCAAGAGAGCAACTTACAAAGGTGCCTCTTGGCCTGTTGACTCCTGCAAAACCAGAGTATTCTTTCTGTTCATGGTGGGTTTTGAACTCTTCATCTCTTTCTTTCTTGCTATCCTTTTCTTCTCGAGAACTCGATGAGGAAGAAGATGGGGAGGAAGATGGGGAGGACCGGGTACGGTCTTGATCTCTTTTTTGTTTACTGAAAAATAAAAATATACACTCTGTGCTATTTTAAAAGTAATAGATAGTCCGTAACATGCTATACTATAAGGTGTCTATATTTTATGTAAAACCATCCCCCTTCTGGTTATAAAGTCACATATTTGTTATGTATTTCAGCTGTTACGTTTGAAGTATAGTTCCACTTTCCAGCCGCCTCTTACACATTTAAAAAGTATATTATTGCTAGCAACATGGAAAGCAGCAGTCTGCAAACTGCAAATACAGTTTTTCTAGGTTTTGATGCCATGAAGAGATTCTGTTACTTTTAAGCTCTGCCCTTCTTCTGAGGCAGAAAAACAGAAATTGAAGAGAAGAAAAGACTCAAGGCAAAGTTTTACATTAACTTTACATAGTTCAGTTTGCACACTGTTTAGAAGATATAGTGTGGGCTTCCCTACATAGATGGCTGTATGGAATTAGGCAGTGGGAGATAACGTGGATACCAAAGTCAGAAAGTGAATGGGAAACAAGAAGCGTAAGTAAAAATTCATTGTATATCCAAGTACAAAGCAGGGGGAGGAAAAAAAAAAATCCTACAGCAAGACTTTTAGTAACCCCACAGTGGTATTAATTTGACCCAATTTACAAGATTTTTAATATTCTATTCAAAGGAAGGTCATACCTGAAGTAACTCTTACCACTGCTACACAGTATCCACTGAGATATGCTAACATTTTTTTTCTTAAAAACAGCCCACTAGCTTTAGACAAAACCAAAAATTCCCCTTCTCACCCATGTTAAAACCTAAGTATCAGTAAGATTCTCATACTCTGGGTGTTACGAGTTGAAAAAGTGCGGAATCAAGCATAACGAACCAAAGTTCTTACACAAACTGTTTATAGAAATGTACTGCATTGAAGTCCAACCTCCTGATGTAGCCTGGATAATAGGACAGATTAATTTGTCATTTTTTTTTTCAGTGTTAGCTTGCTATTCCAAAGTTTTTGTCCTCATCCACCATAAGCCGTGTAAAAGACAGATAATACATATTTGCTGTAAAACAAATAATTTTAATTGTTTAAATTTAAATGTTCCATTATACATTGAAAATTGAAAGCAATTAAGCTTACAATTACAAAAGGCTAATTAGAAGCTAAAAGCCTATATAGGGACTTCAAATATTTACCTGTCATCTTTGTAAGATTTGTAATCCTTGTAATCTTTTGGAGTTTTCTCCCGTTTTCTTGAGCCACTGGATTCCCTGGAACCCTTTGAGTCTCCTCGCTCTTTACTTCGCTCTTTTCTACGTCGGTCAATGTCATGCCGAAGATCAGTAGAATCACACTTTAATTTTTTATCTCCCTGTAAACAAATATATATTTTGGAACAAAATTTTGAAATAAAACCTCCAGAAGAGAATCTGAATGAAAATACAAACTGTGCATCAGTTTTCAAAAAAGTGAGATGTATTTACCTATTTATCAACAAACTCTTCAACACACAAATGGACTTGAAGTGAATGCCCTTTATGTGCAATGGCTGGATCTAAGAAAACCCCACAGAAATTTCAGCTTCAAACAAGCATTCCCATCAAGCCAACAGGATATCTATTTTTTGATGCAGACAGACCATAACACATGGTTTGGGAGTATATTTAAGTATTCATTTCTTCTGGTGAATTGCCTTTAACAGAGCACAAGCACCTTTACAATTCAACCATACCACTAACCAACCACCTCAGTACTTCTTTTTTCCTCATTCTATTCTTTGTCCTTGGGTAACAAAATTAGTCCAAGAACAAAGGCAAGGTGGGAGAACACTTGACCTCACATGCCACTTTATCAATATAGCAAAACCGTGCTACAGAAACATGTTTCCTGGTAACATGTTTTACTCAATAGAAAAAAAAAAATATACTAAATGCAAGTACTCCAGGTACGATACATACTCATTATCTTTGTATTTTTATACACAAAGTTGAAGTTCAGATTTAAAGGGAAACACAATAAATTAAGTTCAGAAATACAGCCAGGATGTTTACTTAGAACCTACTTTTTGACTTTCTTCTTTAAAGACTCTCTCTTCACCTGCTAAACGGGTGTGCTTCCTCAGAGTACTTGGAGAGATGTCAATCCTCCTAAATGCAAAATAAAAGTGGTGTCTTGCCACACATGTATGTGACTGTTAACGGCCTCAGACATTTCAACAGAAAAGTGATAAAACAAGGCATTTTTGCAGCAGAACAAACTCTTGCATGTAAAACCCCATCATGAGAATACAGAAGCAGACTAAAAATTAAAAACCTTGGTTGTGTTCTGTGTCAAGCATGCTAAAAATGCAAATACAGAAAATAGGCAGTTTGCTTTTCCACATTTTAAGTGCAGTTTTGAAGATATAAAAAATGTTTAATGAGTTACTTCAAAAGATCAGTATATGTAGCCAGTAGAAAATCCATCCCCCCAAGAAGTAATGAACACCACGACAATTTGCTGTAAAGCCAATAATATTTAACAGTTAAGAAAACTTATAAAGTTGGATACTGAAAACAGAGACAATATATCTTCACGTGCAACACAAATACAGCACAGAGCATCATAAAACTATAGCACATGATCAGAAACTACACCTGCATGCCTACCTTCTTATCTTTCAGGCTCTAAGGTGTAAATTAACACACACAAAAACTACAGTAATACAAGACGGAACATTTCACACTGAAGAAGAAATATGCATGTATGGGGCTTCTTTTAATCTTCAAGACACAGGCTCCTCAACATTTGAGCACTGCATGTGAGAACAGTAAATATATCCCAAATAAGATCCAGAGGTAGAGAAGACATCTGCTAGAAAGCCATAGATAAAGCCAGACTTAGCTCAGATACCCGAGTTCTCTTTATAAAAGATGGTTTGGGTGGGGTTTTCTGGTATTTTGTGTTTATACAGAAACTGACAAATTACTCGGTACAGATTGAAAAAATATTTGGGGTTCTCAGAAGAAATATCAGCAAGCATTTATTTGAAACACAAAGCATCTACAGTTAACATGTACCTATGTATTTCTGGGCTCTTTTGCCGGGTGCAGTGCTCTTCAGTAGCTTTTTGATACGCAGTGAATCTCTCATTTAGGGTCATTCCAGCTGACTTGAAGTATTGCTCTGTTGGTTACAATAGAAAAACACTGATTCATTAGTTTAATTCAACTGACAGGTATTTTGCTCCCGACAGAAAGGCAAGTAGCAGGCAAAAACATGTTTTCCATAAATCTATCAGGACAAGCAAATGTGGTGTTTTCCCTATATTTACACATTCTGTAACCCAAACAAATTAACAGTGCATAGCATCACTGCAAGTCTACTTATAACTATGCCATGACTGTATTACATCTAATTCAAGCACCATTTACTGATTGGACTTGCTCATTTTCAATGACATTTTCATCTAATGCATTAGAAAGAAGGCATTTCCTAACAGTTATTTTATACTTTGCCCGTAAGAGAAAATGAAGTTACTTTGAGTCACGAATACTTGCAATAAGTATATTTTTCTATTCATCACATTTTTAATTTAAGAGTTAATGCAGTGAAAACACTTAAGTAACGTATGCTTCAATAACTACATGACTGACCTAACAAGTCATTTCTTAAAAGAATACAATTTCTTTATTTGAAGTGGTGATGATAAACAATCCAAGACAATTAACACACCTATATAAAAATTCATTTAAGCATCTGGCATCTTGGCAAACTTGACAATTTCTCTGACAAATTTTCTCTTTCCTTCAGAGACAGTTAAATTAGCAACAGCAAAACTCAGTTTTTAAACCAGCTCAACAAATGTGTTTAAATGTAATATAGAAATACATAAAGTCATGAGCTATGAAATGTTACATATGAAGCAAGCTATCTGCTTAACAGGTCAACATACATCTGTATCAACTTACCGCCCGGCATCCAGTATTTGTCTCATAACCAACCATTAAAACTTGAAACGGCCACTACAAGGGTAGTGCCTCAATCACAATTCCATCAAACACAGGAATTTGAGCTAGAAACTCTGTTTTTATGCCATTTTTGCCAGGAAGACAGAAGGTTCAACTGTGCCTGTTTGGCATCTGTATCTTTCAACAGCTATTTTACTTTTGTAACATGGATTTTGCCATTTCAAAACACATTCCAGGACCTAGTTATAATGAAAAAGAAAACATCACTGGGCATTTTCAGCTCTGCATTAATAAAGAGCTGTTCAGACTGGTCGCATCACACCAATAATGAACATAACTTCAATTTGTCAAAAGAGTTACTAAATTCTGATCACAGACAACAGTCAATCTGAAACTTAAAGAGACGTTCTGCTTTCAAAAACAACTGTAACTGTACATATTCTAATAACTTGACCAGACAGGCTGTTAAGCTGTTACATTTACCAGATATTTGTTTAACATACAGTCTATTCTGTGATCAACACATGAGAGTTTCAGGAACATTATTTCACCTACAGCCTACATATGTACCATACAAGCAAAAACTTATACAAGCTCTCATTGGATTGAGCCTTAAATCTCTTTAACATATCAATAAAACAGATACTTTCACAACAAAAATCATTATACACTAAACAGGTATCCTACTAAGATTTTTTTTTTTAATCTAATACATTATCATAATCTATTATTGTTGACTATTACTTTCATCTTTGTAAGTAATTCAAAACGCAGGAAATCATTTGGCCTTAGTAATATCAATTTTGCTAAAAAATCGGACTTCTAAAGGAATCTTTGCACACACTTCTAGCACACAAACCCTTGCAATTTTAGAACCTAAAGCATCTTAAAAGACAATGCTTACAGACAGATATGCTGAAACTGGTCACCTAATTAACATTTCCACATTCCCATTTTGTATGATGATATGGCAAAATTATTTTCACAACCAAATTCTTTCACATTATCTCAGTACATAAGAACAAGACAACAGCCCAGTGAAATAAAATAAATGCTACAGGAAGAAAGAAAAACAAAAACAAACAAACGAACAAAAAAGACCAAAACAACCAAAAAAACCCAAAAAACAAACAAACAAACACAACAACAAACCCCCCCTCCCCACACACACACAAAAAACAACCCATACAACCACGCATTTAAAGAACTCTCCAGATATCCTCATTGAACTTTAAGGAATTATCTATTTTTCCATCAGAAAACTTTGACAGGATATTTGACCTAAATTAAATACATCTACTTTAATAGTTTAAATTTGGTTTTGTTTTTTTTTTTGGCGGGGGGTGGGGAGGTTGGTTGGGGGCTTGGGGGTGTTTATATTAAGCCACAGCTACTACAATTAAATCAGAAAATAATTAGTTTATAATTAATTTAGTAGAGGCTTATTTAGCTACTGCCAAGTTCTTTTAAGTGAAATTACTGGCTCCAGTACTAGAACACTGCCAAAGAGGAATAAGACAAAATACCACAGGGTATTTTACTATCATTTCGAGCACAATTTTTCTTAAATCTTATTATTTTCACACACACACAAATTCCTTCTAATAAGAACGTGGAAATGAGCTCTAGGATGCTCCAAAACGAATGTCATTGTATTTACAGAGCAAAAGACACCTGCTAACCCATATTGCACCATTTAATATAAAATTGTATGTTAGTGTCATTAAAATAAAACTAAGATCGACCAAAATAGTATGTTTTAAACTGCACTACAAAAATTGAAACTTGCTATGCTACTTAGACTCAAACTTTTATTCAGAAACACCGTATAACTGCTATTATGCTCTACATTGCTTGGGGGTTTCTGATACTAGCTTCTGTGGTTAATTATATTTCTGTGTTGTGTACCTCAAAAGGAAGAAAGCCTGATTAAATAAATCAACATTAAAAGAAGGCTGAAATCTTCACATACTACAGATAGCAAAAAGGCTTAAAAGAAATCGTCAGATGTGTATTCGGTACAATAAACTGAATACGTACCTTTGACATGATGAACCAAGGACACAATGTGCTGAATAAATGACTCTGACGTGCTTTTGCTGGCCTGTGGCAACTTTATGTGGTCAAAGATGGATCGGAACTCTTGCTCCTTCTTGACGGAATGGACAAGTGTGCTAGCAAGCAGCCTGTCTTTAGTCAAGGAAGCAGGTCTAAAAATGCATCAATAGCAAAAAAAAAAAAAGACACACAAAAAGAATCGCTAGTTTAAATAAAGATGAATGACACTGCAGGCAGGTGGAAAACCACACTGTAAAGTGGAATAATTTACCTATTGGAATCATCGAGAGGTACTGGTGCCATTTTGAGTTTAACTTCAGGACGATGGGAGTCACTGGCTATCATTTTGATCCTAAGTGGGCTCTCCTCTCTGAAGGTGGATTTTTCTCTCGCATCCAGATTCTTGTGTAGAGGGGGACTGTAATCAAAGAGTTCTTTGAGCTTTTCAGACTTTACCTGCTCAGGTGACTGACTTTCTTTCTTCATCATTTGTTTCTCAGAACTCTTGTCTTCTTCCTTGTGCTTATCTTTTGTTGCACTAGGCCTCTCCACTACATAGCCAGTCTCTTTAAGCTTATAACTTTTCTCATCTCTAAATCCATCGCTCTCTCTATTGCCCTTGACTGATACTTTAGATTTGTATTTGGCTCCTTCCTCCTCAGCATTCCGGTGAGATGCAGTAGGAAAATTTTTACCCTGATCTGCCAGGACAGACTTTCTGAACTGTCTGTAATCCTCTGTCTCCTCTGTGTCCTCCCCTTCAGAGTCATTAAACTTTTCTTTCCCAGTCTCTTTATCAATGAAAAAATCTAAAGTTTCCTGTTCCTCCCATTCCCTTTCTCCCTCTGTCCTCCCTTTTTCTGATCCTCTCTCCTTCTGGGCCTCCTTCTCCCTGGTATTACCCCTATCAAGCAGGTATACTCTAGACTCTTCATCTGTGTACCTGTGGATAGCAAAGAAGAGACTGGTAACTCTGGATTGCATTCATTCCAGTTCACCTGCATCCCTCTTTTCTGTCAATCCCATATCAAGAAGAAGAAAACACAGCCCTCTGAGCAATTCAACTTCAGCACACAATGCTTCACACACCATTAATACAAAGCCCACCTTTTGTAATGTACCACTGGAGGCATCTGAAGAATATAATGCTTTTCTGTAGAACAGCTAGAAATTCTCTGCTTGAGTGTATAAAAAAGCTAGTGGGTCATTTGTTTGTTCTTTCTTAACCAGTACCCAGTTTCACATTCTCTTACACCAGTCATTTTTCCCATCAAACTCACATGAAATTTGATAATTCAGACTGTAATTCATTGTTGTACTACTTTTAGTTAAAAAGTTAAAGCAGTACCATAAAAAAAAGTGAACTGTTTTCGTGATCTTGCACATTTCTAAGAGAATCTAAGACACAGGCTTAATAAATTCGCTATATCGTTTACAAGCAAGGAACCTTTAGAAAGTAGCTCTCCTAAACACTGAAACACACCAATTAACTATTTCAATCACTGCTTTAGCTATATACTTATTTTCACATAGCTCCTGATACATTCACCAACTCCAATACATCTAACCCAGAGGAAGTCATATTATCTTCTAAGCAGTATTTTTTTCACAATGAATCACTGACTGGACAAATTAAAAGTCTACAGTCAAACCTATATAGCACAGTGAAGCTTTGCTCAATAATTCATTTTGTAAGAAATTCACTGAAGTACAAGTCACATTAAAAAGGAATAGTTGAATGTTATTAAGATTTTTACAACTTTTAAAGAAATACTACTACATCAAACATTTTAAGAGCAAATTTAAGAATTTTAAGTTAACTGGAAAACATGCATTCAACTTCAAATATGTTGTCTTTCACATCAACAGAATTATGTTCCAATAATACTAAGATCTACCCGCTTCAATAAGTAATGCAAGTCAAGGCATCAAAGGTGTCACATTGCACCACACAATTAGCAACAGATGCTGTTTGTGTTAACAAAGAAATCATTGTACAACATCTGCATTTTTAGACTTCCAGAAGATTTGCACTTCAAACTACAAAAAGCATTAAGATCTTAAACTACAAGAACAGAATTCACTATCAATGAAGTCTGATGCATTATTCCAATTAAGAGTTTTCTTAACAGTAAATGGCGTACAACAAAATATACTGTAAAGGAAAAGCACAAACCAATTTTTCCTCAAGGATACATGACCCTATCTCCACTATCCAACAGTAAAGGCCTTGAAATATCTTAGGAGGAAAAGGCATGTTTCAAACTCAATTCCAACGAGACTAAAATTAGTAATATTTACTCCATAGTATTTCATACAGCATTTTCCAAGGCACAGTGATGATCTTGTCAAAACTCAGAATTTTAAAAGGCAACATTAGGCTTATAATTTAATTCTTACCTTTTCATGAACTTTCCACCTTTTGCAGCTTCCTGTTCACCACCCTCAGGATAAAATGACCGCACTCGAGCCTCCTCACGGGGAGCACTCTGTGATGGGATTGTCTTTGCAGGGCTTCTCCTTGAAGGGACGTGATGCAATGGGCTATTCTGAGAAGGGCTATAACGGCTAGAACCATTTCCAAGAGAACCAGAGCCAGACCTCTCAGGACTATGCTGAATGGAATGGGAATGTTGAGGTGTGTCCTTTGCTGAGTGGGCTGTGCCAAGCAAAGGGGCATCAGAGCAAGATGAACTCTGACTAGGTGGGGAGGCAATAGAGGGACTATGGGGTGACCTTGGACTGTTATCATACGCTGAAAGGCCAGGCCAAATGTCGCCAGAAGCTGCTGCTGACTTGTTAAAATCATCAAGAGGCTCTGAAGGGTCATGTTCAAATGTATCTTTCTGTTCATCTTGTGATTTATTTTTCAAAGGGCTATCTTGCAAAGGAGCCCCTTCAGTTTTCTTTGCCTGCTTTTCCAGAGACGCACGTCTTTTGGAAGAGACAGGTGATTTGCTGTATGGGGATGAAGAACGAGATGAAGAGGACCTTGGGGACCTGGAAGATCTGTAAGATCGACGAGATCTGCTGCGGGACCTCTGGGAAGACACAGACCTTCGTTTTGGACTTCTGGAACGTGAACGGCCACGCCTAGGGCTTCGGGAGTGTCTTCGGTTCCAGACAGGCCTATAACCTCCACGATGGTATCTACCACCTCCTCCTTGATAATACCCTCTACCTCTTCCTCTGTAACCATAGGGACGTCTCATTCCTCTATTATTTCTGTAATCTCTGCGATAATCTCTAGAATAAACACGATCCCTGCTGCGAGATCGTGAATATGTCCTTGACCGAGACCTAGAACTAAAATTAAAAAGCAAACATCAATATTTGACAATTAAAAAAAAAAAATGCCTTGACACTAAATCCTTGATTTCTCAAATGCAGAAAGAATAGTAAAGGAAGCTGACTAACAGTCTTAAAGTAACTTCTACAATCTATATTATATCTGTCTCAAAGGTTTATAATAAACATGTCTATACTCCTAAGGACAGCGGAACTTAGACTTCAGCATCACATGATTAAGACATTACCAGCCTCAGTGGCCTACCCTGCCATTTTATTAAGGATTATCATCACTCTGGATCATATCATTCAGCTCCTCCGCCACCACAGTTCACAGCCTGGAACATGAAGTTACATGACCCCCGGTTTAACATGCCAGCCTGTGGACGGCAGCTGAAAAGGCAGTAAACATTCAATTCAGCCACTTCTTTCATGGGAGATGGTAATGTCCACTAATAAGAAAGATGAAGAAAAGGCCAGAGGCAAATGAGAAGACACAGCAAAGCTTATCTGCTGAAGCCTTAAGTTATTCCAGATCTGAAAAGCTGCATGAGAAATACAGAACAAATCACAGGGAAAGAGACTAGACAAAGAAAACATCATCTGAAGGGAGAGGTAATAATCAACCCACAAACCACCAAGAACCATTAGTGTTCTAAAATTATCTTGAGATATAGGAAAACAAAAAAAACAGCCAAGTATTTAACAATCAAAGTAACATAAACTACACTCAAAGCAGAATTTACATACTGCCTAAAAGGTAATAAGATCCCAGGCCCACTTTCACCAGAGTGTCATGCAAGTGAAAAATAATTTCCAGACAAAAACTAATATACTAAAGCAAGTTTTCATGCAGCAAGACATCAATTTACCTGTATCTCTTTTTTCTAGAATGGGATCTGGATCTTGACCTAGAGCTGGAATGAGATCTGGACTTTGATCTTGAAGAATGTGATCTAGAGTTAGATCGACCCATTTTTCCCAGTAGATATACTCCTTCCCAAAAGGAAAAGCAGCAAGGGGAGAGAAAAAAAAGTTAAGTGACTATTTAGAGTCTATGTAAATTACAAATGAATAAAATTTTTGTATGTTAAAGTAAGAATACTAGAAAGAATTATAGCATTTCCTGAACAAAATAACTTGGAAGATTAGTACATTAAAAGCCCAACCGCATTTTAAATAACATAGCTACAGTACACGCAGTTTGTCTGAAAATATAAAGTATAACAGGTTCTCCACATTTAATTTCAAACTGGTCCTGTAGGAGGAGAGCTGAAGCAACAGAAAAAAAAATCTGCAAATTAAGGCAAGAAATAATGTGAGTCTGGACAATTACACATTTCAATATATTTTAAACAAAGCTCTTGGTATTTGTGTGGTTTATAGCTTCCTTGCATTTCCAATGCACCCCTACAATGTACCTTTTGCATAAGCAACGAAAAAGCCCTGAAGAGTTCTGTCCAGCAGTTGCTGGTGTCAGCCAGGGGTATTATTTCCCTTAACCACATGTACTAAAGCTAATCACTCTGATCCAATTTTCCACTGGTCAATATGCTCACTCTGCATCTTTTTAGGTTAGCTTTGCTTTCTAAACTACATGTAAAATGCACAGCCAACTTAAAGACTCTAATAACTTGTTAAATAATATGGCTTGCAACACAATTCAATATTTTTCAGCTCAAATTAAGCTACAGAACTACAATTCATTGTAAAGCAGTGAGTCCTGAAAGAAAATAAACCCGTAATAACTGTTCCTTCTTATGTACAGTCATAATAAATATATAGAATTAATGAGTACTAACCATAAAAAATACACACCTTTTTCTTTTCAGATCATTGGCTAAAAATCCCCAGTTTAATTAATAAAAACTTTGACCCATTACCATGTTCTTTTGAAAATGCTCAGCTTTAAAAAAAAAAAAAAAAAAAAGGGTCACATTAGACAACCTGAATATAAACTGTGAACAAGTAACTACATGTTTTAGGCCTTTGTATGCTCAATCTCCAGAATCACCACCGTTTAATAATAATAAAAACAAAAATAGAAAGCACAAACATTTAGCTTTTGTACCGCAAAAAAAGCATAAAAGGCTAAAATTATTGTATTGAAAAATACAAACTCAACACAACAAGCACTCTCTGTCACAAGGTACCTTATATAATCTTTCTTGTTACCTGGGTGATATTTCAATTATGTAAAAACAAATAAATAGCATTGGAGCTTTAAGTTAAGAAAATTTCAGAGATTCTAGACAAATAAAAGCGAAACAAAAAGAAAAAGCAAACCAATCTTTCCCCTCTCAACTGGTCCCTCCTGCCCCATATAACTTTCCCCACCACAGTAGCACAAGAGTTCACATAGCCCCAAAGAAACTGTAACCTCATCTAAAACTAACCCAGCAAAAAAATTATCTTAACCTAAACTAGCTTCCTATTTAAATAAGAAAAAAAAGTATATACCTTGAAGAAGAATATGTTGAATGCTGTCTTTTACTGGCTACTTCCATTAAAAAGCAAATTTACATAACCTATACTCAGAAGATGGTTTCTAATCCATTATGTTCAATTAAACTCATAGAAAATGGCTTATAATCTCTTATGCTCATGTACTCACAGGTAACACCAATTTAGAGTTTGTAAACTGTTGTAAGACATGAGGCATACCAATTTTCCAAGAGTGATATAAAAAAGAACTCTCTTTTTTCCTATTACAAGTAATTTTCAGACCAAACTTCAGTTGCACTAATACAACCCAATCTCAGCTTTACAGGAACTCTGTTTTATTTTCCCTGTATTCAAAAACATTTATACATTTGCATTCTATGTGCAACAAGTACATATATACTGTACAAAGGTTGACCTTCACAAGAGATGCTAATTTCAGAAAGATTTATATATTTTAGTTCCTTATTGCACACATAAAATTTAGGAAAACAAAATCAATTCTCATTTTAAATGGTTGGGTTCAATCAGAATATTTAAAAATAGAATTAAGTTAATCTTACCTCAAACCGTTAGTTGGTTCCAATGAAGTGATTATCTCAAAACTCTCTATTTGTGCTTTCAGTAATGCTGATCCCTACAGAATAGAAAAAGAGACTGTCAAAGGTATCAACTCCTACTAAAGGGCAGGCAATACCTTTGCTTAAATGGGTTCAAACATTCACCTGTTTATCATGAAAAGACAACACATAAGGAACACCAAATTTTCTGCTGGAGTCAGTGAAGCTGCACATTAGGACTAGAGCAGCTCAAGAGCCAGCCACTGCCAAGGGGCAAACCCTGCTCACCTTCCATACACGATCATTCCTCCTTCAGCCTTGCTTACAGGCTGTATAACGCACTATCCTCGCCTTCACAACAGCCCTGACACCCTTCGGGTCCTTCAGTGAGCAGGCTCTTGATACCCAGAAATCACATTCATATGGCCAGGTTATCAAACTGGCTTAATGAAGGGTCAAACAACTGCCAGAGCTGGATTATGGAGTAAAGAACAGCACAGAGCCAGGAGGAGGAAGCAAAAAGGACAGTGGCAAACTCTTAGAGCGGTCTGAACTCTAATATATAGCTTTGCACTTAATTGGTGCTACCTTTATTGGAAAAAAAAAAAAAATAGGCATGAGGGCTTAAGACAACAGGTTTCTCTGCAATACTTATACAAGCATTACTCCTTACATCTTCTTGTTTAAAATGCATACATACATGAGTTTACCTAAATAGCCAACATCTCCTCCTTCAAAAATAAGCTCTTTCACAGGTATACAGAAACAAAACATAATCATAATAATTAAACCAGTCTCAGAAGTACAAAAATTTTCACTGGCTTCAGCTTTTAATTACCTCAAAGCCTTAAAACTGCTTATACATCTGTAGTCTGGCTCAACATTAAGCAAATTTTCCAATTTCACGCAAGCAGCTCGGAATTTTGTCATAATTCAATACAGACAGGATGGATCTCCCAGAAATTCTGCATCTCAACAATTTATTCATTAAAGCCAAAGTTGTAAGACATCCACTGCTCCTAAATGACACTTTCACACTTGTTCACAGATGTTTTCTTCATCTAAAAGAAGTGCTGCATTTGTGTTCATAAGCACTGCTTTCAAAAGTCCACTTACCATTCACTAGTAGTGATCAAGAGATTTCCAATTTCTACAAAATATATGCTTAATAAGATTAAGTTTTTACTTCTCATCAGCAGCAAGCATGAGTCTCTGAAGGAGCAGAGTAGTGTGTCGGACCATTTCAGATCTTGTCTAGACAACAGGCGAGATGGTATTGGCTACCAAAGGTTAATTAAGGCATTCAGAAGTCTAGCACAGAAAAAGTAATACAAACTTCAACTAAATGGTTGAAGCTCAGTCCAAGATTTTAAATCAATATTTAAGTCAACTCTACTTCTGACTTTTAAAAACAATCTCTTGGTGTCAGCTGAAATCCAAAATCCTAAATTAGACAAGTCTTCAGATCCTTGGGATACAGAACAAGATAGTCACTTCACCTTTAAAACCTCTATGCAGAAGACAGGATCTTAAATCACTACAGCTCAAACTCTGACAGTCAGTTCTGCACAGTTTCAGGAATCTTTTCTAGCAACTGGTAAAGGTGAGAAGTAACCACATTTTTTAATTTTTTTAAACAGCCATTGGATATACCATGTCCAAGTCTGGTAGCTAAAACACATATTTGATACCCTCCTCCCTCTTTTTTTTTTTTTAAGAAAAGCACGGATATCACATTTTAAAAGAAAAAGTTTTGAAAAGAAAACCTTAAATATTGAATAAAGACTCCTCAATTATGTTTTTGTATGCTTTTGATTCTATTTAATTGCAGTAGGTAAAAGCTTGACACAAAACCCCCTTTTCCAAACAGTGTTCATACTTGGGAACAGAACTGAAAAGACTACGTAGCTGTTTTTTGAATAAAGGTTTATCTGTGTAAATATTCCCAAAATATGCAAGAATCTAAAATTTTACTAACCTCTGTTAAAGCTAATTTATAGAGGAATAGTGGTAGATAAAGAGATGTGTAGTAAAACTGCTCCTTTGTAACAGTAAGCATCTACATGCTTCATACCTCTGCAAAAAACATATACATTCTTCTGAAAGTATCACAACTACAAAATATTGTTTCATGGTATCAAATAAAATCACCCACAGCCTCTTCTTGTAGAGTGCTCCTTGTCAGCCTGTAGTGGCTACACCATGTCAAGTAAGGGCACAGTAGTAAAAGGCAATGAAAAAGAGGTGCGAAGAATTGTATGTTGCTATACAACAACACAAATCACTAAATCAAGAGACTACTTGCCTCTCTCACTTCACTGCATGAAGCTTATCTCTGGACTAGTCTCAGAAGAGACTCAGAGTCTGCCAAAGGTGCATATTAAGAATGTGGCACAAGATGTCATCACTAACATCAAGCATTCTTAAGAGAGGACCATGACTGCTATGAACATGGCCTATGCCTGAAACACCTGGGCTGTAATCCACACACTTTTTGCAACTCAAGCTTCTTTTGTCCTTGCTTTCTGCCCTAGACATAGGAAAAGAGATGCTTGCCTCTCAACCATTTCACTGTGCTAGAAAATCTGGATATTACAAATGAAGCTGCTGTAGCTCCACTGTGCTTCAAACCAGAATAAGCTGACAACACTAGTCTAAAGAAACAGCCCATCTCTCATTTCCTTACATTCCTCATGAATCATCCCTTACCACAGCACAAGTATTTCTGCAGCCACATAGTGAATTAGATGAGCAAATGTGTGGACCACCTGGATTAGCTTCAATACAAATTACTTTTTCCAGTGTCATTCAAAACACAGCCCCACAAACATTTGGGCCAACATAGACGAGTTGCAATAGCAGCCAGACGGGACTGCTGCTTTTGGCAGCACTGCAATCTTAAAGCTTCCCTGAAACCAGCTTGGCAAAGCTATCATCAGCAACAAATGTGGAAGTTAAGCTTTTTAACCGTACTTGCAAGCAGCTAGTAAAAAAACCAAAAAAACCAAAAACAAAACAAAAAACAAACAAACAAACAAAAAACCAAAAAAACCAAAACAAATAAAAAATACCCAATAAAACAAAACAAAACACGAAAACCCACAAACACAAACAAAAATAACAAAAAAAACCCCACCCCAAACAACTTTAACACAGAAACCTAGACATTTAAAAGAATTGATAGTCCACTACCTGTCAGATACTAGAGTCACATTCATGACCAAAGAGAGTCAATAAAAGTTTGTTAATGATATAACAGCAGGATCTCAGGTGTCTTAAATCAGTCTTAGCCAGCAAGTGTGACCATCAAGCAAAAAGAAGATACACATCACAATCAGGCCTATCCCACTGCAAGCAACAAAATAATGAGGATGTAAATGTTGCTACGTTTTAAAGAAAAATGGACAAAGAAAACTGTTTCCAGTTCCTTTTATATATCACTTTTAAGAGTCTTTACTCCATCACTGAAGTCTAAGTTTTCTCAGAGTACACAGACTGACCATGCAATATAATATCTGTTGACCCATTTTTAAAGTTTCTAAAGACATTTTAAGACAGTTATCCCCACTTACACTAGCAAAACACTGTTTCCTCTTAGCTTACACTTCTCTTGCTTAAGCATTACTTGAAAGATGTCAGGAAGATTTAAGTCAAAATCTTAAAGTAGTTCACAAGCTGTTGCCAAAATGCATTTTCATTCAGAGATTCAGGCTTCAGAAGAAATTAGATTATACAACCAGGACAAAACAAAAGGGGATAGGACAGTTTTCAACAAATCCCACAGAATTTGTAGTATTCGCTCATAATACATATGCTGAATTAAAGAAAGTCAGTCTTATTGAGACAGTAGCGTAAGACGTCTATTCAGTTCTTGTATATCTGCCATGCTTTCTTATCTATTCTTTACATCCCGCCACTTATTTTTTTTTAAATGCCCACAAACTTAACAGCAGCACATCACAAATAAGAATAGAATGCATTTCATTTGTGACTGTAATCTCATATCACTCAGATCATCAATGACTAGAATCCTACAAATACTAAAATACTATAGCAAATTTGCCCAGACTAACTTGGAATGTACAAATTAGAGTCTGGAAGCATATTTTCCCCCTATTATACATTCTTGCTATATAACGGTATCTTCATAATATCCACACAGCTACAAAGACAAAACAGACCCACATAAGAATTACAGCATGAAAAGTCAACTGGAACAGTAAAACATTCATTCATTCATTTCTTTATAGAAAACAATATAAAATATTTGCAAATTAAGTAAAAAAACCAGCATCCTAGCAACAAACCAAAAAAAAAAAGAAAATCAGCTCTGCAAAACCATCATATGATTGGCAGCTGTTCTTTTATGTAATACTATTGGCAAACAAAAGCATGTTTCTCCTCTAACTGAAAAAAAAAAAACCACGCCAACAAAAAAACCCAGAAAGGAAAGTGACTATTTCTAATAATTTTGTCAATACACAAAAAGGAATCAGCATGCTTCTGGATCCACATTGTTTTGGATAGCCATTTCTTTTATGTTCTGGTTAGTGTATTAAACACTGTGTTTTCATCTACCCTTACACAGTGGTTTCCACAATCTCTTTGCAATAAGCTATGAGCATACTGCTGCAGAAAAGGCTTATTCCCTCCCTCATTCATTCCAAGATTGATATTCATATAGATGCTTGGTGAGCTGGAGCAGTGGACTAATCCAGAATAAAACTACTCTGGATGAAAAGACAAAGCTGACTTAGCCACACCACCCCCCACATCCCATTTACCACAAGGTTGTATGGAGGCCAGTGCCAGCACAATGAACAAGACAGCAATGCAGTTTTTCAGAATATCTTTGGGAGGAACTCTTGCACAAATAAACTGAATACAGCTGTAACCCAAAGGCTTACTTCAGTAGTTTCCTTCACCCGTCTCCCCTACCTGTAAACAAACTCCAAATGTTTTCTTGCATTCTTCAAACCCCTATAACACAATCTTTCCCTGACAACCAGCCCAAATCAAATCTACCCTAACACCTGCACCCTAGCTCCAAACAACAGCTCCCTGCTGACCCTTTCTAAACTCCTACGACCACTCAAAGTCTTCTCAGTCCCCAATGGCAACAGACCCTTCCCTGTGGTACATTCTCCCCCCATCTCACCCTTCCCCAAGGCAGATTCTCTCAGCCACCGCCTCCACCCAAGGAACTGCTCCTTAGAGCCAGGCTCACTAAAGCCTTTTTCAAGCCATGGAACCAGTGCTCAGAAGAGAGGCAGTCAGGCCCCAAGTACTGAGATATATATATATATATATATATATATAAAAAACACACATTAAGCATCTTCCTGCCATTCAGCACAGCCTGTCACTCCACATCAAAAAGGAAGAGTAGGAGGAAGCAATTCTACCACCCCTGCCACAAGAAGCTGCATGCTTGGAGCACAGCTCGGAGCCAGAGCCTTTGCCCCTTCTTATTTTCCCCACTTTTATCTAAAGCAATGTGATTATCTGAGAGGAGAAAGAGGAGGAAGGAGGAACTATGTGAAACATTTTGAGCATTTCCCTGGAACCCCACACTTTTTAGCCAATCCTTCCCACACTGACAACAACTATTAAAACGGATGTTTTTATATATTTATAATAAAGCAGTGCTACTTGCAGTGTCAGAACCTCCTTTGTTTTGCGTGCCCTCGGGTCTTTCTTTAGTAAAATTTAACTGCTATCGTTAAGGTAAAACTTTGATCTCAGAGATAAACAAGCGACAAGTTGTAAAGACTTGGTAAAGGATAACTGTGACACACAAACAACAATCTAATTTTCATACGAAAACTAAAGGCAAAGAGTAGGGGGTTTACAAAGCAAACGAAGAATAAAGGACAAGATCCCGCAAAGGTTGTATACCAAGGTATGATCAGCACCAGGAATATAATAACCTCTTTTCAGCAAGGGGCATAAAACCCACTCCAGCCCCTCACCGGCTTTTACAGGCATTTCTACACAGGGCAGTCAGGCGCAGGGAGACAAGCAGGAGCAAAGTATTTAAGTCACAAGCGCTTGAACCGCAGTCATGCCCGAAGGGAAGTTCCTCTAACGAGCGCAAACGCTGACCCAATACCGGGAAGCATCCTTTCACCCCAGCAGCGTTTCCCTCCCTGCAGTCACACCCGCAAGGATAACGGGCAGATTTCATACTCCTGTCAGCGGCGCCGCTCGGCGATCCCCTGGGGCCTGGCCCCCACAGGGCGGGCGGAGAGGTTGCAAACCCAGGTCGGCCGGGGTGCAGGCCCAACGGGGCAGGCCGCCCGTTCCGCGCCCCCCTCTCCCCGCCCCACGGCGCGGCGGGCTCCCCGGAGCGGCGAACCAGCTCAAGGCACCTCTGCGGCCGCCTCCCGCCGCCCCTTCCCTCTCTACCTTCGCTCCCCAGGGCGCCGTCCAGGCCCAGGGAGGAGCGACGCTGGCTCGGCCCGACTCCCGCAGAAGGCGGCAGCGGCTGCCCGCGTCAGGGCGGTGACGGCGGCCGGCGGGACCCGCCAGCAGCCGGGCTGCCCGGCCCCTCGCGGGGGANGCGGCGGCTGGGGGGGTGGGAAGAAGGGGAGGCGGGAGGTGCGGCCGCGCACGGGGGGCGCGAGCGCCGCGGGAAGGGGGGGGAGGGGAGGGCTGCTCCCCCTCAGCCTCCTCCCGCCATCTTCCCCCCGCCCCGGGGCTGGCTCGGCCGCGGCTACGCACGCCACCGTCCCGCAAAACATCCCCGCGGCCACTTCACCTCCGCTTCTTCCTCACCTGGCGGGCGGAACTCCCGGCGACCCCGCTCCCTTATCGCGGCTAGGCGGCCATTTCCCGTCTGGCCGGGAGAAGAGACGTGAGGCCCAACGGGAAAAAGAAAAAAACTACCATAGAGAGCGGGGGGCGGCTGCCGCCGTGGATGCGTCACTTCCGCCGTGGGCGGGGGAAAAACACCAGGCCCGCTCACCGCCCGAGCGCCATCTTGGTTTTGGGTAGTAGTCCGCAAGGAAGATGGCGGGTGGTGACCGACCGCAGGCCGTCCCCGGGCCTGGGGGAGTGGCGTGGCCCGGCCACACAACCCCTAACCCTGCCCCACCGCAGGGGGGCCGTAGCCCGCCGGCTGCAGCTACTGCCTCCTCTCGCACCGCCGCGACTGAAAGCTGTCGCCTTTTTCCTTCCCCGAGCTGTGATCCGACGGGCCTGCTCCCCCCGCCACGGCCCAACCGCTGCCTCGTTACCTATCGGGGGCGGATGCGCATCCATCCACAAGAGCTGCTTGGAGGAGCTTGTTTGTAAAGCAGGGCACATGCAGCGCGTCACCATCAAACGGCGTTTGCAGCCGCCGCTCGCGGGCAGGGGCCGGGCGGGCGGGCGGTCGTGCAGCAGCGGTGCTTTACTGCAGCGCCTTCTGCGGCAGATGTGCCGGCTGGGGCCTGGCGGCGATACAGCGGCGCAGAGTTTGGGAAAAGGGTGCCCGAGGGAACTGCCGCGGGGGTTTCAGTAGCACCGAAAAGAGTGGGGCAAAGGGCTGAGGGTGAAGAGTAGTGGCTGTTGCACAAAGATGTGTGGTGCTAAAATTTACACTCCTCAAACCTTGACACGGTTGATTATTTTTTTTAAAGGCTAATACAGGTTATTTCTGAGACAAGGGGAAAACCTATAAGTTAAACGAGTGCATCAAAAGATGCATATGCACAATTTTCACAGTTTTTAAATTCAGGCGACAATGGCTGGGAGACAGCCAAAACAACTGATGGAGGGAAAAGGCACATAAGACAGGGAGCAGACACAATGCCCAAACGTTGGCTTGCTGTTTCTCATGTAGAGAAAGTAATGCATTGCTTAGATCTGTTTCTTTTGGCTACCAAGTTCTTAAAACACAGTCCTTTATGGAGGTAGCAACCTGTGAGTTGCTGGTGCTGAAACAAACACAGTGACTAGTTATGAACAGCCTGGGCTGGGGAGACACACATTCCCTTTCTCCTTCTTTTAAGGTCTCTCCCTTTTGCAGGGGTAGCAGTGACTAACCTGTATCTCAAGTGCAGCATGTGTGCTACAGCTTTTGCTGTAACCAACAATAAGACACTATTAATGTGGAGACTGCTTGGTTAGGCTCTTGTGGGAGGTTAATGGTCCTGAAGGCTTGTGGGATCCTCATGTCATTTCCCTTCAGTGACAGGGAGCTCTGTTTTCTGAGGTATGTCAGGTATATCTTATTGGGACATAAAGAGGCCACTTCTACTCTTTCAATTGTCCATTGTATTTAAGAAAACATACTATGGGCACAGAAGGAAAAAAAAAATAACCCACTATGTGAAACATTTTGCAGATATATTTAAATTATTTCAAATATATTTGTCCAATGACAGACAGTACGAATTGTTTCAAGATTTTTTCACTTCATTTATCAAAAAATTGATATTTGGTTCTTCAGTGCAGCCCCTTGTTAGCAAAAGCATCACGACGTGCACCTGTGCCTGAAACACATCAGGACACTGAGGTTGTTTTTAATTTCTTCATAAAACTGGAGCATACGCTTGTAGAAGTCAGGTGTTACCATCTTTGGTCTGGTCCTTTACTTGCAGGTCTCACTTCACAATAGATTCACACCTAAAGCAGCTTCTCTTCCTGTTAAAACCTTGTTGAATTTTACAAGCCTCTGTGGTAGATTTTGTCAATCTGTGAGTGGGACAAAGCTCAAGGGAGCTGTATAAAGGGGATGCTTCAGTAGATGGCACTCTCCCTCTGAGTGAGGATGAGCAAATACCTCAGCCAAGGCATTTGATGCAGTGAAAGCAGCTGCCTTTATAATCTACAGAATTTGCAGGGAATGCAAACAGAGCCCTGCCTGGCTGTGTGGTGAAGTAACCCATGGCAGTTTTTCACAAATCTGGATCTTTCAAACCACATCTGGCTTCATCTCTTCTTAAGTGACTCTAGTCTGTTTCTGTTCAGCTTGAATTCCTCCTGAAATCTTCATGGTGACTATACACACACATACATACATGTATATACACACACATATATTTAGAAGACCTATGTCTATCTAAAAGAGCTCAGTAGTAGTATAAGTTACATGAGACTCAAAGTTTAGAACTCACTGCTTCCTCAAACATTTTTTTTTTAAGATGCATTATTTTATTTTACTATTCTGTGTAGGGTAGATCCAGTTTAAGAACTTAAGGCCTTTGGTTTGTTGATTGCTTTTTGTTGTTGTTGTGAAGCCACAAAACTTCATAGATCCAGTTGAAAGAGCAGTCGCACTGAATTAGTACAAGTGAGGAGGCCTTAACTGCAGGTATGGGGACAATAAAGAGCTGCGAGGTATTAGGGGAAACATCACCTTTTAGATCAAATCTGTTGCTAACTAAGCAGTAATGCACAACCATCATCTTACAGCTTTCTGAACTGTACAGTGTTTTCCTCGCTCCTGAACAGAAGAGTGAGAGATGAGAGTGAAAGAAATAATGCAAAGGTGACAATAGAAAATTACATGGGACAGATTCAAATAATGCAAATTTAAAGTTTTTGGATTTTTTAAAGTTTTGGATTCTTGAGTAATGTATTTTTCAATTTACTGCTTTTTAAGCATTCCTTTAAGTATCTATTTTCTTACTTGACTGGCACACAAGTCAAGAATCCATATGTTCTTAATCCCTGCCTCTCTCCTACATTCCCCAAAAATCCTTTTCCATCATAAATATCACAGTGATAATGTTTCTAAAATTCAGAACCTGGAGCTACCATTTTCTTCCTTTAAGAAGGAAACATTTGCTACCATAGCTCAAATAAAGCTGTTGACCCATTTTTTCCAGTATTCATGTCTGAGCCTGTGGGTTTTTGGGGCCTGTTAGAATGAAGAGGCCCGGGGTCATATGTGAAAGAGGAGTATAAAGGATATTTGTGAACATCTCTCCAGTGCCATTCAACCTTTGAGCAATCAAAAGTTATGCACCATTGCAAACTAGATAAGGGAATTTCTATTACAATAAGCGGTTCAAGCCATGGCATGCTGCACAAGTGAAATGGCAGATTAATTTAGTGATGAATAAATGTATTTTTAGATTTCCTGTTCTTCATTCAAAGCAAAACAAACCTGCTGTGAGCATCAGATGCTTAAGGGACTGTGCCCAAAAGCAATATTTTCTGTCCTTTGCGGAAGAGCTACAAATCAGATAAAATGCTGGACCAGTGGAAGCTCTCTGTTGAAAATGCCATTTAGTTACAGCATTTAGCTATTATTTGGAAAATAGGTTTAAACTTCCGAATGCATCTTATACAAAATTCCAAATGGTCATTGTACACTAAGATTACTACTCAGAAGCCTCTTTTGTACACAATTTAATGGAAATGGTTTGGAGAGGTTTTTTAACACTTTACAAAGAAACTATTTTTCCTTTGGAAAAAAAAATTATCTGTGTGGTATGTGGCTTCTACTATTTGGAATACGTTCTGTAGAAAAATAAAAGCAAAATGGTTTAATGCTATTACAGTACTACTATTTTTTTACCCTTCTACTTCTGCAGTGTTGAGCTGGCATTTTGTTCAGTCAGATAAGGAAGCATATCTCGCTCGTGAAACTAATAAAGACATTGGGTTTATGGTTGCAGCCTTTACAGAGGCTACTGTAAATTCAGAGGAGATTTGAAGATCCACAGACCAGCCTTCTGCAATGGCTTTCAAGTACAGGTTTCAAATCAACATAGAACAGTTTCCTGACTGAGTCATCAAAGTAGGGATTGGGACACCTGAGTTTTATGCCTTCAGGCAAATTATAGCCTAATTTTCAGGTGTGGCACATTTCTTTAACTCTATTTATTTCAAATGGAGTTACAAGAGCTCAGCACCTCTGAAACTTGTTTTTAAGCCGTTTGGGGAATAACTTCCTTACAGGTACATTGGAAAGCTGTTTTAATGTTTGTAATATATTTTGAAACTCTTAGTAAGAATATGTTACAGAAATGCAGTCATTACTAACAAGTGTCTCATAGAAACGGTCCTGGGTTTTTCTTACCTTAGTGCAGTACAGTTCAAATTACCTTAAAAAAATCTCACAACTAAACTTTACAGTTCTGTAGCCAGGACAGAGCAAGAGATGGAAGGCACATTCAGTGGATTCCCAGGGATCTGCTACCTCCCCGCTTTTAGAATACTAGCTGAAGGGTGGAAGATCATGAGTAAAGGCTGAAGAGCAAGTGGTGCCAGAAGCAGGACCTGGTAATCACATGGGTTCCCTATAGTTTAGAAGATCCCTACTGAAAGGATCCAGAAGACACAGTGAGAAAATAAGAATATTAGCCTCACTTTTGATACCATCGGAAGCCAGAGAGAGATCAGAATTCAATGGGCTGGCAGAGCTGGTCAAGGAAGTAGGCAGAAAAATCAAATTCTTGATTCTTTGTAGTGGATTGCGTTGTGTAATAGAGGTCTCATATCTTTTGGTTTATGGGTGTGGGTGGGTTCATCTGTGCCATGTGGTATTTCTGTTTAGGAAAATTACATCGTGTGTAAGTTAAGAGAAGAAATAGCAGTAGCTGCACAGACCAATGAGATTTGGGTGGGTCTGTTCATCAGTGTTTGGAGATGGGTGAAGAACAAAGGGTTGATTTTCAAGCATGATTTATTTTGAAACTTAAGATCTGTTCAAAGACAGTAAGGCTAAAATATACCAACAAATGTATCAAATGCAATAGTTAGAATAAATCCATCAACTCCATGAATAAAGACAAGTCAATAAAAGTGATCAACACTCAGCAGACCAGTACTTACTGGTTCCCTAACAAACGCAATCTTGAATCAGAGCAGATTTTACTGGAAAGCTCAAGAATATTACAAATATCACTTCATGCTACATTAATTAGACCAAGGTCATTTGTAAAACTGTTCAACCAAGGGTGGGCGCCTGCACAGGAAGGGTGCAAAAGGACGGAACAACAGGAGAACTGGTCTTTTTCCTTCTTCTACCTTTTTCTGCATGAGAATAGCAGATTATTTCTGCATCTTCCCATTTGCTACCTTATCCAGCCCACTCTGCAGGATTTGCTTGACAGGATGAAAGCATAGTTCTAAATTCATTTGGCCACTCTATTTTTTTTTATTTTTTTTTTTTCAGTTTTCTGTTCTTGCTGATTTGCAAAGTCTCAGTTGACTGAATTATGAGCTGTTTATCCAACAGGGCCTTTGTTCTGGTCTGTGCTTCATCAAAAACTGGAAAAACCTGTTCTCGTGCTCTTTTTTTTTTTTTTTTTTTTTTTTTTTTTTTTTTGATCTTCCTCTCCCATTGGCAGCTGCAGCTTTTACACATGCAGACAAGGTGGTGCCTACCTTTCATGTGGAAAGCTGCCTTACAAAAACAGAGGTTGCTTTTTCCATTATCCCAGAGCTTTTCTAGCGTCATGAAGGCTTTGGTGGATGCTCCAGAAGTTAAACTCTGTTCTCCACGAAATGTGTTTAGTTTGTAATTTTATTTTTCTTCAAGCAAAGGAAGGGTGCTGGAGTGTGGCTCCAGTACAGCCTTTTAAATAATATTTTGTAAACTCTAGGAGATCTGCAGAAACCAGCCTTGCTGTGCAATGTAGCTTTTTGGACACAGCAGCTTGTCTACAGCAGCTGCAGATTACGTAGTGTTAACATCTTGTAAGACAGGACAGTGAGGCAGCAAGTTAGTGCAAAAAGTGGACAGCTTGAGAAGAAACTTTTATTTCCATCTGCTTCCTTTTTCTCTTGCTTCGTGCTGCTGCTGGAACAAGAATGGGTCAACTGTGTGGACGATGCATACAGCTGCTGCGGGACTTCGTGGCGTTTGTTCAGAGGATGTCCTCTGACTTGGTGCGCAGTGTCAAGGAATGCTTAACTCTGATAAGCAAATGCTCCTGCTTAAAACAAAACAGCTCTAAAGCCAGACAGCTTTACAAGCCCATCTTGCAGCCTCATGAGAGGGTGACAGCGCAGGAGTTTCTGCAGCATATTGAAACAGGTAAGAAGGCTGTTTTTTTTCTAAAGCGATGTGAGAGAACAAGGAGGTTCATTCTGTGGGTTGAAAACAGACTGCTGGTTGAACTGCTCGGGCATGATATGGAGCAGCTTGGTGGTGATATAGGAAAGGCCAGAGCTACAGAGCATTTTCTTTGTGTATGGGACACCAAGCTGAAGGGGCGGAACAGTTGGATGTAGGTAGAAATGGTCAGTCACTTTCTTGCTCTGCCACTACTGTTAATAAATACCCCATGTAAATATGTTTCATAAAAGTGAGTCCTAATGATTGAAGTTAGTTTTTTTAAGTTGGTCACTGAGGTCACAAAGTTGGAAACAGGCTGTACCAGCACTGGATGCTTCTTGAGTGCCGAGCTGTGAGCAGGAAACTCACAGTGTGGTTCTGTCTGAGTTGTGCCCATCCATGTTGGCTGCTGCAGAACATCTGGGCTTGCGCTGGGGGTGTCTGTGCTCTGCATGGAGAAGGTCAAAGTCTACCCTGGGACGAGCACCACTGGGCTCCCAGGACTTCCTCAGATTCCAGCCAGCTGGTCTTCCAAAGTGCTTTTGTGCAAACATTTTAGATATAAGGCTTGAACACTATCATGGGATTCTACTGGAATCAAAGTAGATCCATAACTCTTCGTGTATCTCTTCTGCTTTACAGGCTACGTGCCTAATTCCCTTGTTTATCTTCTTGTGATATCCTCTCTATCCTGTCCTAGGATACAACAGTATCAGTAGGAAGGCTTTTTAATTTCACTCTTGCAGTAAAAAAATACTTTCTTGGACTAGTGTGTTTTGTCAGTTGTCTAACCTAAAAAACATTCTTTGTCTTAAGCTTAGGTAGGGGCCATTGCTTGTTTGGTTTTGCTTTGTCTGACAGCAAACTGGGTATACTGCTTTAAGTTTAACAACCCTGGGTTGAAGCTACTACACAAAATTGCATACCTTCTACTTTCATATGTGTGGAACACAAAATACTCTTGCTTTATTTGCCTTTTTGTGGACGTAAAACCGTCTTGTGAGTGGGACCAGGAGAGACCCTTTTCCTTGGTGTGACACAGTTAACGCTCTTTGAAACGATCTTTCATGGAACAACCTTTGGAATAATTGCTCTGACGCTGGTTGTTGGGAACATGCGTGAATTCAGCTGGTATTAGTTGGTGTAATTACCCCATGAATGTGTGGGGTCCCGTGCTGCTGATATGGTTCACTAGATGTTGCACGTTAAGTACTGGCTAAATCCTGAAGTCTGTATGCAGAATAGGACCAGACTTTTTGTCATGATCTACAGCGAGGATCTTCCAGGGCTGAACTTTTTCTTCCAAAGGTTAGCATCCTCCTGATTTTATAAGAGACGGTCTTAGCAGTACCCCAGCTCAGCTGATGGATGAAGTGCAACAAAGGAGTGGTCTGAAAAAAATTGTGAGGCCAGAATGGCCCTTTGCAGCACTCACTAGTGTTTCCTGAAGAGTCTATGTGTATGCTTTCTTGTGAAATCCTTTCCTCTCTGAAACAGGTCTTCAAAAAGCTGGTCTGTCTTGGGTCCTCAGGAGCTGGGGTACAGCAGCAGGGAGCCTAGAGCTTCTGTGACAGCAGTGCACAGATGGCAATGTGTGCTTGCAGGGGAGTCCTAATGTCTGTGATAGGAGATACACAGAACTCAGGAAGAAGAATCAAGGTTAATTCTCTAAGTGGCCAAATCCTGCTGCCAAGACAGATGAAGGCAGGGAAGCCTCACAAACAGAACCGAGACACATACCTCTTGCTTTAGTGCTCACCTGTGTATTTTATTCTGAGATGGACCAAGCCCATCCTGAGTTCCAGGCAAATGATAATGAGCAGGGAGCTAACATTTGGGCAGTTTGGGTGCAAGGAGAGACTTCGTTGCTGACCATCATACTCAGCTGTCGGGGCAGCAAATGCTTGATAGAAGCAGGTGAAGATTTTGAGTGGTTTCTGCTTTATCACTCTTCCAAACAAAAACACACAGATATGTGGGAGATTTGGATAGTCACTGTGTAAGGAACAAAATTAAACCACATGAAGAGATACAGTATTTTTCTCCAAAACCTTGGACATGATGGCTAGTCCTTCCTTTTATGTTTATTGTTAATTACTAAACAAAATTGATCTTTATATGAAGCAGTTCTGTGAAGCCCACTTACCTAATCCTGAAGGTGGGAGTTGGTTGCTCTTGACATGTCAGCAGCTTCTAATGGCTTGGAATATTGACTGGGCTTTGCACTGAGGCATGAAAGCTCACACCCCTCACATCTCTTTATCACAGGGGAGGTCAAAGTAGCCAGATCTTGGTCATAGAGATATTTCAGTCTTTAACACACTCCTTTAATCTCTTGTCTGAAAATATAATATATAATTGTGTGCCCCACCAGTCAATTTATACTACATTTCCTTTTCAACTGTTTATATTATTGAGCATTGGTTCGATGGCCTTTTTTCTCCCTTTCTGCTGCTCCATTCTACACGTTATATAGTGACTTACAGAAGTCATGCTTGATTGCTATTGCTGTATTCTTGATGGCTGTTGCTGAACATCTGGTTTATTCATATTGGGAGCTATCATACCCAAGAACAGGTAGATTCATGTTAGAAATTTGAGCCTGAGGCAAGCCCATTTACAATCCATGTTGCTATTCCCTAAAATCCTTCAGTGTAATGCTCAGGATGGGAAAGGCAGTGAACATAAAATGTAGTAAATTAAAAATATATGCTCTTTCTATAGCTTATAACTACAAATATTATGTTCACTAGATATTTTTTACAAGTATGTTCTGTGATTCAGGAAAAGATAAAGGGTTTTATGGAGAACAGGAACACCTGCATTTATACTGGATAGCATAAAAGTGTCTAAAGGTTATAATTTACGTTACTTCCAATCACTAGCTTCATGAGCTTCACAAGAGGCATTGCCAAGGACAAGTTATTCCAGGTTCGTTTATTGCTTCTGCTCATGGAAACATGAATAAGGATAGATGGGCTCTATGGAGTTCTTGCAATACAAAAATCTGTATGTGTTCGGTTGGCTTTAAATTTTAATTTATTTTTGTGAACTGTATAATTAAACTGTCATTGTACATCTTTAGGTTTTGAAATGTCACCACTTGGAAAGGACTCTCTGGAAGCCTTGAGGACCTTAGCATTTTCAGAAAACCCAGGTTTACAGCAGTCTGCTGCCCTCTATTACTTGCATATGAGTCAGCACAGTAAGTTATCTCAGTGCCTTAGAAAATTTTCACATAATTATAAACAAAATATGTTTCCAACTGTGAAACTCCCTTTGGTTCATTAAGCAAAGTTCTTTTTTTCTTTTTCATGCTATGTTGTTTGCTAAGGAAAATGGAAATGCTGTCGTTGCGGCATGGGCAGTCTGCCTGGGTTTTGCAACGAAGTGATATCTCATGATTATAAAAGACTGTCATTTATGTAATTGTAATACTTGTGTAAAACTCAGCAGAAGCCGAAGTAGTTAGATTCAGTCTATACTGAAACTCCTGGGAGCAACAGTCAAAATATGGTGGAAGTAAATGGATATAGTGATCATTTAAGGTTTTTATATTACATAGTTTTTTTGGAAGGGGACAAAGCTCTAGAGGCCAGATTGTAGTGGAAATTTATGAATGAAACATTCTTCTTTGTTCCAGTTATTCTGTGGGAGCACTTGGCTCCTGAGGTAATTTGTAAATGCTTTGAAGTCAGCCTAGATATGCCAAATAAGGTTTCAGCAAGAGTTTGGGTCCCACAAAAAGGTAGAAATGCCAGCAAAAAGCAGGATATGATTTATTTATTTGATTGTTTTAAATTTACTTAAAGGAGAATATTCTGGCACTTGGCTTGATAGCTTTATCCCATGTATTTTTTGCTGAATGAAAGGTGCAGATAACCACAACATGAGGACCTGCTATGAGGTGGAATGACTTGTTTGGTAGTGATGCATATTGCTTCCCTTCCCATGATGTTTTTGAAGTACTTGATTATTCAAAACCTTGTCAGGAGACTTGCCCTATTTTGCTGGTAGCAATGGAATTCAAATGAAGTGGAACACCACTCAGCCTATGTGTGGTAGCGCCTGAGGCTTAAGACCAACGAGAAAAATGTGACTGCCGTGAACCATGAGACTCCTGAATGTTTCCTCTCATTTCTGCAGTAAATGTCCCCCTGCCTGTGGAGCATCTGGAGTCTTTCTATGCCTTACTACGGTCTGCTGACCTGGAGGTGCAGCAGATGTCTTCCTTGTCCCTTGTCAACTTCTTGCTGGAAGGAAATAGTGAGTAATTAACTACACATCTCTGTTCAGGTGAAAAAGTATCTCTTCAGACAGAAGGATGGCACACCTACACAAATCCAAATTGTGGTTTTTGTCTTCCTGGTAGGACAGGTGTGAGGCTGTCTGTTTCTGTCTGCAAGCCACGTAGATTCTGGTGGCACCAAGATATACCAGATCCTTCCAGATAGGTAAAATCATTTGCAAGAGATCTTGGATCTGTGTGCAAAAGCTGATAAACAATCCCAGACTGGTGTGAGAACAGCTATACTATTCTCATTCTTGGACTGAGAGCTCACCACTTACCCTTTCAAGCAACAAATACAGCTATAGAAATAAACTCTGAGACAGTGCTTATTCTCTTGTTATTTATTAACTGAAACTTGGTCTTATATTGCTTTCAGATTGAAAAAAAAATAGTTTCATAGAATTAACTTTATTCTGTAGCTAACAGGGCAAATGTAACTGAGATAGGATCTGGGAGCTGCAGGTGAAAACTCCCAATAAAGTTTATGCTGATAGACAGGGCATGAACACTCCACACCTCATCACCTTAGTCCTTGTTGCATCTGCTACTGCACTCCCTGGCACCTGGACCATGACTGGTATTCCATCATGCTATCCAATAACAGCAGAAGACAGAGTCAGTCTTCGATGAACCTAGCTATTTTCTTTTTTCTTTTTTTTTTTTTAAAAAGGATCTTACTGGAAATAGTATGTCACAATTTACAAGTAAACAAGTATTGAAAAGGTAGACTTCAAAAGAAAAAGAGTGGGGGCTGAGTAAATTGTGAACCTATTGGAAAGCTGCAGTTGCACTTTCCTCATTTTGGAGACCTTAGATTTAAAAACAGAATTACTAGCAGAAATATTTGGGGCCTTCTGAACTAGAACCTGTGAACATCTCTTATGCTCTTTCATGAGTCTGAAGAGGAATCAAGCAAAACAAGCTAGGGACTGTGAGTGCCTTTCAGGCTGTTTCTGTCTTAGGTCTATTTTGCCTAATCATAATATAGACCCCCAAAGCAGTTAAAAGAAGGTATATTCTTTTCACAAAGGCATTAACTGCTTGTTTTTCTGTTTGTCCGTTTTCTCTTGAATGTATCAATAGTTGACAAGGAATTAGTTGTCCAAATGGGTTTACTTGAGCCAGTTCTGGATCTGCTTGAGTCAGAGGATCCCACTGTCCAGTGTAACTCCTGTGCCTGCACCATGATTTTGGCTGTTTCAGGTGAGTGTGCTGTTCTTTCCCTTTGTCCTCTGCAGTCAATTCATTCAACTCTCAACATCATGTTTCAAGGTGAAACAACCTATTTGCAATTGGTGTAAGAGTCATAAGATGCAGCAGCAAATTGTGGTATTCCTACATCATAAATTCAGCCTCTTGAGATTCCAGCTAAGGTAGGTCTTTTTCTCAGTGTTTCTGACCTTCATTCTCTTATGATTACAAACCTTCTTCTGATTTCCAACCTAAATATATTCATGACCAGCTTATCTTAATTAGTCTACATAGGTTTTTGCTTCAGTAGTTCTCCCTCTCTAATACCTATGTTGATGAGGGTCCTTCATTTTACTAGACTGAAAAAGCCAAGCCCATTTAAGACTCCTCTTGTAAGCAAGACTCTCCATTAATCTTCACAGCCCTTCTGGGTGTAAATGATATGTTCCAGAAATAGAACACAGCAATTGCATCTGCTGTTGTGATACCACAGACCTCAGGCATTGTTACAGTCCTAAGATGTACATAAATGCTGTGGGAGTTCCAGTTTGACTTAATCTCTTCTGAAAGGGAGTTTGCCAGAAATGTGCAGACACAATCACCTGTGTCTTTTATTGTGGCTTTTGCGGTACATCTCGTGATAACACATGCTTTTTTTTGTGATTGCATCACGGTGATGTTGTCATCCATCTTTCTCCTCCTCTGCTGCTATTTCCAGCAGAGACCATTTGATTAAGGATCTGCAACAAAAGTTTTTAAGCACACGTCCCTGCATTTTGTGCTGTAAGGTTTAATTCTGTTCCTGTTGCTTCAGTCTTCTAACTCATCTGCGATTTGTAAATTATTCCAGTCCTCCACCACACTGACAATACTGCACTCACACCTTTGTATTAACTTCTAGTTCAAAACCAACAACAGACCAGTCTCTGCGGAATTCCAGTTGTTGCCTCCTTTCACATGGTCATTCCCATTCAGCAAAACCTGCTGCCAGTCAGTTCCTTATTCACCATGCACTACTTGCATTTAGCACCATCTTCTCTTGCTTAACTATGTGTTGGTGTGGCATCACTAAATTTTTAGGTACTTGGCACTAGGAGGGCTTTCTATATGTATGGTCAGTGGAGTTATGCGCCTGAAGATCTACAGAGGGTTATCATTTCCCCTGATTTAAGCAGACCACAGAGAACGCAACTTCTTTGGGCACCTAAGGATGTTCTTTAATTCTGAAGGCCCTCTGGCCCTCCTAGATGTCTCTGTCTTTAACCCAGAGTATGGGGAACTCTTGGCCACTCCAAACCCAATGTACCTTCATTCTCTGTTGAGGGTAGTCATCTAATGCCATTGCACACTCCCCTAAGTGTCACTGTACTGCTGAGCACAAGCAGTTCAAATTAAGCCCTCAAAGAGCTTTCAAACTAGATTGGAAGGCATCTGCTGAACATAGAGGTAGGTGCGTAGCCTGGGTCGCTGTCTGGGATTTAGATCAGTTTTGAGGATCTCTGTCCCAGTTTAAATAGCATTTAGATGGACTAGATCCATTTATTTCTTTTTCAGACTATGTTTAGCTACCACAGCAATGAGACTAAATCAAGAGGCAATTCTCTAGCGTTTACTTTAATTTTAACTTGCAGACTCTGATATCTTAAACAATACCCTGTTCAACCATGTCCTTCAAGTAAGCCATTCATGCTTCAGAGTAATTTAAAAAATATAAATATGGAAACACAGTCAAATTAGAAAGATCCTTTAGATAGCTTTAAGGTGACTAAAATTCCAAATCCAAGAATGGTAACTTGTCTTAATTCTGCTGCATGAGCATGCAAGACTGTGTACAGAGTGAAGCTGTTTAGCAGTGTGACTGTAAGTTATATATAAGCTGGGTTGTCTCGTACTTAGCCACCGCAATAGGTAGCCAAAAATAAAAACAGCAAACAAACCCATTCAGAGGAAAAGGATTTGATGGTCAGTTTGTTCCAACACTGACATTTGTCCACACAGCAAGAGGACGCGTGCGCAGTTGCAATTGTATATAGGTTTTTCAATCTGTGGATGAAAGTAATCAGTTCTGGGATAAGAACTCTTCTCGGAGTACATAGGAACAGAACTAAATGTTCACAACAAGGGCTTAGGGAGGCCTGAACACCTGCATTAAACTAAACAAGGAGGATGCACTGAATGCAGAGCACCTTTGAAGTTGTACTGACAGGAGAATTTTCAAACACACAAATGGCAGAGTGGAAAGAAAGAATTCATAAATGCATGTTTCAAGGTGAGTTATTCAAACCCAGCTTGAGTAGATGTTATTGATTTCCCCACTTAAGAGTAGCTACTGAATACATGGTTTCTTTCTAAAAGCACTCTAAGGGGCATCAGTGATTGCAGTGACATCAGTGGAGGGGACTGCATTACTTAGATAAACAGGAGGCCCATAAGAGATACATAACCTAGCTTGCCCCATCTCTTATGGAGATGATAGTACAATTACACATCTTGGTAAGATAGATATCTCCATCCATTCTGACATAAGTTGATGAAACAGATAGTGTGCAGCCACATTACCTGACCAAAACTAGAATGAGAATGGAGAGGATAAGGGAAAATGGAGTGTGTAAATTAAATCCAGCAAACCCACACTAACAGGCACTAACAAAGACTGCAGGGAGAACGCGTCAGCTAGTGAATGACCCAAGGGAAAAAGAAAAAAAAAAAAAAATTATTTTAATCCCAGAGGTTTCCATCATGTGGGTACCTATTGTGGTCTTTCCACTCCTCCATGATGAGACTGGGCGCTCCAGTCCTTCCCAGGCAGGAATGGGGTGCCTGGGTCTCCATGTGCCACTCCCCACCAAAGCAGGCTGCAGGAGCTCATCCTGCCACTGTAGACTTCCAGTGTTGACCACCACCTCTGAGCCCTCAGGCAGAAAAATTCTTCAAGCTGTTGCAGATGGGAAGCCTTTCCAAATCAAGCCAGTTATCTTTCTTTAAGGAAGGAAAACCTTTGAAGCACCCAACGGCTCATATTCTGTCATATTTTGCCCGAGTTTTGTCTGAGAGTTTTTAAACAAATGTGAGGTTCTCAAACAAAACATTCATGAAGTGCGTTGTGTAAAAGAATGAAGGAAGCAGCAATATCCAAATTATCAATCTTTTTACCTCTCTTCTTTACACAGCTAATTAGATTTCCCATCATCCCAGGCTGGTTTCTATCCGTTGCAGCTGCACAAAAGAGTTTCTGCTTCTGCTTAGGGAAACAAAAGAACAATATGTAGGCAGATTAGATTGGAGAAAGGCTCGTCCACAAAATTGGCCAGGAAATTTCTCCAGAATAATAGCTTCCCACATGGAAAATCTATTTTTAAATACACGACTCTTTCCAGAGCAATCATTTGCTCAAAAATTAGAGTGTGCTTTTCCAGAATAAAAGGTATTTTCTTGAGTAGAAATTATCCATATGAAGGCAGAAATGGCCTTGTCCTGGAATATTAAACTGATAGTGGCTGAACTATACTTGAATAGATATCCTGGATTATCTGTGTATGTCAGTTCCCCAGTATAGATAGGCTCCAGGTACAGAAATAGTGGCTTTTTTCTCTTAACTCTCTAAGTTAGTTGGCACGTGAAGAGTTGATCTCATCCAAATATCTTCCCATTTCTTGCTTTCTTCTGCTTCACATTTCTCCCAGCAAACCTGCAGAGACTGGCCATTGTTTAAACTGTCCAGAAACATACGTAAATGAAGCAATACTCAGGTAAAACTCCTGTGGTCTTCAGTAGCAGTTTGGCTCATATAAGCAATGAAAGATGTAGACTATGGATTCTGCTTTTTTCCTTTTATAAAATAATCTGCAGAATACTATGATATTAAGAGAATTCTTAATTAGTCTAATTCCCATTTAAATCTCATCAACTTCAAAGAACACTACTGCCAACACCTTATTTTTTTCAAAATTATGCCACTAGAACGCTTATAGATACAAATACAGATAATGTATAGATATAAATAAGACAGTAAAGAAGAGAGGACCATAAATAGCTGTCTCAGTGTGGCAACAGGTTATTTGTTGCAAATGTTTTTATGACCTCACAGTAGAGGAGTAGGGAAGAGCATAATGGAAGGATTCTTTTCTATACGGCACAGCTGAGGCTACCTTCAGTAAATCTAAAACAAGAGGAGTAGAAGTAAAAGCAGATTTTTAAATTTATATCATATTTTATAGCACAGTGTAATTTTATCATATGTAATATACGTGTACACAGTTTATAAATATGTTCTATAGTATTTTATAGTATATAGTTAATTTTATAGCATTATTTAAGTATTATAGTTATTTTTTCCCCAGTTTTTTCATACAAGAGTCTAAGGGACTCTGCAGATCTTTTTTTGAATTCTTCTTGTACTCCAGGTTGTTGACTACAACAGTACAACTTAATACACTGCTATGTAAGGAAGCATCACCACTTCAGAGAAGATATAACTCTTCAAATTCCAGTGGTTAAGTCAAATTCTGTTTTTAGAAACCTCTGCATTGTTTGTGGCTGTCAAAGGAGTGTCACAGGCACATTCAGAGAGGGAAGTGTGCCCTCAATACAACCCGCTAAATAAATGCAGTCTTCCTGCAGTTAATCATGTAGTTTTTGGTTGGCTGGCACACTCTGAATAGCTTGATCAGGCATAGCAGGGTTACAAGGCAAGTACACCTTGCTACCTGTTTAAGAGGAGTTACGGTCCCTTTGTTTTGATCATCCCAGTCATAAAACAAAAACATTGAACCAGCTGTGATCTGTGCCCAATCCAGAAGTCATGAGTGAGTTTCTTTCCCATTGAGCTCTTGGGATTTTTAAGAGGTTCCTTTGAGCATGCAGAGAAATTCGGATATATACCAAAGAAACAGAGAAGCAAACACTAAAGAAATCTAGTCCTGCTATATGTCCTGCTTCTGGCTCACAGTAATATGACAACATCATCTTTCTTTCTCTGATTCTTTTCTCCAGAGTCCAACCGAGAGGCTATTTGCTCTGCTCGAGGAGTTACACCCCTGCTGTCTCTTGCCAAATCCTATGATCCTAGAGTCCAACAAAATGCAGTTGGTGCTATTCTCAACCTCACACAATCAGGTACTTTCTGACTAATGGTTTATCTAAAATTGCTGAAATAAATTTCTCACTGATAGAAAAATAATTCAAAAGGGTTAAGGCAAGAAAAGGAATACATCTGAGCAACAAATTATTTCCTTTGCATATGATGTTTATGTTGATGCCGTAGGCTGACGACTTAAGTTTGGCCTCTCTTACAGAGAGGATATATGGGATATATGCCAACAGCTTTAGCGAAAGGGGTATCTGGTCCTCTGCAGTAACTTGTGGACTACCATACATTAACTCTGAAACCAGCCAGCATTAAATCTTACCCATGTAGATGATACCATTATTCCACACAGCTAAACAATACAGCTACAAGTAATGTCTCTTATCTCTATATGCTGGATGGGAACAATAGGCAAGAACTTCTACGGTTGGCTATTACACTTCAGTTATTATTCAGAATTTAAAAAATAATTTGATTTTTTTAATACACAAATCACAGTGAATATGCTACCTGAGGTGTTTCAGCTGCTCCAGCAATTCAGATGCTCATAACAGTCTTTAGCATAAAACCAGCAAGGACTCAGTCAAACAGCCTGCTAGTAATTTTGCTAGAACATCTGCATACTGCTACATTGCACAAGCTCTGAATTATATCCTCTCCAGTCACACTGCTTGGCGAATATTTGGACAAGATCACCACTCTCTAGAATCCAAGGATTGTGCATATCACTTTTAAATAGTGCATCCAGAGGAGAGAGTGGGAAGGGAAAGTATACACTAACAGCACTTTTTGTTTATGTTTAATGGCAGAGAAAATACAACAGGTCCTATGCAAGGAAGGAGCCCTACCAGTTCTTGCATTGCTGCTGGAATCTCCTGACTCAGAAGTGCAGGTATGGTTCAAACAAATCAGATTTTTAAACAATACCAGTATGACTGTAAGGAGAGCACAAACCACAGCATGCAGAAACGTAAAGGTGGAGGGGAGGCAACGTTCCTCTAGAGAAACGGGGAAATATGAGAGCATCTTGGTGAAACTCAGTCAGATAATGTATATTCAGAACACTCTATTTGTCTAGCTCCACAGAATAAAGTTCATTATGCAGAAGCGCATCTGCCAGCACGATAACACAGTCGTTATGCAGTTCTCTTTCAGATCATCAGATAAGTTGCATATAGGGCTCTTCCTATGTGTTCTTTCTGTGGGTGTTGTGTGGTTTTGTGTTGTTTAGTTTGTTTTTTTGTTTGTTGTTGAGTTTGTTTGTTTGTTTGTTTGTTTTGATCCTAACTTTGATCTTCCACTCTAAGCACTTGTACTAAGTGTTCTGAGAAGGCATAGCTTGCAAAGATTTTTTTTTTTTTTCCTTCTTATTGTGAATGTCTGGGGAATCTTCCTATTTTATGCCTACCATGGACAGCTGCTTGTGATTGTGCACACTTAACAGAGAGCTGGTCTTGGTTCAAAAGTCTGCTGATGAAAAACAATGAATCAGCATTGTAAACCTTAAAATCCACTAGTTCATTCATTTGGTCCTCTAAGTAGTACAGGGCTGTTTCCTTCATTGCTGTTGTTACCTCTACTCAGTTCTCTTAAATGTCTGAAGCCTCTGGAATTGCTTTCTGCAAACTGCTTCAGCACCATGAGCTTTCTGTGAGATTCACCTTGAAGTTTCCCTCTCTGCAGTTCAACCTGTTTCTCCTAATTGTACCTCACTAGTAATCCATACTCTTATATATATAATTCTCTCTAGCGTTAATGTTTAAATCATTTGAAAATGATCTCTTGGCATGCTAGGGCAATGACTACATCCAGCCTGAATAAATCACTGTAAACATTTAATACAGCAGATGCAGATGAGCTAACTTGGGTGCCAGCAGCAGTGTTGTTGCAGCAGCACAGCACATTCCCAAATGCGTAGGGTCCTAAATGGGTTTGTACAGGGTGGTGCTGCAGCCTGGCTGTAGTTGGAGCTATAGCAGATGGCATCGCCGTGCTTGGAGGAAGCCCACTCGGGCTGTTATCACATCTACGCAATGTAACACTCTTAAGACAAAAAAGCACTTTAGTTCCATCAGCTCTAAATCTGAGCGTTTCTCCAAGTTGTTTTCTTCAGCATGTCACCGCTGTGACCTCTCTCTCTACTTTTTTCTTGGTTCTCTGCAGTATTACAGCTGTGCTGCCCTAAGCAACGTGGCAGCCAACGCTCAGCACCATGAAGCAATGCTGAGACCTGGCAACAGATTCCTGCTGCGGACGCTGATCTCTCTCCTGTCTTCTTCTGTGGACAAGGTAAAGCTGTAGCTTTTTATCTTTGCGTAAAGACTTAGCATCAGAGTAGAGCTATAAAACTGGGCTTCCAGTTTCAATCTTGCACAATTCTGCTCATCTACTGTACAGGTGCCTATGCGGCATCTTTCCCATGAAAAAAGACATATATTATAAGGAACATAGGTTCTACAAGGTCAATGTACAGAGGAAGAGAAAGGAAGTCATTAAAGTAGTTCCATACCCCCAGACACCTCCTTTATACTAGACTGGCCTGTATTTTTTGAACATCAAACTACATATGTGAAGTGCCCTATCCAGGCTCTCAAGTATCTTCGATCATTGTGTCTGTGACAGAAACTACCTGGAACATCTATTATGCTCCTTTTTTTCTTTTTAGTATCCATAACTTTGACTATATGGCTTCAAAGAATAACATCTTGAAAATTTTGCTTTGTTAGGAGCCACACCAAAGAAACTTCAGTAAGCCACAGTTTGGGGTTTAAAGGATGGAATCTTAAATTCTGTGTAGGAGGGAGGTGTAAAAGGGCAAAGAAGTTATAGGAAAATGAAGGGAAGTGAATTTGTCTTATCTGACATGCCTAAAATAAACCAGCATCTGAACCCCATTGGCTCTTCCTCATCAACAACAGGATTACTGATACTAGAGGAGATTGAAAAAAAATATATAAACTTTGGGAAAAAAAAAAAAAGTTCAAAAATTTGTTCTCTGAAGATAACATAATAGTTTGCTAGTGTTGTCACATTTATTCTGTGTACAGTAGGCAAGAACATGCATTACTGAAACCACTCTTTTTTTTCCCCTCTCTTTTCTCCCCCACTTTTTGGCACAAGCAGGTCTCAAGCCAGGCATGTGTTTGCCTAAGAAATTTGGCTACCAGTGGTAAGCAATATATTGGAGATAAATAACAATACTATTTCTTTTTCTTTCTCTCTCTGCCTTTCAGAGTGAGCACAGTGGGCTGGGAATCTTTCATAGTAAATGCAAAGAGATAACATCCAATTAAAATGTAGAGAAAAGGGTTAGAGAAGAGGAAGGTGCAGGTTTACTAACTAGACCAGCCTCAAAGCTCCCAGTTAGCAAGGGAAAGTACCTGGAAAAACTGAGAGAAAAAGCGGAGGTCTCATGCAGAGAGCCTTTGCAACTGTATTTTTTTCCCTTCCATGTTTTCCTGAGCATTAAACTTGATTAGGACAGATTGTCTCCTGAAATTGCTGCTTGAGTAGGGACCTGCCTTCTCCCAAGGCATGAATCTGTCTGTCATTAAATATAATTTTCTCCCAAGTGTTTGTCATCCTCTTAAAAAAAAAATCATATCCTATTAATGCCCAAGATCAGTTCCTACAGCATACTTGGGAGATGAAAGCAGAGGACTGGCACACTCAACACTAGAGCCCTAGGGTCCAGCATAGAGTTGTTCATCTACAAAATAGAGTTTTCAAGCATTTTCACAGTTTTCAAGCAATCACAGTTACAGTGCAGCTGAAAGTAAAGGAACTGTTGCACTGCTCCTTGCCATGGTTGAAAACCCCTGGGCTGCTTGGCCTTTTGGGACTGTCACTCCATCTGCTGGCTGCTCTGGCATTGCTTGTAGTGCCCAAAAGCACTCGCTGGGGTTGCAGGGACAAATAGGATACATAGATTCAGCCAGGATGACTGATCCCTCCCCTGGCTAACAATGGCTCTGTGAGATAGGTGGTGCTTGCGGTGGTCTTTCTGTCTGTCCAGCAGAAGCTGCATCTTCCTACCAGGGCTTATGTCAGTGAAGGACTCAGAAAATTTCCTTCATTTCTTCTCACTGAGGTTCAGACACAAACTGAAGAGTACATAAAGCTACATTCTGCTCTCAAGCCTGTGTTAATCCTTTGGCAAAAGGAGCCAGAACAAATAAGCGTTTATTTTAAAACCAAACATCCTGCATTGTCCCATCCCACAGAGATGAGGAGGTCCCCTCTAATTTCAGCACTGAGGCACAGTCAAACATTTATGAGTCAGGACCCAAATGCCACCCTATGGTACCCTGAAACTCCCTGACCACGGTCATTTTCTCAAACCAGCGGACATCCAGGCCGAGATGGTTGCTGAGGATGTCCTGCCCAAGCTGCGCGCTCTCCTGGCATCCAGCAACGAGGACGTGCGTCGTGCCTCCATCGCTCTGCTCTGGATACTGTCTCAGCACCCGCACAACCAGGTAGGGGAGGTCATTTCCCAAGACCAGAGGGGAAAGAGTAGCTCTGGCCACCGTCTGGGTTAATGGTCACAATGGCAAAACTGCAAATGAAACACATTTTGTGACTGACTGATAGACTCTGAGGGGCTTCCCAACCCTTCTGTCTCCCACCGAAGTGGTGGGGTTTTGTCTGCTGTGTCTGCACTGTCACTAACTGACCCAAGAGCCTTTCTGTTGTGGTGAGTGGGGTCCAAAGGATCCCAGAGTTAATCAGGTTACCTGTAACAGGATCAAGGGGAGGGTAGAGGGGAAGATGGATGTCAGATTCCTTGGATGAGTGGACACTGCCCTGCACTCTCTGCAACTCCCTATGGTCCCCCCCATCCCCAGGCTGTGCATCTCTAGCTGGGTGTTCAAGGGACAGGACACAGGTTTGGTACCGTGACAGACTGCAGCCATGGAGACAGCTGAGGAAGTTATTCCTTGGCTATAGAGCTTCCCCACACATTGAAAAGCAGAGAAACTAAATTAGAGTGTGCACTTAAAGTGCATCAGTGCAAAATAAAGTGCAAAAATACATTCTTTCCTTATATGGACAGTTATTCAAAAGTACTTTTGCATAAATATGACATCTTGTGAATTAGGATCAAGACAGGAAGGGAGGCTAATGCAATTTGAAATCTTATCTGTCTTTAGCTAGTTCACGAGGACTTCCCTATGTCTTTTCATGTCCTTAGTTATAGAACGGTTCTTTTACCCAGATTCAGGATAAACACCACCATTAACAGTGCGACACTATGCAAACACATTAAGAAGTCTAACTGGAAATAAACTACAGCAAATAAACAAAACAGGCACTCCTGCTGTACTTTCAATATTCCACATAAAACAGCAAACCCAGTAAGTAGCAACTGACAAATTATTTTTATCTTTAAATGTGCTTTTCCATTACAGTAATTAAAGACATCCTTAGGAATATGGATAGGGAAGGTTTTTTTTGATAGGAGTGTTAAGCTAACAACCTTAAGAGAGAGAGTTTTGGGTAAAGCAAAAAAATGTGAGAACTTTTCCTGTCACATTGCTTTAAGCAGCAGTGACAGGCAGTCTGAATAACCATAGCTGGGCTTAGGTGCTTCTTGTGGTTGAAATACATTCAGTCTGATTTCAAACATCCTCGGGGAGCTACAAGTCTGGTGCCCTACATCTCAGTTGCATGTACACAGCGCAGTACGAACCAAATTGCACCTCCTGTGACTTCAGGACAGGATGGAAAAAATGGGTAAGCTCAACACCTGGGAAGCAGCAACTAGAGTACAGTGCTTTTCACAGGCACTGTGGCTTCGCAGAGTTTGTGCTGGCTGCATTAGCACGAAGCATCCTCATTGCTTCTCAAAGTGCCTCATGCAATCCAAACACAATTTGCTCTTAACAAACTTACAACTGAAATACATTAAGTGAGTTGGAGGACTACTTGCAAAGTAAAAACGTTACTCGATACAAGGCATTATGCTGCAACATTGTCCTCACTCATATTTGCTTTTCTTGCCTCCAAACACCATTTACACTTTTTGTTCTCCCAGAAAAGAGTGCCCACAGCCTTTCTTCCCTGGTCCTGAATCCAGCCTTTACCAGTGCTTCAAACTCCCAGCTACAAAGGGCACGGCGCAGCATCAGTGGGAACAGCCAAAAGCACTGGGAGCTAACACTTGCTACCCCAGCAGTGAAACAGCCTGTCCTTCACGGGGTAAAAGGGTGAGCAGCAGGAGGCTGGAAAGCAAAGCATCCCCCTCAAGGATTTGTTCTCCAGTGAGAAGTATCTACATCTCAAAATTTGTTTTAGTGAGCAAACACGGCTGTCCCTGACTGCTGAATGTTGCTGCTTTGTGCGAGGGAGCCCTGGGCACTCTGAGAAGAGGCTGACCTCTTCTTACTCATATCCTGCCTCCCCACCTCCATGCCTCTTCTGGCCTGTTTTTCAAACCTTTTCAAGGTTTCTTTCTCTAAGCCAGGCTGAATTATCAGTGAGTGAAAGAGGGACTTCTCCATGGGAACAGCTGTTGGAAAACAAACCACCGAACAAAGCTAACCTTTACAAGCAAGTCAAGTGATGCTTGAATTATTACAAATACTACCCAGGATACAATAGGGCAGAATTCATCTGCCCTTTCGTTACCATGAAGCAAACCCCTGGGAATGCTTCACAGGAGCTTCTCTCTCTGCTTAACCCCTTTTTGCAATCTCCTGGCCAGGCTGTTGACAGCAATTCCCAGCAAGTGCTGGAAAACTTCTGACTTGCGGGGGGAATTTTATTCAGTTCTCCCAAGGACAGTCCAGCCTTGAAACACTGAAGAGTCAGGTGTTTTTGAGAAAACAGCTTTTTAAATCACATTTCTTTGAGCAAAGTCCTGGAAGTCAGGGTGGCAGGCGTCTGTCTAATCCAGATGATGCCACTGATTTTCAATTCCAGGTACAAAATAACCTTGCTTTCCCATCTTGCAACCTGGTAAATGGGATAATATTTATCTTGGCAAGAAATCCCTGGATAAGGGGTGCAAGTGCAGCGTTGCAGTTGTAAGCACAGTTGCTGCTGGAATGCTTTTCCCTTTTTTTTTTTTAAATAATCTTGGGAGAAGTTAGATCAATATCCATCTGAACCACCCAATCCATTTTTACTCAGTTTTATCGTGATTCTCTTGCACTGTGGAAGATTGAGCCAGGAAACAAAATCTGGATCGCAGCCATTTGCCAGCCAAAAAAGAGGTTCAGCAAAATTTAAAGTAATGGCACTTGCAAACGTAGGTCCTAAACAAACAGAAGAGGTTGGCAGTGAAGTCATTATATATTAGAAAGTTCATTTATAGTCTGTAGACAACTTCCTTCTCTCAGGCTGTAGCAAATCAAATAAGTGTACCGTAGTTAATGGGATTACATAGAAAAGAGGACACTTGGTCCAAAAGCACAGAACACAGTCATGATGGTAATTTAATTGGATTATCTAAAATATTTTTTTTCTGCCTTTGAAAAGAAGGAAGGATAAAACTAGACAAAATTTACAGCCACATTTGCATGTAGGATTCTTTAAATGCCCTGAATTCAGGCATAGCACTGCACGTTTTATTTTAGGAATGCTGGTTGTGACAGTTCTGTAAATGAACGTAAGTGAAGATGTCAGCTGATGTTAAAAGAAAATAAGATGCATTTTCGCAATTTAAGCTAAGTAAAAGAAAGATGCAAGCTAAACTAATTTTTGAAGACATCTGTCTTTCAATGCTGTTTCAGTGACCCTGACATTTCACAGAATTCACAGTTTCAGAATGAGATTTTCCTCAACTTTAGATAGTATTAACGATTTGATTTATATTGCATACTCTTGCTAATGTGCCTCAGCTTCTAAGCAGGACAAATAATATAGTTCATTGGTAACAAACATATGAGCTGCATGAAGACCTCAGATTCCTAAGGGAAAGAGACTGAAAGAAAAAAATGCTCCCAAGAGGAAATCTTTTCCTTTTTACTGTGGACTTAACTCAAAGGCTGCTGAGATCAGGTTTTTCTTATAAACAGCAGCGCCCCCTTAATCCATCCTGTTATTGAGGAAACTACCTGGGCAGTAATCCAAACTCGGAACATCTGATTCAATTAATATTAGTGGTAACTGAAGGAAGACTATGTTCAGAGAGATATCTGTCAGCATAGAAACGTATGCATGAACTCAGAAGAGGCTGTTCAGAACATGTTTCTGAAGTGGTGCCTGATCACAAATCGATCTAGACAGTCCACTATTGTAGGTAAGGTAAGGTCACGCTGCTGCTTCTACTTCACCACATACTTTTGCCTTTCGCACCTATCCTGACCACTGTTCCTTCCAGTCAGGATCCCATGTCCTTCTCCTGACTACCAACAACCTCTGAGAAGCTTTCAGTGCAAACTACTGGACCCTAAAGACTCCAGCTTTCCGTAGCAAGTGCTCTATAGATCAGTGCCAGTCAGTAGACCGTATAGACCCAGCCCCTACACCGTCGTTTTAAATGAGCCAAGTGCTGCTCCTTTCAGAGTTAAGATCTGTCTATCTACAGTTTGCCTCAAAGTTGCATTGTGTTGCCTGTACTGGATGTAATGATGTAAAGGAGATACTGGTTGCTCTTCTCAGGACACTCTGGCGTGTGCCGAACTACTACAGAGCCTGGGGATGTTACTGTCACTGCGTAAAACAGACCCTGTGATTGTTGCCCATACTGCTTGCATCATCAAAAACCTGAGCCTTTCCAAAAACAGAGAGGTAGGTACCCAATATTTTTCACTAAACTAGACCCTGAGAGGCTGCAGTTATGTTTATGTCAAATCAGCATTTCCCACAGAAATGTATGTTGGTTTGGTTTTTTTTTTTAATGAAACATACACCAAGGATACTCTACACAAAATTGTATGCATGAAGAAAAGGACATGATGCGCCATAATGAAAAGGGGGTTTACTTATATTTTTCTAATATAACACAAAAATGCTAATAAAAATAAACATCTAATTTTTCCTATGAAGGGAGGTGGTTCACCTTCATGAAGCTTTATAATGTGCCTTGCAATGTATTTAGCACTCACTGCACAAGTGAATCCACGGACATGAGTGGGAGTGCCAGGTTTCCAGGGTCAGTTCTAAGAAACCATTCCTTGAAATACATGAGAGTCCTTGGCACAAGAGAAGAAAAAAAGTGGTGTTTTTATGCCAGCCAGACACAAACAGTGTGGGAGCTGGAAAGGCAGCGGTCTGGAATCCGGCTTCAACCACTAAGCAGCAAGTTAAAAAACTGCAATGTAAAACGAGCACACAGAAAAGATATTCCTTTTTGTTGACTGACATCTGAGCTCCCTCATGGAGACGAGAGCAGCTTCTGTTATTAGGACCTCCCAGAGTGCTGATGACTTTCTGATTCAACTTCACTAGTAACCAGTCACCTCCAGGTGACTCAGGACTCATTCTTTGGTCTCATGTGCTTTTAATCCAGGTCAGCACACGCTAAGACTCCTATCTATTTTCAACTTGCTCTTGTAAAATACATATCACAGTACAGAGACAAGCTATCCAACACCACTTTTAGCACAGCAGATTCAACCTAAAAGATAAGAGATACACAGAAATGTTTAATTCATACCATTTCTCTCCAGAAACAGAACTCACCTTTGCTAGTCAGAGGTCATCTCATATTTCTGCAAATCAGAGCATTTCAACACCAGAAAGTTTTTAAAGCCTTGGAGGCACATAAGAAAAACTGAAAAACTTCCACATTTCCTAATGTTTTGCCCTGGAGCACTCAGCTTATTCACCTCTGCAGCAAGACTTGAGCAAATGACAGCTTAATACTGACATACAGCCTGATACAGCAGCAGTAGGTCAGGAAATTCTTTGAGCTCAGAGCAATCTGTGATCATGATAACATCCCACAGACAGAGCAAGCCCTGGGAAATGCCTAAAATACGGTCATCTCTGAACAATCCAAGGTGTTTTTCACCTGGTTGTGGTAGATCTGGGAGGAGACATTTCCATTACCGATGTTTTAGCCTTCGCTAAGAGTTATTCAGTACTTCCGAAGCCCTTGGACACCACAAAAACAAAATGGAAGTGCTAAACAAGAATCGCTTTCTTGTTGCAGAGAATCATCGAGAGCCCATGTGTTGAAGGTCTCCTCCAGACTATGCTTTCTACCGACACTGAAGAAGACTCTCTTCATTATGTGACATCTTGCCTTGCTGAGCTAGCAAAGCAAGGTAGGGAAGCAAGCCCACCAGAAATGGCTTATCCTGAGAAGCGTGCGTATCCCTCATTAATCCTAATAGGAGATGAAGCACAGGTGGACGTACAGCCCAAATCTTTTCCTTTAAATTCACTGGGAGTTTTGCCATGAGCTTCAAGAGGAGAAAGATCTGACTCACATGGGCTCCATTGTTTGCACTTTCCTCTGTTGAACTGCTTAACATTTTTTACTCTAAATTCTTTGTGCTGAACTTTACTGCTGTACTATCTTTTTATTTGTAATGTTGCCCAGTTTCTCCAACTGAATTCATTTCACAATAGCGGAAACTAATATGAGAAAAAACCTAAAATACAAAGTGGCTCTTTCTCTTTAAGTTTTTTTGCACATAGATTTTTATGAGATCCCAAATTAGCAGCCATGGAAGGTAGAGCACTCCTCATGGCAGGGAAGGTCAATGTCAATTTTCCCAGCCTGCTCCGGCATCAGATATTGTCCGTCAAACGTGTCATCTCTTTTATCTGATGTAACTGCCATGCAACTGGTGACATGTCACATTTAATTTTGAAAGAGGTGCCCAGCAGCTGCTGGACAGACTGAGCCCACTAGGCAAGAGTAGATCTCGTACATAAAGTGATTCATTCTTTCAGAACACAAAACCAACGAAATAAAAATCCACTAGCCTTTCTGTGAATCAAATCCACAGGCCTACCTTACTGAGAGCATAACCGCAGGACATGACCCTGTTTTACAACCTAAACATATTGTGCAAGTTCAGCACTTATTTTGCTTCTCCACTGGCATGAAGGATTTTCTATTTAGGCAGTATAGTTTCTGGCAGACCTCTCACTGTTATTTCTTTGACGCTAGAGTTTCTGTTTACAGACTACTCTCTTATCTTTCTGTCTTCCAGAGGGAGCCACGTTACACATGGTCCAATGGATAGATGAACCCTTGACAAAGCGCTTGGTGAGACTGGCTGGCCAGCTGGAACATACTGAGACATCTTTTCAAGCTGCCTCCATCATCCAGCACGTGATAGGTCATGGTAACTGTCACACAGCATTAACTGTGCTTTCAAAGATATTTATGGCTGGCTGGAGTGAAATAAGCCTTTTCCTAAAGGAGTTAACTGCCAAACAACCTTTAACATTCCTCCAGCATCCTTCGCCTGGTCTCTACAATTTTATTAACATAAAAGCACCTACAGTCACCCTTGAAATACACATAAAACAGTGCTTGAGTGCATGTGGAAGCCCAGGGATTAAAAAGGACCACAGACAAAAGATCTGATTCAGGTGTTTGTTGCCTTCTTCAAGCACCACACCATTCTGTAGTGCTGGTTTGTAGCCAATTCGGAGGTCCTTAAAAACAACTTAAGTAGGAAGGTGAGAGAGCATAAAATACTCCTTACCAAGGGAAAGATGAGAACGTGTTTCAGACAAGAGGCATTGTTGCATCTTTCTGTTTGACCCTCCTTCTCAGTATGTACAAGGTGATGGCATTCCCCACAGATAGGAGCAGAGGCTGGTAGAGACAATGATGGTTGTGTTCCAAAATTTTAAATCAACTCTGCTCCCTGACCAACAAAAGGAAAGCATCTTACTGAACCAAATGCTGCTATTGTAATTCGAGACTAGATTAGCAGAAGTGAAGTGGCTTTTAAGAATATAGCCTATATTTTTTAAGTTTCAGTGAGAGAGAACGAAAAAAAGCATTATTTTTATCTTCAGAAAACAAATGACTCTGTGCCTAATATCATTGTCCCGTGCAGCTGAGGGTCTTTAAGACTGGCAAGAAAAAAAGTGTTCAGATGATTCTGAACACTTAAGCGTGGTTAAGATTTTAATCCTCAGATATGAGAGAAACTTAAGCCTATAATGAGTCTCTTATTAGAGAAAACACAAAACCGTTTCAATTCTACCATCGAGGATTTGCAGAGTCCCAAGTGGTGAACAGAGCACAACAGCAGAATTGCTTCACGGGTGGATTTGCATGATGCGCTGACCAGTCCGTAAGCCAGCGTGCCCCTCGCACAAAGACCAGCTTTACAGCACAGCACCCACCCAGCCTTTTGTTTACCTCAGGTATCAGCAATGCCATTAGAGGCTGTAGTATGTGGAAGTCCTTTGCCATTCTTTGCAGTAGCGTTGGTTGTAGCTGAAGGTAGATGAGTAGTGATCTTTTTGTTGTTACAAGAATCAGTTTTCAGTGTGTTAAAGGCTCCTACTGATCCCCCGTGGTTCTCTCATTTATGCAGAAAAAATGGTGCTTTTGTTGAAGCATCACATCGGGGAGATTCAGGCCTACCTCAAGAATTTTCTTGTCCACCAAGAGATCCGGTTTCAGCAGCTGGGCATCGCCACTTTCTGCAGACTGCGAGCAGGTATGTCCTTACTGCTGGATGAGCCCCTCAGGGCCCAGTTGCTGCCTGCTCCTGTCAAAATTTGTAGCAGAAATGACCAGCTCCACTCAGTTAAGCAAACAGAATAATCTCAAGGATAGATCTTACTCTTAGTTACTTAAAAACAGGTATCTTATGATAAAGGCAGGGAGTGAGTTTGTTTCCTTGGAGCACAAGTCTTATGAGGAGCAGCTAAGGGAAATGGGGCTGTTCAGCCTGGAGAAAAGGAGGCTGAGGGGAGACCTTATCGCTGTCTACAACTACCTGAAAAAAGGTTGTAGCATGGAGGGTGTTGGTCTCTTCTCCCAAGTAGCAAGTGATAGGACAAGAGGAAATGGCCTCAAGTTGCACCAAGGGAGGTTTAGATTGGGTATTAGGAAAAAATTATTCACGAAAAGGCTTGTGAAGCACTGGAACAGGCTGCCCAGGGAAGTAGTGGAGTCACCATCCCTGGAGGTGTTTAAAAGGCATTTAGACAAGGTTCTTAGGGACACGGTTTAGTGCTAGAGTTGGTTAGGTTATGGTTGGACTCAATGATTCTGAGGATCTGTTCCAACTGAAATGATTCTATGATTCTGTAAAGGCTTTCTGATCAGCAGGGAAACAGGACTTCAGGTACAGATGTTTTTATCCAATATACGAATGTTTGGCACTAGATGCAACCCAAAAACTTTTCAAATATGAATCTAGTTTATTTTGATAAAGGAAGCAAACAAGCAAATTGCATGATTAATTATTAAAGCTAGGAATTCTCACATCTTTTTCATACTTTAAATTTTGTTCCTTGGGTTCCCCCCCCCCCCCTTTTTTTTTTCTCCACAGTTTTGGGTAGATGTTGAGTACAGATAAGAGTTATAATATGGTAATAAACGTATACAGCATGTATCTTCACATATGTGGAGCCAGAGTCAAGACCCTGCTACATCATGATATGCATCTGTTGCATAAGGCTGAATTTGGCAACTGAGCTTTAGACATCTGGATCAAGAGAACTTTACAGCAAGCCATCTTGAATGGCCACAGGGATGAAAACTGAATTTATATCTGCTTTGTGTGGTAGAAGAATATTGTTCTACTTTCACTATACTTCACACTGTAATAAGACTCATCAACTGCATCTAACCTGAAATATAAGCATTCTAGGCATCTGCATTAGAATATAGGTAAAAGCAGCAGGTTACCTAACACTTGTTTTTTCTCTTCAGATCCAGAATTTGCATTAGTATTCAGAAAAAGCCAAATGGCCAAACTCCTTGAGCAAGTCCGCCAGCAAACAGAAGAAACTCAAGAGCTCCTCAGGGCAGCTAATTGCCATGAAGACAGTTAATACATAAGCTGGGTGGTGTATGAAAATTTACCAGATCAAAGAGTGTGACCTTTCAAAGAAGACAAGTCTTTTCACTGGTCCCTGTAGTTAGAGTTTTCCTGCTATTTGCAGTTTCATCACACAGAAGAGATGTTCTGAAAACAAGAATCAGAGCAGGTCAAAAGACAATCCCTTAAACTCTTTGGCTGGCTGCTTACGTGTGCTTGAGAACTACAGCTACATTCCTTCCAGTGGCTTGGAAAACACCTGTTACGCTTGGGTAATCTTCTGTGGTTTGTTTTGGGTTTCCTCATTGCCCCCTCCAAAAAGCAAGTGCTGTATTCCTGAGGTTTTATTCCCAAAATAGGCCAATTCTGCTGAAGAGGCATCTCTCAAGTACGCAGGTTACTCTGCATTCATCTCTATTTTGTTTCTGTTCTGCATCCCTTATTTTAGAGCACACTCCAGGGACTTGACTTTAGAAAATAACTGAATTAACACATAGTATAAAAGTTGCAAACAGGTTACTACAGGAAATAACTGCTAAGGGACAACTGAAAGAAATTCTAAGAAACAAGAATGGAGCAAGCCTTGAGGCTGACCCTTGCATACGCTGTAGGCACTACTCTCCAGTAGAAGAGCGAAGACACATTGAGGCAGGTAAATGCTGCAGAGAGCACATTCAGATTATAGCAGCCACTACAAAAGATTTGGGTGGCAGGTGTCTGAATATAGAAATCTGTGTTCTGCAAATGGCAAAGTATTTCTAAAGGTACTTACAACAGGGGAAAAAGCAAAGAAATCTGGCAAAATTAGGAATTGATTTTATATTTTGATATTGATCCTTCATTTTAAAAGGAGTTAAAAAAAGTAGTAGTATGCTTATAGTCAAATAATTTTCTTACGTATATACAGAATACTGAGCAACCTCCCCTTCCCTCTTCTCCAAAGGGAAAGAATTTGTCTCACAGACCTTTCAGCCAAAACAGTATTTTTCAGGAAAAAAAAAGTAGCACAGAGCCTTGAAATTATGGAGCACTAGTTTCATAATGTAGGTTTTATTTTGTAAGAGAACAGTTATATATTATTATTATTGTTAATAATAATCATCATCATCATCTATTAGTTATTTAATTCCAATGTTGGTCAATACACTTGTTTTTAGATACAATAATCCTGCTGGAATACTGACATTTTGGAGCCACTCTTCTGGCAAACATCTGCTCCCAGACAGCAAAGTTTCTTATGAAAACATTTCAAAAGAGTTTCCTGTCTTCTGAGGTGTTTCTGACCATGGTATAACTCTTATATATATGTAGAGCTTTAGAGCTGCTACTAGCTACAAACATGGCATAAAAGTGAGATTAAAAATAATAATTTTTTAAAAAGCCATCATTCTGTCAACTAAGAGCTCAACAGTACATTTTACAGTACCCCAAATCTAAGCTTAGTTTTGGTGCCTAGGGGAGGCATTTCTGTTAATGATTTGGTTTAATACCTGAAAGCTCTCTCCGATAGTAGTGTTAAAAAACTAATCAAACAAAAAACCCCAAACAACAACAACCACACCAAAAAGCAAACAAACAAAAAAACCAGGAACAATGATGAAACAAAACACACACGCACAAAAGCTACACTCAAAATCCTCTCTGCAGCACAGTAAAAATACCTGCTAAAGAACAGGGCAGACAGAGACCAGATAAAGCAGTATGGTATTTTCAATATTGATGTGTGATGGGAATTTTCTTTGGGGTTCTCACGTCAAAGACCCACATGCTTTGGACTACAGAGGACTACAAAGAGGTGAATGACACAGCTAGGAACAAAACCTGAAAAATCTCAAAGTTCAGGCCACCTCCTTGGGTGACTTTAGGTTATGTTCCAAAAAGAAAATCAGTGCAATATTAAGTAACAATGTTAGAATCTGCCTGTTTTTCTTAGGCATTTAATTACAGACCTTACTTTAAGGTCTTAGCAAGAAGGAAAAAAACAAAGCGTTCTTCATGAGGACCGAGGAAACAAAAGACATGTGAAACGGGCAAAGCGAATGGTGAACAACCCAGTAGCAGCGGTCTGCTGAACTGAACTCCCTGAGTGTCAGCTCCCGAGCATTCCTGTTGCGCTGTTAAGGCGCGAGCAAGGAGCTGAGTCTTTCCCAAGCCCAGCTGAGCTGCTGTGCAAGGTCACTGCTCCCGGCCTTCAGAACAGCCGCCTGCCTCTTTACAGTTGCTCCTTCTACCTTGCTGAGCAGGTCAGTGTTGCCTCTGATAGCGCAAACAACAAAACCAGTTGCAATAGCAGGCAGAGGAGCTGGCCTTCATTTGATACTTTTTTATTTTTAATCACAAACGACATTCAAAAGTTTTTTCCCCGCATTTAAATTAAGAGCCTTAAACCAAGACTTAAAAATGTCTATCGCTTTTCATTTTTTTAAGGTTGTTTTGACTCATGCACCTAATTCTACTCCCAAATCCCTAGCTTTTAGTTTGTATGTCAGGCGCTTGAAAAGGAGGAAATTTTCTCAAATGAAGCGAACCTGGAATGAATACTTTTTTTTTTTTTTTTTACTGCAATCCTGTTAAAAAACAAAACCGAAAAACAGCCACACACGTGAGAAATGAAGCAAGCTCTTAATCTCTGTACTGCGAATATGGATACGAGCATTCTGAAGTCTCACAAACAACAGATCAGCAAAATTTATACCTAAGCCTATATGGATCAAGATCAACATAATTTAAACCTGAGCCTAAGTGAATCCTCAGACTTAAAACTGAAGCTAAATCTTACTGGCTATTTCTTCGCTCTGTTTCTAGCCATTAGTAACCCTGTACTGATTCTAAGTAAAGAGATTAAAGGAAACTTGAAGAAAAGTTTTAGGCAGACCAGGAGTAGCAAGAAGAATTTTTCCATCACAGAAAGACATCTGCTTCAACTATGCAAGAAAAGGAAAATATAAATAAAAGTAAATATTTCAAACAAGTTTTATTTGGTACTTACATGCTATATATAGGTTTAAAGAAAAACTACATATTTTAGACACTTCAAAATATTGTGGCTATGTACGTGGAAAACTAAAAGCAAGAAAGGAACCCAATTCATTTCACTGTGTCACAAGCTACTATGGAAAGCATTCTGACTGAATGGCTGTTTATTCCCTTCCATATAAATTCTGGCAGATGAAGTCTCTTTTCTGTTGCATTTCTGTTGATTTTATCCCATCTCCTGAATAAGATGAACACTTGGCAGTGGCAGAAAGTCATTTCTTCAAAAATTCTTCAGTTTTTGTCTCAGAGGATTTCTTCTGCTGGCACAGACTTTCTGCACAGCCTCCTACAGGCCCAGCTTGGTGCTCATCAAAGGCAAGTGCAGGAATCTTCACGGTACCATTCTCCGGTAGCACCAACCTCCGTTTCCACTAGCCAAGGATCTCACTGGTTTCAGTGAGCAATGCATCAAGCCCTGCTTGGTGCTTTGAATTCAAATACCAAGTGAGCTCTCCCTGCAACAGCATTGTTTATCAAAGTACAAAAAGGTTCAAGAATTTACAGTTCTGCCCAATAGCAACCAAAAGTGAGGGATGGAACAATGACAGTAGAAATCTGCATCAACCTAAAGAGAAAGCAACCTGCATTGCTCCTCTTAGCACTCAAACTGTACTGCTTCATAAAAATCACACGCTACATGAAAAGCACAGTGACCATTTTCCATTTGCTCTGAAACGAGCAAAACCGAAAAATCCCCAAACCAACCTACTTCATCATCCAAAAATCAAATATTTCGGGTTTCACACAGTCTTCAGTAGTCTGATAAGGCAAAGGAAAAATCTTCCATCATTGGGAACAGCAGCAATTTACAGGACTGAGAACAAGGTATTTCCTTGTGTGTGTGTGCACGTGTCCGCATATGCGTACACGTCTTATATAGTATAGTGAACATGGATGTAACTAAAAAAAAAAATCAAGTTTGCAGTATCATTTTACCACATTTTTCTAATTTATTCAATTAATTTATTTCTGCACTGAACAAAATTCATAAATACATAATCTAGGAGAACAATAGGTTTTCCTCTTGTCCATGAAAAAATAACGCTTTCAAATCGTCACATTTTAAAACCTGCCTTGTTTTGTGTTTTTAGAGAAAATGCAAGAAGATCATAGTGACGTCTCAATTTACAGAATGTCCCTGTAGGAATTACATTTACAAGAACCTGATACAGAAGCCTATACTTTGCCCCCATAATTAGAGTTCTCTGCAATAATATTTAAACCAACAGGTTTAAATAAAACACCCCATTAACTCTACTTGTAGAGCAATGAGGTATTTATTTTTCAAGTATTAGAACCACAAAGTGTAAAAGATTCTTTGCCAACTTTACAATTATGCCATTCAAACCAACACCAACCTTTTTAAAAAAAGAATCAGTCCCACCACCCAAATCAGCCCATTGCTTTCAGATTCCAGTGTCCTGTGTCTTAAGGAATGCAGGAATATCCATTTACTAACAGAAAAGCCTGTTGGAAAAAGCCATATTAAGTAATGCATGTGAAGCATGATTTTTCTAGTGATGAAAGCTATTAGAAAGGTGATTCCAAATCTATTCCCATCATTTCTTCTGCTGGTTTTACTAAAGTCCTTCCAAAAAAGATATTCAAGAAATCTTTAAAAAACTGGAGAGAGAAAAATAAAACACTCCTTCATAGCATGGAAGAAATTCCACTGACTGCAGAGATGCTCATAATCACCTTTGGTTCTTCAGAGAAACAATCAGATCACTTCTACAACAGAATGTATCAAAAATGACAGGTCAGCAGAGTGGCAATGCTTACTTCAAAATGCAATGCATTTGTGCAATTATTTTACTGTAAGATGATTTGCCTTACGTTTTTGAGCCACAGAAAAAGAAAATGGTAGCCAAATTTAGTTTGCTAAATTAGTATTTGCTTATTTAACATCCTTTCAAAGTTGTGATGTAATTGAGAAATATCTAGTGTGCTGCAAACCATCCCTCAGTATTAATGTCAGCAAGAACTCTGTGTGGGAAGCACATCCCGAATTTTACAGAGAAGGTAGGTACCAGCTCCCCTTCTGCATGCGCGTATCAGGCATTACACTTGCAGAAGCGGATGATGATTGCTGACCATGAGCTCGGAATGGCAGTTGTGACTGTTTCTGTTTGAAAGCACGGGGCAAATGTTTTCAAGCAACTGCAAATGGCAGAAAGTGCAGCGTAACTGAGAACCTCCCGTCAAATAAAAGATAAGGCCTCACCATAATTTGCACAGCATCTGTATGCACTTGGCATGCACGGCTTTACAAAGATATATACTCCTTTGCCAGTATAATATGGGGTTTAAAGATGCTTAAATTAATTAACTTACATCAATTAAGAGCTCTAGGTCCTCTGTCAATTACAATACAAGTATTAATGAACCAAGGCAGACCTACCTGCTGTTTGATGTGTCTGAACACTGTCTACCTGAGGCAAAAGAGTCCCCTTATCTTCAAAGGCTATAATTGGATTCAAAGGAATTTCAGGACTATTGCTTCCATCATTGTTCATGGCATCCAGCCGGGATGGTTTCGAACCGACAGGCAGGTTTATGATCTCTTCAAAGTTATCATTCTGCATAGGCATTCCGTTTTCATTTGCATTTTTCTCTGGATTTTGATTGCTGAAAGAGAAAAGTAGGTATTTCCTCATATGTTTCATGTAGAAGAGAAACATAGTCCCGCTCAAAGCAATATTACAAATTGACAAGTCTGCATTAATCCAGAGTATTCTTTTAGCCAGCAAAAACAAAACTATGCTTCTACCACAGCAGAAAAACTGGTTTTGCAGCCAAGTACTAGATAGGCCTTCCCTCAAACACAGCATAGTTGTTACATGTGGTTGCACGATACCCAGAACTACAAAGAGCTTTATGGACACTCCACTACTATCTAGAGCCACCCACCTAACGCAGCTTACAGCCTCTAACATATTTTTCAGCTCTCATAACCTTTGCCATACTCCTATTGCAAATCAGTGCAATTGCCCTTAAATAATATCATTGTCATTTTTGTTATTCCTTGGATCACCTCCTGCCTCCAGTTTTGGAGCAGCCCCTCCTACCTGCCGCTCAGCCAGAGAAAAAGCTCCCTTACCAGCACAGTTCTTTCAGTCCCTCCTCCCCTACAGGTTCTTAGGGTGTATTTCCAAGGCACTACCCCACTCTGCACTCCTCCTGCTGATCATGCCCACGGCAAAAGGAACACCTCCAGGCATCCCCCATGTCAATCTGCACTTGCTTTCCCTATCTCCCACTTGAGAGAGACACCCCATGAGCAAACTCTCGTCTGTCTCCCCCAGTCAGGAGGGCACCAGCACAGACATCCTCTGGTTACACAAGCTCTCCCAAAGACACATGATCATGTCTCACAGTCTTGCCCCTCTCCTCTCAACCCTTTTATTAGGTGCTGTATTCTCAAATCCTGCAGACAGCGAATGCTGTCTCGCCAGAGGGGAGAAACTAAGGTGCCTCCTTAGTGAGCAGCATGACAATAATGGGACCGTAAGCTCCTCTAGAAAGAGCAAGTTCTCAAGTGACACTCAAAAATTACCTGTGATCTTTCACAGGTGCTTCTTAAGGCCCTCAATAGTTAGATCCTGACAATGCTGGGTACCTGTTCACTATTCAGAACTCGCTGTTCAGGTTTGTTTGGAAATGCCTCAGCCACAAAGGCTCAGATGCAGTTTTCTAGATTTAAACTAGGCTATCAATTTCCTTGGGTCGTTTCTGAGCAGGTGGCTTGGTTTCACAGGCTAATCTTCTCCTGACAGTATGGATACTAGTCTTAAAAAAAAAAAAAAACAAACACACCCCCAAAACACACAAAAAAACAACCCCCACCAACACCAACCAAAACACAAAACCTGCTTGTGATTGGCATATGAATTATTTTCATTTCCTGGCTTCTTTGGGTGTGCAACTCATCACAAATGATTACAGAATCAAGAAACAGAAAATAATTATTGCTCTTTTGAAAGTGGCAACACTTTATCCAAAGACCTGATTTTCTGTGAGCACAACATGCTGGTTTTCTTATCAGCCTTTCCCAGTTTTTCAAACCATCACCAGTTCTTTTTCAGAAGAGCGCTCCTCTTTTTCTCATCTGTGGATACGTTGAGCAAACTTCAAAGTGAAAAGTGTGTTTGACTGCACTGAGTTTGCCAGCAGACACAGAAACCCTGACGTCTGACTGGGAGAGGTCACAAGTCACATTGCCCTTTTGTGCAAGAGATCCACATCTGTAAGCTGAGGAGCAGAATCTGTGAAATGCTTTAGGACTAATAAAACCTGCTTTACCATGTGCAGTTATTAGGTTATTGATCGCTATAAGGTATCCTATTACTTATTTCATTCCCATCTATTACCAATAACCTTACCAGAGCTACGATAACACTGCAACTTTGATGGATGGGGTAAGAAAGAGGGGGGCAAGAGAGCAACTGCTCATTCATACAAATTAAACAGCACAGTACTTCAACAAGCATTGGTAGACTGAAGAAGCCTCTTGCTTCTGCAAACTGATGTTAATGTTTCTGTCCGATTGATCAGCTAACTTCACAGAGAAACAGTTCTTCATATTTAGTTATCACTGCACTGCCAGCATTACATACTGAGTTAGACCAGATTCACAGACTCGAAAGATGTCTTTGAGACAGGGGAGTCTATACAATCAGCAAGGGGGTATAGAAGAGGAAACAATGACATCTTCTGTATTTTATGCTATAAAAATCTATGTTATGTGCTATTTGCTCCACCAGATTACTAGGGGAATAACTTTAGAAGAAACAAAAGGAAAAACAGGACTGTTGAATTAATTCTAGTGGACATCTTAGAGGCCATAAACTCCAAAGGAGATTAGACAAATTCCTAGGAGATTGCTATAGCCTCCAGCTCCTGGTAATTAGCAGCTTAGGGACTACTGGAGCCTGTAGTTGTGTTTGGACCACAGTGCTCAGTAACCCTTCAGTGACCAGCACATCCTGGTACTTCCCTTTTTTTCCTTTACAATCTCTCCCTAAGTGACTGCTACAGGCCATTAAAGCAAAGAACACAACAAAGTAAGGGATTTTTGACCTGGTACAGCTGTTCTTACTGTCTTAGCAATGCCTCAGTATCCAGCACACTGGAGAAAGCCTTTTCAGGCATATAATATTGCAGGTCTCTTTCTAAGATCTGGATAATTTTGGCATTCTAACATATACCATAAGTGTGCTTGTAGCAAGACAGCTATGGAACTAAAAAAACAAAAAAAGAAAGAAGGCTAAGTTACTCTGAGTACATTTCCAAATGTAACAGTCTTGCAAGCATCTGAAGCTTCATGGCAACTAAAAAACCCAGTATCCGTGCAGCTTTGCATTTTGAACAGCACACATTAAGATTAACAAGATAGACTAGAGGGAGTTGAGAAAAGAGCAGCTAATTTAAGGAACTGCAACGGCCAAAAAGTTAAACTACTGAAATTTACATCTGACATAGATAATTTTAGCCAAAACTCTGTGTGGACATAATCTATATGTAAATAATTTGAAAAGAGTAAAGAAAAAGACCAGAATTTAGTATGTCTGTCTTTCTGATCACCCATCTGAAATCAACAGCAAATAAGAAAAAAAATACTGATTTGGAGGCCTTTGGCATGTGCCAAAATACTTCTGTGCCTGCTATTCCTGATATGAAAGACAATGTCCGTCGCTTTATTTATTTACATGATTTTAGAGATACCACAGATACATATTAACAGCAAAATGAACCTCAGACTTTTGGATTATTTAAATAAAGAAGTGTTCTTTTTTAATCCACTGAGACAACACCACTGAAATCAGCCAGGAATGAGGAGCTGGAGGCCTAAAGAAGGGAAGGTAGCACTAAAGCAAATTTTAAGTGGGCTGTCCCACAGACTGAGCAGTGAACACTACACAAGAAATTGAACCCAAAAACATTCTTTTCCAGGACAAGATATTTGTCTAACTCTGTATTTCTAAAATCTGGAGGGGAAAAGGGAATTACAGAATAAGTATCATAAGGAAAATGTTGTCAACATGAACCATTGTACTGAAATAACTTTCTGAGAAGTAGCAGACAAGATTTAACTTGGGCAAAGAATTAGAAAGCAGAGAATAAGCAAAAATCTGCAAGTGGGAGATGGATTAGGCAGCTGTGTTGGTTATCCAGCTCCAACTCCTATCACTGTGTTTCTTCCAGGATTCTACCATTCAGTAAAGCAAGAAAAAATAGGATCTGGAAAACATCTTGTTGGAATCTTTTATAATTTATGAAGAGTTTGAAAACACTTAAATATTATATCTTATTTTCAAACAACTGTTCCCTTTTTTTTTTAAATCCAACCCCAGAATCTAGCCAGAAGTTAACATGCCATTAATAATATTGCAGCCTCCATGAACTACCAAGTTTTTTTGGTAATTCTAGATACATTACTAACTGGAAAATTTCCATGGTATGCTCCATTTAAAAAGATATTCAGTGTTGCCTTTTCCATCGTACTGCACCCAGATGAGAAATGTCTTCATTTAAGTTCAATTGTGAGTCTTCTCCTCACAGACTTATAGGTCAGACATAAAGTCACTCCCCCCACCCCAATAATTCCCTATGCTTCATTAGCACTTGAGCATTAAATTGTGTAACTAAATTTACTTGAGAAGATGATACTCAGAGGAAGCACAGGTGGCAAAATCAGAACCCTTGCAGCACCACAAAAATCGTGTTCATGCTCAGACACATCACTTTAACTCAGATAACTGTGAAAAGAGAAATTGGTTTTATCAACCCAGAATTCATGTAAGATCTATTTGAGAACCTTCAGCACTAACATGGTTAAGCAGCTCAATTCACAAGCACGTATATCTGCTTTTTCTTTCACAATGCAAAGTGATAAAACTTCAAGCCTAAGGAAAAGTGATTATTGTTCATTTGTTTAAAACATAGGAGGAGTAGTACCAATAAAAATGTTGACAGACTATTAGGTGGGATAGATAATGGTAACAATCAACTGCAATTTATTATTTATCAATAAAACTAATAATTGTTAACAATAGATATATAGTAAATAACAAAGATCACAGAATTTTCATTAGTGCTTATGAAGATTAATTGTCTTAGAAAGCTAATGAAGTTCCAGTACAATGATATCTGCATTGCTGATCAAAGGCAGCAACAGAGAATGGTGAAGTATCTAAATCAATTGCTTTAACTCCACCAGAATTCTTTCAATTTCCCTCAGTGGCATTGTATCCATGACAGTGGAAGTAAACATGCCATTCCCAACTGAATCACAGCCAGGGCTGACACAGGACGGATGACATGATGCGGAAGAACAGGGATGAAGGTTCAGCACCGTCAGCAGTTGGGCAACTTCTTACTACCCCCTCCAGAATAGAACTCCTTATCTTCACACAGACCTCTAGTGGCCTCTTCCAAGGCACCTTCTTTCAACACTACTGCTGCAAGGGACAGAACATTTGCAGTGTGTGGGGAGCGACTCCCAATACAGGCATTCTGACCCCCAGCAGAGGTATTCGTGGTTTGGTTGCTGAACACCAACCACCAGTCCTGTTCAAAGAGACGCATTCAGGCCAGCGTTGTACGGAACAGACCCACCGACACACCTCTTCTGACCTGGACCCAGTGAAACTTCCCACACTTCCTACAATGTAAGAGGAGAACAAGGCTGGCTGTTGCTCTAGGCCTTAGGACAACTCCTTTCCTTCACTCACTCCTCTTGCCCACACACACACATGCCACTAGTCCCCAAAGCAAAGCCCTTTTCAAGTTCTGGTCAAAAATCTGAGGTATCTTGCCCTTAAAAAAAATGATCAAGTCTCTTCCAGACAAAACCTAAATCTTTCTTGGGGCTGGAGTGAGGTTGTCACACAGGAGACCATCTCCACCTGTTGCTGTCTTGTGTGTGCTACAATATCAAGTACATCTAGATGCCAGACAACTGCAGCACATGATATGCAGCAGCAGTAGTGTTGTACCTGCTGCTTTTTATCATGTGATAAAATCCATGCCACTTCATATTCCTGTTGCGTATTGATAAGGATCATGGCTGAAATATTGTGGCGAAACTAGTTCACCCAGCCACAGGAGGTGACACATTCAGTGTAGGGTGAACTGCGATTTACGTATCAACGACAAGCTAATGAGCTACGGCCCAGACCGGCTGGCTGATACCGGAGGTGTGGGATGTGCCAGAGGGCACATAGCTCCATCTTCTGATGTGCCCAGCTTGGCATACAAAGGGGAAAAGCTGGGACCCTTCAACACGGCCTGGGACTTGTCAATCTTTCGCAATCGCTCCTTCCCCCCCAGACTTTCCTCTACTTGGAAAGCTATAAAAAAAGCTCACCTAAAACAGCAGTGGTGGGGAACCCACCACCCTGAGGACCCTTCGCCCACCAGCCTCGCCACAGGAACTGGACCAGACACCAGAGGACACTGGACTCCTGAACTACAAACCCCAGCATCCTCGCCGTGGAACACTGGAGGCCATACATCATCCTACAAGTCTCATCATCCATGCTGCGGAGCCATAAGAGCGGCTGGATCCCTCACCCTTTTCTTTATTCCTTTCTCTCGGCTCTTCTCTTTTTTCTTCTATACCCATATTTCTTTGTATCTTNTATTATTCCAACACGTACTTTTAGTAAAACTCATAATTGAATTGGACCCCTGGAGTGATTGTCTGTCATTCACTTCACATAACTGCGCAGAATTAACCCAGAGTTAACTCACACCTGGTCTCATCTGTTGAGTCAGGGCGCATGTTCATGTTCAGGGCTAACTCATCCCTCATCACATCTGTTGGGACGGGACAATTCCCTACAGCAGTTTTGAGCTCAGCTGACACTGATGCTACCAAGCACTTCAGCCTTTGCTTTCCCAGTCAGTGTGGATGTAATTTTAAAGCCTCCACACCCTGACCTGACGCACCAGTTTCCCCTTATACACACGGCCTACTTTAGTCGCTGTTCTTCAGTCTCATTTGGTCATTCTTCACCTCGGCCACTCTGAGGTTCCTTCCACATGGGTTATAGTGCTACAGGACAGCGTTCATTAGCGTGGCACATCTAATATTATGAACATCAAGTTGCATATAAGGCTGGGAGTGATTAACATTTAATAGCTGCCTGAGACAATTATGAGGCAGCTCTGTGCAGCTCATCCAATGCAGCTCAGTGTCACTGACAGAACTTCTCCCAGCAGGAGCATCCCTGTCAGCATGACAGCAGGCTAAGTTTTAACAGGCATACGGAGGGACTGAGAGGGGGCAAATTCCTCCTTCAATTAGTGCCAATCACACCCTGGAGCATACCGCCCATCACAGACTTTGTGATGCCTTCCCACAGCCAAGTTTTTCCATGCATATTCTGGCACTCCCTGCATAAAACATGAAAGGACTGAGGGATTATTCAGCTTTCTGCATTACTGAAATTGAAATAACTGACAGCTCATGCTTATGTAACAGATTTCACTCAATTCAACACCAAGGTTTCAAGCATTTCAACAGTTTCTCGAAGTCCGAGTGACTTGCTTCATGGCTACAGAGAGCTCCTCATGTTAAATATTTCCCTCTCCAAATTCTCCTTATAGGGGACAAATGTTTGTTGTTTTGTTTGGGTTTTTTTAATGCAAAGCCAAAATGAGTAGTTCTTTATCTCACATGAAGGACTTCTGCTTGGTAAGCAGAAGTAGTTCAGTAGTTCAGAAACTGAAACACCTAGGCTGAAAGCACAGTATTTATTGTTCCAATCAAGAAAACTTGCACTGCAAATCCAGAGTGGTTTTTATGAAGGTTAATTCATGGAAAGGAACAGAAAAAGTTTGCCCTTTCCATTAAGTTTCGATTTATGTAACATTTATAACTGCGGGCAAACAATACATTGTACCAAACACTGCAAAGAATGTGCTGTATTTTCACAAAATTCTTCCCTATCAGTTGGTAAAACCAGGTTACTGCTAAGAGAAAGATGATAAACGTTCTTTTCTGTACACGGGAAAAGACAAAAATAAACAGGAAACATAGCAGATTGAACAGCTGTCTCTCATTTAGTCAATGAATACACGGATCTGAAAATAATTGATTACTCTAGTAACCCTCATCCTCCAAACACCCTCCAATACTTATCAATGTTCCTACCTGTCCACGTTTACGGTGGGTTGATGTGAAACAATCATGCGTGCGCAGGTGACGGGTTTCCCGTTGTGCGGAGGTTGCGCTGCGTGCTGAAGCTGAGGTCCAACTGCAGGTTCCAAGGGAGACTCAGGACTGGTTATGACTAGAGAGAGGAAACGGGTTTTCAGAAAACCAAGCAACATAATCTATCTGCAGATTAGGATAGAACATTTCGTACAAAAGACAGTACAGTCAAGGCAAGCTACAGCTTTAAAGAAATAGACTTCCCATCCCACCCCCCCAAAAAAATAATTTCCCAAACTTTTTTTTTTCACCTAAAATAATTTGTAAACAAATAAATTCCAAACATGCGTAATGAAATCTGTGACAAAAGGTTTCCTGGAAGTGCTAATTATAGCATTCACTTTAAACGTTTTTTAAAAAAAAAAGGCAATACAGGCAGCCAGTGCTGCTGTTTGTCCTCTGTGTTACTCAACTCAAACACAAAAGAGAAATAAAGATTAACGTCATTTAATATGTGGCACTACAATAGGATAAGCCATTTGATAGCTTGACTTCAGCATCTTTAAATACTACTAATTCATACTCAGCGATTGTTGAATATGAGCTACATTTTCTTTTGCTTCCTTCATTGCAAGTATTAAAATCTTACATAAAACTTTACCTAAAATGAACTGAGGGTAAAGAAAAAAAAATATAAGAGAGAACAGAAGACTGAAAGTGTGGGTGTGACAGGGAGGCTCTCAGCTTTTGCAGGAGCTGAATTTTGAAAGGAATAGAAATTAAGACCAAGTGACTAAGGCAGCAGGTGTGGAAGACAGAAATCACAGGGAGATATTTGTATAATGGACAGTTTGTTTTCATGACCAAGATGAAATAACCCTTTAAGAAAGGGGAATGAGTCTGCAACAACCACATCTGTAATACTATGCAAAAGAAACTATAGAATCAATTTCTTTTGTGATCAGAATCAGAAAAGTATTTGTTTCTTTTCACTTTATAAATAATTAAACTGGGTGAGCAGCTGCCCCTCCTTAAACACCAATGTGACTAAGTCACCAAAACAGCTGACTCATTTGGTAATGGCTAACTACCTGTACAGTAAGGCTGAATAAATAATGTTTGTTAAGACTTCAGTTATACTCTCATGGTTTTTGTTACTGCAATTAGTGTGCCAAGTTTCTGAACTATATCTCAAATAATCATGTTTTGTAGGTGTTTATTCACCTCTTTGGCTTGGAGCACAGTTAAACACAATACCTGCTTCTCCAGAAATATTTGCCTTTGATATATGTCCATTTTGCTGGTCATTTGGTTTCTACAAAGGAAGCACAGTTTTGCAAATTAAAAATGGCACTAAAGAAGTGATACATTCCCGATATTTACATGTGTTAAGAAGCGGCACTGACCTTATCTACAGCTTCTACACGCCTAGTTCTCTTCATGATCTCCTCAAGCCTCTACAATGAAATGTAAAAGGGTCAAATAATGTTCGCTGGTGTTAATTTAAAAACATCTCTCCCAAAACACAACTGCTTGACATTTATCAGTTGCATCTGTTTGTTGCAAAAAGATGAATTATTTATGACTGTTGGCAACATTCCCTTCACTTTCAGATCAGGCTACAAAGATGAGGACTGCAGCTTTTCTGAGGGCACATTTATATCATGGGCAACTTTCTACAGCTGAGGTGGAAGCAAACTGCTAAGGCAAAACCGATTACAGTTTCTCTGCATGTACTGAGTTACCTTCTTCCTTTCCAAGCGCTCTTGCTCTTCTCTTTGGAAATGCTTTTCACGTTCTAATCGAACCCGCTCTGCCTCTTCACGTAGGCGAGCTTCCTCTTCTTTCTAAGCCAACGGTAAAACAAAGAAGCGAGAAAGAATTTACTACTTAAGGACAGATTTGCACTGGTATCTGCTTAACTGTGCATATCTACAACACCCTGAAAAGACATTTTTGAGGCTTACAAGTCACCAACAATCTTTTCAGACTGAACTGCACGTTTTTTGATTATTCTCCATGTTTTGTACAGCATTAAGAGATTTATAACTAAACAAGGGACATGATGTTTGGTTCTGTACCTGTTCTCCGACATGTGCCTGAAAGCACATCAGATGACAAATACGGAATACATCTCCTAACCTTCACCATTAAAACAGCAGCCAGGAAAGTATTAAATAGATTCATGTTTTGAGTGGTGGATGCTTTTCAGAGTCAAACAAAAGCAATAGAATGTTTTCTTTTGCTAGAGTCACTGCTTAATGAGACCAAGGACAAACAGCCACAGGTACATTTGCACAAGATTTCCATTCCTGCTTTTTAAATTAAATGTAAAGCTTCTCTGAAATATACTGTAGAGAGGCCTTGCTTCCTGACAGTCACAATGTTGAATGATGGAAATACTACAACAGCTCATTTGTTACAGCTGTAACATCCAAAAATACTTGGCCATGCATTATATCCGAGTGCTAAACTGGCAATGTACCTCAGTTTAGCATTTCAAAGAAAACAGCATACATCTTCTGAAAAACAAAAATGCAGTTGCTAAGCTATTTTCACTAACACAGTCCTTTAAGCATGTATTTTAAGAAGCATACATTTAATTATATACCAGAAGAAAAAAAATAATGTCTATGAGGCAGACTGCAGTGCTGAATTTTGCAGGTGAGAAACCACATGTAAAAAGAGCATGTGCAAGAAGAATCCTATCCAAAATGCTTACCACAGCCTCTCCTGAAGTCAGCAAACCAAAACTATGCCCAGCAAAAATGAGAGTACTTGAGAAACTGTATTTCGAGGTATTTACTGTTATATCTTTTGAGTAGTTGCTCCAATTTGAGGGGGACTACACCACATAAAGCTTCTCCTTGACTTGATCAAAGTGATCAAAACCTACACCCTCCCACTAGCCCCACATAAAAGCAATACTGGACATAAGATTAGAACTCAACAGTGCTATGTCTCCAACACTCTAAGTAGTTTGTCACCTTGGCATCTAGACTTTCCATGACTGTGGGGACAAATAGTTCTCTGGTATAACACTATTCATCAAAAAGCCCCAATATTGATTTTTTCATCACAATTTATCATGAGTAGGAAAAGATTTGTTCTAAATAAATGAATTCTACAGGGAAAAAAGACAAAACAAAACAACTCCCTACGACATGTTTTTGTCAAGAAGAAATATTTTTACTCTTTGAACCACTCTATGGAACGAACTCTGCCCCAACCCTATTCACTTTATCTGTAGCACTTGAATTTTAGATATCCCCCTTTATTCTAGGTGCTGCACAGGAGGTGTTCATCGATGCACTTTGCTGCCAACCAGACTGGCACAGAAATTACAGGAGATGACCATACTTGTTTCTGAATGCGCTCCATCTCTTCTTTCTCCTTCTGTTCTCTCTCTTCTGCCTGTCGGCGCAGCCGTTCTTCCTTTTCCCGCTCCTCCTCTGCATCCTTTCGTTTTTTTTCTGCTTCCTGTCTGCGAGCTTCTTCCTCCTCTCGGCGAGCTCTTTCTTCAGCTATCCTCTGTGACAGCTCTTCCTTCTTCTGCCTGCAATCATGAAACAAGCATAAGAAAAATAAGGAAAAAAAAAAAAAGGAGGGGAAAAAACCCAAACCACCAGACTCCTGACCCACAACACCAGCACTGTAGAGCATCTGGATGGAGGTTGCACTGCTGTCTCATTGTTTTGCTTCCAGCAAGGCCCAAAGACAAAGGCCCATGGAACACAAAAAATTTGCAAGGCAATATCAATACTTCTCTAGCATATGCCTGGCTGATCTGCGACTTGCGTACTTGCTGAATCAGAAACAATATAATTGACTTGAATACATCCTGCAAAAAAACATCTTTCTGTAATTTCATTTAATCATCTTTTGAAATAGTATATACTTTGGCACCCATCTTACACTGTGGCACGACTCCTGAATTTTAAAAAAAAAAAAGTGTATAATTCTGCTGATTTTTGAATGCTACCTCCCAACCTCACTTAATCCCCCCTCATCATTGTATAATGGAAGTGAATAACTTTTCCCTTTCACCTTTGATATTACCCAAATTATTAGGACTTTGTGGCCTATAATATCCCCACTCAGAAGTAGAGGGCAGATGGTCTTCTCAGCTGACGAATCCTCACCTGTTCCACAGGTCTTCATATGGGAGCTGCTCTATACTTATGATCTATCTTGATGTCTGTCTGAACTTATATTGCTAGTTTTACCATCTCAAAAACATAAAACTCAACATTGAAGACGTGGATTCTCCTCATATAATTTGGAATGACATATTCATTTTGTTCTCCTTTTCTAGTAACTCACTACAGTTCATTTATTTTTGCTGACCATGACTCACCTGATACTTCCGTATACATAACTCCAAACAAGATCTTTTCCCTCAGAAATAAGTAGCCCAGAGACCAAGACATGAGTTAAGTTAGGACTGTTTCCTTATACGCATTCCTTTATGCATAGCAGTATTGAAACTCAACTTCCATTTTGTATCTCAGCAACATAAGATTCATCTGAAACTCTTCACGACTCCTTTACCTCACTGAAGACCAGCATGACCTCACTGACCACAACTGCTTTCAAGTTCATTTATGAAGGCACTGAACAAAGGCTGAAAACTCATTTCACTGTGAAAACTGATTATTCTTTACCTTTTGTTTTCCATCTTTCAGTCTTAGTATTTATTCTCTATATTACTCCTATGCCACAGCAGCTTGTTTTCTTTAAAACTCCTTTTGAGAGGGGCCATGCTGCGAGCCTTCTGGCAAGCCAGGCTATTCTAACTGGCTCTGCCTTGTTCCTGTGTCCAGTGATATTGTTAAAGAACTTCAACAAATTCCAGAGGCATGGCATCCCTCTGGGAAGGGGTTCAACTCACATTATTGCCACAGTCATAGGTATCCAGATAGTATTCTACTAGAAAGTGAGATGCAACATCAATTGCTCACCAAAACTGTTAGGGGTCTTGATTTTAAATGAGAAAATAAAGAGCTTTAAGTAAGAGCTGTTGGAGAACTAAACCCCACCCACGGTAGAGATCTTACAATTCCAAGTAAGTGACATTGTCCAAGTCACAAAGTTGAAAACAGCTATGCAGAGTTCCCTAGCTGGAATAAACAAGTATAGCTTGGGTAATCTCTGAAGAAACAATGAATCACTACAGCAAGTATCTGCTTTCTCCTCTTGCCCTATTTTTAAAGCATTATTAAGATAAGTTTTAACATTATAGTTCTGTTTAGGCATAAGTTGTGCTTACAAAAAATCCCAACAGGACAACTTGGTTTTGGGGAGGAACTTGTGCCTCCCGTGCTTCGATACTATGCTTTACATATCACAATATAACAACAGAATACACACGATAAGCTGCTAGGGGGCTGCTGAAAACATCTCTGTTCCACTCCAGAGGTCTAGAATCACCTTTCAAGCTCTTCTCTCTCCCTCCTTTCCTGCTCCTCCCGTTCCCGCTGCTCGCGGGCAAGGCGCCTCTTCTCAGTCAGCAGCCTTGTTGCTTCTTCAGGGTCAGTTGTACCTGCAGAGGTCTTTTGGGGGGCCGGGGGTGAGGAAACAGCTGGAGGAGCAGGAGGCAGGGACGAGCTGGCTGCTGAAAGAGATGGGAAAGAAAAGTGATTTGTACAGACGCAGTAGCCAAGATGACACTCTTACAAGGAATAGAAAATAGTTTCAAATACTCCGTAAAATATATTCAAGCTTGCGTAGTTTTATCAATGATTCAGAGGAAGAACACATTTCTAGATGCTAGAGGTTCATGTTCCTTAAGGGAATTTCATTTTTACAGGATATGTGAAAGCAGCCGCAGCTGAAAGGTTAAGCCAGCTCTCCTGTCAGAAGAATAAATGCTGACAGGTGCTCATCAGGAGTTATGCTGACTCAGCAAGTTCCTACCATCACATTTCTTAAGTTTGCCCAATTCTCTATGGAGAGCAGAGACGAGACGTTGTGATTTTATATTTTCTTCTGTCTGATGGTCTACATCTGAAGAGCAGAGCCAGACTTTTTGGTAATAGGCCAGTCACTTCTGGTGACTTGGTGATCTCAAATATCAACTGCCTGATATGATCTGCAATAAGGGTAGGACACAAACCATCATAAATTTTGCAGTTACTCCAACCTGAGGCAACTCATGGGACCAGAACACAGCCTCTTAACAAGCCTTGCCACTGCTGCTGAGCTATGGCTTGTGTTCAAATCTTCGTAGTGTCTTCAGGTAAGTTCTTTATTCAGGACCAGATTTGGCCACCCAGTAGAGATTGTGTTGCAGGTTTTTCTCAAGTAAAACACTAGTTCACATTTCTGTAAGTTTGCCTGGCACTCTCTAGCACAGGTACAGAGCACCTCAACTATGCTTCTTCTCTAGAGGCCAGGGACCATCACCAACACACAAGTTAACTGAAAGCAGCATTCCCAGGGTAATCACATCTGCTAGCACAGACAAACATGGATAGAGAAGACTTTGAACTGCCAATGGAACCAGATTCCAGTCTGGGGAGATACATTTAAATTAAGTCATCAGAAACGGCTAGGAGGTGATTTTAAATTTACATTTCTAACCACCCTTTGGGATGTTACAGCATTTTCCACACCTCGCTAACAACTTCCAAGAGGTGGTTCCTCCCTGATTCTCCCTCCTGCACCTCATGTATAACACACACAAATTCAGCTGCTTTCTCTGCGCTGAACACTCGCATCTCCTGACCTCTCTGCTTTCTTCTTCTATAAAGGAAAAACTATGCAGGTCTTTCTATAGCTGCTTCAGGGCTTTCACCTAGAATTCAAATGATACATGTAAACCAGTAATTTAAAGAGTGCCAGGGCCTGTTCTCTCAGCCTACGGTGAATGGGCACCGTTTAACCTCAGCCAGAACACGGTGCTCTCGCATTACAAAACAGGTATTCAGTCCACCCCAAGGGAACAGTCCAGGCCTGGGCTAACCTCCAAGATCCAGCTGGGAACTCAAAAAACTCTGGATGGTCAAATATAAAAAGGTAAGTAATTTAATCACTGTGAAGCCTGGGAGCCCTTTAGAGCTACACTCTTAGCAGCCTTGGGGACAGAAAGTAAGAAAATGTGGGGCTGCAGTTACAGCCTGGATCAGAAAACATACCAGAGAGCCTTTGTAATAGTTAAACAGTATAAACGACAGAGTTCCTGCACCTCAGCCCTTCGTAATTTACTGACATGGACAGAGGCAGGCCTGTCACTCCTGAAGCGAGTGGAGCTTTGTGCCGCTTGGGGCTCACTTCTTGCCTCAAGTGCTGAAGCTGGCAGAGTAACAAGCAGCCTGTTGAATGTACACCTGCCCCACTGTCAGAAAAGATGACAACAGCTTGCACAGGCACACCCAAAATACCTTTAAAACTGCACTGGTATTAGTAAAGTCATGTGAGATTTGCCTGCACAAGCTGGAAAACCTCCATCAGTGATCACTACCTGCTGATCTCCTGGCTCCTGTAACCACACAGCCAGCAGGTAGCTGAGCCAGACAGGTTACTGGCCAGTTCAGGTAATTAGCAGAAATCAACTATGTTCACCTGCAACGCAGACCTAGAAGAATGAGCAATGCACCTGTAGCCCCAAATGCTGTTCTTGTCCCTCTCTAGATTCTTGCATTCAAGTAGTGGTTAAGTTTTGGCACTTTGGGCCTTGATCTGCATACACAGCCTATCCTCTAACATCACATGTAAAATGTTTAGTGCAAAGCCTCAGTCTCTGGTCATTTCCTCTGGCTTCAGCAAAAGCCATCCAATTTGAAGTGCTGCTCACCACTTTGACTACACTATCCTCCTCTTTTGCCCCACTTTTGAAGCTTTATCACACATAACCTGTCTCCNGCTTTGACTACACCATCCTTCTCTTTTGCACCACTCCACTACTTGTTTCTTTGCTGTGAATTCAAACTACTTCACTTTTGAATCTTTATCACACATAACCTGTCTCCATACTAAGCGACCTTGTCACAAACTCAAATATTGACTGAATCTGCAATGAAGTTTAACCTCTCTTCCTCCTGAGTTAAACTGTCAAACAAACATGACTATGTTTTGCTGGTCTGCACCTTGTACTGGTGAACTACAACTTGTAAACATTTGCAAAGTTATCTCAGTGGTATCCCTGAAACCCTTTTAAAAGGAAGCTTTCTCCTTAAAAGGAAGCAGGCAAAAGGTTATCAGAAAAGCACTGAAAACTCATGCTAACATAGCAATTATCTCTTATCTTCTTTACCTGCCCACAGCCAACAGATGCATCCGTTTATTATTGTAAATCTCTAGCTTGGGTAACAGACTGGAACTACTGTAATACAACTTATCAGAACAAAAGAAATCAATTCACATCAGGTCTTCTTGCAGAAGAACAACCCTAAACTACACATCTTGCAGTTAAATGCAGGATTATTAATATTTAAAACTGCTTTCTGAAGGACAATCACAGGAGAATCTCTGAATTTTAAATTCAGAATCCTAAGTAACCCATCCTGGGAATCCCAGTGGCCACAATGGTCATTCTATCCCATCAGCAAGACAGCTTATGCCATATTTACAACGGACTCAAATGTCTGCTAGAATGAACCTACATTCTTCATTTTTGGATTTACCTTTTGTCTGTCCTACACTTTATGATAATTATTATAATTATTTTATTTTGTGTGTACATCCTTTTCTGCTTTTCAAAGTTGGTATGGTTTGGTGTGGGGTTTTTGTTTGTTGGTGGGGTGTTTTTGTTTTGGTTTTTTTTTTTTGTTTTTGTTTTTTGTAAAAACACAAAAATAACTCATTTTCCCTGAAAAATTCTTCCTCCTCCTTACTCTTCTGCTTGGTTCTCCTCCGCATTCCTTTTTCCTGCTAATCTCTTCCACGACGTGGTACTCCTGCGACATTATAGGTAAGCTGGTAGTGGTGTCGGCACAGCTGTATTGAGTGTCTAGCAGAGCTGGATATTCTCACTGCTCACACTAGCTCATGCAATGGCTTCCTGTACCATAAGTCTTCAGATGATTATTATTCTACTCCAACAATTTAAAAAGAAGCCGTGTTGCGGTGCGAGGGACAAAATCCCTGTCCAAAAGGGCAGAGAAGAGAGCTGTGAAGCCACACTGCGTGAGGCAGGTCTGGATGTTGTTTTGACTGTAAAAAGCAGGAGGGCTTCAATCCGTTTACACTTTCCTCATAATGAACGTACATCTGCAGGAATGTTCTCAAGAATTTAGACCAACATTTGACAGAAAACTACCAAAAGCTACATTGTTTCAGAGAAAGGGAGGGAAGAACATAGAGACCTTCAGACATTCCTTAACCTAAAGGAGGATCTCTCCTTACCTTGAGCAAGCTCTGCCTGGACAGTGAGCTCTTCCCGACTTGCAGATTCTCTGGCATCTGCTGAAGTTCCTTTGCTCTCTTCTGTCCTCTCCTCATTGGCCTTTTCAGCCTCCTTTTCTGGTCTTTTCTTCTCACTGTCTGGTTTGGCCTCTTTTTTGCCTGGCCGAATGTTGCCAGGGGAAGGAGGACGTGCCTGAGCAGAGGAAACTTTGGAGGAACCAGGTGGGGAAGTCATTTGCCTGGGTGTGCCAGGCAAAAAAGGCAAAGACTTGGATGCGTGCCTGTGTAACCAAAGAGTGACAATCACAATCAGACACGCTGTGCTGGACACCACCTATGTATCACTCCTACAACTATAATAGCTAAAAATTTAAAAACTTCTGTCTTTCTCCGCTATCAAGCAGGACTTCTGGAGCAACCGATTAGCTTTCATACAAAATGCTTCTCTTTGCGACTCTCCAGATGTGTGAGCACTGAGCCAAGCCAAGAGGGAAGAAACCAGGTATCCTCATCCTCCTCCCACCTTCCTCAAAGCAGCAGTAATATGTTTCTAAAAGCAAGACAATCTTTCCATCATTGCAGAGAGAAAACATCTACATCACCAAATAAGTTTGCACTGTTCCGCATTTAATTAATAGAACATTCAGAGCTGCCTACAGCTCAACCCCCAGCTAAGCATGTACTTGGCTTACCAGACTGGAGAGGGAGCTGGTGATCTAGCTTTGGGGTTGGAAGAAAAGTGACCTCCTTTAAAGCTGGGTGAGAAGCTGGATGACAAATGTTCTCTCTCCTTTTCCTTTTTGTCAGTCTATAGTCCAGGAAACAAAAAAAAACAAAAGTCAAGCCAGAGTTCACACTGTTAAAGAAAGCAAAGCAAGCCCAGTTAAGGATGGGGCTGAGAAAAAGCTGTGCTGAGTCTGTAGTTTCTACAGCCTGTTTAACAAGTGCCTTAATACAGCTCCTGTAATCTGCCACCATCTTTGTCAGTAAATATCAATTTGACAACAAGAATCCTTCTTAATCATGCTCTTTACCCTCTTAAGATGTAATGGGCTAATTTGAAGAGGCTTATTTTCACATGGGAAAAAGCGACCTTTTAAAGTTTGATCTTCGGTGATTACCACATAGTACCTTCTGCTACTCCTCATAAACCCTGGATTTCATTTGAAGAAAGAGCAAAACACTCTTCCTGCCACACACACACTCCCTTAAGCTCACACCTAGTCATAGTCCCTATATAGCACAAGCTTTTTGCTTTCATGCTTAGACGTGCGTACCACGGATGCCCTCAGATGTGGTACAACAGCCTTCCTATTCTTTCTTTCTTGTATGATTTCACAGCACATGCTTTTTTGCCATTGATTCTTAATACATGGTAGTGATTTCCTCTTCTTCCTTCTTTATTTCTCTTCTCTGGATTTTAGTTTTTAAAATATTTCTGTTACAGCTCTAGTATGTATTAACAGAAGTGTTGGTTTAGAGGGATATATCAGAATTTAGGCAAATATATACTTTCTCCACTTAGATGAAAATGGAAGACGAAAAACTTCAGGTTTTTGGAATAATGAGCTCAGACTCTGGGAGTCTGAAGAATGGGAACGCTGGAGAGGTCACTGAGCTGCCACTGAGAGAGCACAATGCAGAGGGGCTGCTACTCACCCCCTAGGCTGGGGCTTAAGCACAAACCCCTGCAGCGCCTGTTCCACGCTGCTTTAGAGCCTCGCCAGCCCAGAGCTCTGCGATGCTCGTCTCCTGGACTGAAAACCAAGTTAACAACTGGAAAATAAAACCTGAAAATAACTTCATGAGCACATAAACCCTTTGCTTATCTTCATAAATCCAAGAGGCTCTATGGGGGCATCAAGGTTCAAATTAGTTATTTTTAAACTCCCCAAACCATAATATTAGCAATAGATGGTCTTGATCCTGAAGTCATTACTCAAGAGTAATTAGCCAGTTTTTTGGCAGTATAACTTACCAGATATCTACTGTTAATATGATGACAATCATCTGAGTTATCAAAGCATACACAGCCAGAATAAACACCTTGCAATAAAAAAGAATTTTGGCTTGCTAGCAATAACTCTCTATATTGGATCTGCTTCATTTGTCTCAAAAATAGAGCATCAGATATTTTATCTTAATATAAGTAAAACACTGAATTCTTATAGAAGTTGACAGAAAAAGAAAGATACTCCACACCATGCAGGCTCATAACTCAGTCATTTTACATAAACATTTTTACACTGTCTCTTTCACCAAAATGTAGCAACTTTTCTTTTTTTTAGCTAAAAAAAAAAAAAAAACACAAAAACACTCGCAATGAAAAATTCCAAGAGATGTTAAACTGATAGATCTGGAGATTGCAATACACTACGCTCATACTATGAGATTTCTCTACAGATACATTCCCAATGCTGTGCCTTAACTTAAAATTCAATATACTACCATCTGCCTGAAAGATTAAGTAGTGGCTATAATTCACATGACTTTCATTAACACTGCTCCTAACAAGAATGTCAATAGCAGCACTGCCTCTTGATATTTTGCCCATCAGGCCAAATGAAAACACAAGTCGCTCCTACACAAGCATTTGCAGAGATGACTTCATTTGCACTTTAAACAAACTCAGGCTGTAGAGTACAAGGAAAAACATAACTGCTCAGGTCCAGCAAATCGTACCTGAGCTGAAGCTGATTGCATCCTGTTGGCTTGGAACACAGCGAATAATGAATTTAGTCTGCCTGTATCATACTGTTCTGATTTTCTCTGAAAGCTCAAATCAGCCACAGAACTGCTACCCAATCATTCAGAACACGCAGGGCACCTGTGGAAAGCGTCACTTACAAAACCATGTTCCTAAACCAACCTCTTCCTTCTCAATGATGAAAAGTTTACTAGCCTGGTCTCTTAGGAAAGTAAAGCTGAAGTGACAGTGCTCTGTGTGCTTATGCACATGGACATGTGCGAGTGTGTGCCTTCACGCCTCTTCATGAGAGGCCTCAGAAGATAAAGGTCTAGAGTTTTGTGAAAACAGGTTGCTGGGAAAAACGGATTTCCCACTGATGGAAAAGCTGCAACACCAGTTTGGGCTGCAACAGGCAGCAAAGAATCCAGTTGAGGAGAGGGCACACGCTGCGACTGTCTCTGTGCCTCACAAGAAGACAAGGCAGCCACTCTGCAAACATGGGTGTTTTTCCGTGTGCGCTCTCTGGTGAATAATTAAGCCCCATCACCACGTAATGATACTTCAGTTAAAATCCAGTCAACTATGAAACAAAATGGAGGGGGTGGGGACTGCACAGAGGGGAGGATCAGACCTAATCAAGTATCCTTGTAACTACTCCTGGCCTAACAAGCAATGCAAGCGGGTAGTCACAGCACGAGGCAGTAGCTTATGTGCGACTGGCACACTTACCCCTGCAAGATGCGTTGTTCTCCTGCGTCCGACAGCATCGGTAGAGGCATAAAGTTTTGCTCGGTCTCCTGGATTCCTACAGCTCATGGCCTTGTAGGACAGAGGGCTGATGGGGCTGCAAGATGCTGAACGGGGACAAATGGGGATAACTACGGTGTTGGTTGGTTTTGTTATTTATTAATTTTAATTACAGAGCAGCATTGGAGAATAGACAGAGGAAAGCCAGCAGGAACAGAAACAACCGAGAAAGACAGAAAAGAAAGAAGGTATTAATACACAGAGGAATGACTAATTCTCAAGTCAGAACCATCATTTGATACTTTAGTTTGTCCACACATATAGCAATGATACAATTTCAATAGGCACTTGTGTACTTTTCCATTTGTAAACTAGTAATTTCTTTTAAATAAATTAAGTATGCCACATAACCAGGTAGTAGAAAGTAATAGTTTTTCTGTTAAGTTTTTATACAACTGGTGGTTCTGGAAAAGCAGTGGACACAATGACTGGTCTGACTGACTAGCTTAGTATATGCATTGACATGAGTTTCAACCACATTCAGAATAGAAAACAACCAAAGTAAAATCAGAACATCTATTAATTGGTCTTGGAAGTGGAAGAAAATGAAAGGAGACATACACAAAGATCAAAACACACTAACAATACAAAACAGTTTTATCTAGGAAAGAAAAGAAATTGCTGTCTACATTTTTTAGCATGTGATGTGGTTTTGTTTTTTTTTTTAAATCCCTCTTTGAGGAATATTTGAAGCCCATCCATTTAAGAACTTTCAATATTTCTTGATAACACCAGAATAACATCTGACTTGAGTACTTTCTCAACAGCAAACTATTTTACCAATTTCATAAAGCAGACTCACAACAACAAATCAGCTTGGAAATTAATATTTGTACGAGTAATCAGGATGGCAGTTTTCCTTGGTTTGCACAAGACAAAGATGATTACCAAAAGATATCCTGCCAATGGCAGGTTATCAGGTATATGATGTTGTGATCACATATTCAAAGAGAATTGTAACACTGTAAAATGTATCATGAGGAACTTCTTGCAAAGTACTGTTGGACTTTCTCTTGATTTAACTTAAGGAGAAGACTGGGGGAAACAACGTTATTATTGCAGAGTTTTATTTATCTGCTCTTGTTTATGTTTCCTGGTCATTTAATATAGTCTTAGCATAATTATTTTTCAGCATGTTACTTGAAGGAAAAGTAGAGCTTCTACATGGTATCTTCCGTATCCTTTTTTTTTTTTAATAAAGGAAAAGAGAACTACATCCTCAGTTTCCTTGCTAAAAAAATCCCAGCATTTCTTGCCTGTAGATCCCTCCCTGAGCACACTTGAGAGAACGCAGTTCTACATATAGTTAATTCTTCCAGTCTTAGAACAGTACAGCTGCTGCTACAGGAAGAGCTCATAGACTTAACAGTATTAATACAGCAAAATCTCCTGCACTGAGAGATTAATATTATGAACAAAGAGAGTCTCCTGTAAGTGTTACAGCAAGGGCACTCATGTTTGCCTTCTCATTTATAGGGGTGTATATTTAATGAGGTATTATAAGATGACTGACTTAAAAAAAAAAAATCAAGAAACAAGAAAACAGGGCTTTTTTGTCATTACTTGTTTTGTTTGTTTGCTGTGGTTTTTTTTTGTTGTTGAGCATATCTAAACCAGACAGGAGGAAGTGGCACAACATATGTTTTAAACAGCTTATAATTCATGTGGTTCCCACCCTCTGTGAATCAATTGTCTTGCTGCACACCAATTATCTGGTTATCACCAAGGATGACATCATAAGTATTAAAAGAGAAGCAGTTCATTTCCATTTGAGATGTTGCCAAACAATGCTTTAGAAAGCACTCTCAGTGACTCCCGTATCAACAGGATTACATCTATTCAGAGGAGCTTTTGGTCATTTAAAAAACATTTTGGAATTGGAAAGTTATTTGGAAAAAGATCCAGACATACTCTTATGCTAGATGTCCCTAATAGCTCACTTAAAATTTGACGACATGAATCCGTATTGACTTTGATTTTTTGCATTGTAATTTGTCTTTACAGCCAAAGGGCAGGGTAATTTTCCAGGGAACAATGACAGGTTGGGACGAGCTGAGTGCTCAGAGCACAGCTGTGAGCCATTACCACCATCATTAACCTCCAGGAAGTGCCCTGCATGAAGGGACTGCAGTTATTGCTCCCAGAGAATAATACCTGTAAAACAATGAGCAGTTGGATCATTCTTCTGGGTGGTGCAGTTCCAGTTGGCACAGAGGGGGCACTTCAGGGGAATTACCTCAGACTGACAAGCAACAAATCAGTCATTCCTGCTATTTGCTATCTTTCTCAATATTTTGCTCAGTTTAGCGCCTATTGCACAACATAAGCAATAGCAGTCACAAAAAAATATTCGTGCTTGTTCCAGTAACCGCCCACAAAATTAAGTCACTGCTTTCTCAACTATTCCTCAACGAAGAGCTGAATTTCCAATAACCTGCTAGGTAGATAACATTAAGTATTCATTTTACAAACTTTGTGAATAGTGAGAAGGAATTTTGTACTTGTTAATTCCACTGTTTGCAAAATATCAGCCACATTTGTACTCCTACAGCACTACCCTTGTGGAAATGTACTGCAGCCTAATTAGTTATAAGAGTTCTTAAGTGAAAGCTTCTTTAAAAGTAATCTTAGCAGATCTCTATTCCTTCTTACGTTCTACATCCTTTAATTAGAATAAAAATCCTGTCCATATCAGACAGGAAAGACCTGCCTAGACTCAAACATTCAGCATGTACAGCAACATACTATTGTAATGGTAAAGTCCCACACGCATGGCCATAAAAAAAACTACTATAATAGAAGAAGAGGCAGCTGTCACCCACCTAAAGCACATTATAAGGAAGTATGGGCCTGGTAGTCTTTGGAATACAGTTTTGCCTGGGCTTTAAATTACCACCTAGCAGTATTTTCACATTTCTGCACAGCGTTTTTCCCCTCAGGAGTACATCAGAGAGCTGTTCTGGTGTTGGCAGAGAACTTTATAATTACTGTAACCTCCCTAAACCTGCACATTTAACTTCCTGTGCTATTAGATCCACTGCAACCAGGGTTTATCTCTCTGCAAGTCTAATGTGTTGCAATGTGGGAATTGCTCTGGTACAGAGTGAAACTGTTTTTTGCAGGAAGCAGCTCACAGCCTAAGCATTGGGTGTGCTGAATCGGCTCTTTACAGTATTGCGGGCATCTCTTTAAACAGCCACGGACAGTGTGGCATTGTTGCCCTGTGTGTGCTGTATTGATTTATTGCATTGATGACAAGGCAAAAGAAATTAAGAAAGGTGGTGGGAGAAAGAGGCGGAGCGAACAAGTGTACAAACAAGCTTTCATGCTGTCACACAACGTAATCATGGACATTCAAGCTCATTCTGGGATGTTACTGTACACTCATAATTAGATCAATAACTTTGCAACATCCCACAGGGAATCTGGAAAAACAAGTGGCTGAGACATGAAGCCTCTGTTCTCACAGGTTTACCTGCATCTCCAGACAATGCAGCTGTGCTTTTACTTCGGGCCAGGAATGAGTGAGTGGGCGTCAGAAGCCTGCTAACGATGCTGCTCTCCCATGGACTGAGCTGTAGGCGGCGAGCTGAACATGCACCATACAAGCAAGATGTTAGTTCGAACACTTCACAAATAACTACATGTTGCAGAAGCATTAGTATTATCTCCTCACTACTACATACCAGGAAAATCTTGACAATGTCCTTCAGAGATCAAAAGCACACAATCATTCAGTGGTTTGCATTTTATTCTGACTCCATTTTAGTAGAGGAATTCCTATAGGAACTTTTAATTTGTGTTACTGCCTGTGGCATTATAGCAAATTGTTACCAAATAAATATCAATATTTTGCACATATGCCACATTCCCTATTAGGAATGATAGGATAACCTCTGCACTAGGAGAGCAGTTGCCACTCCTACATATAGACTTTGGCAGAGATGCTCAGGTGCCAAGCTCTTTCCACACATAAGGTACTTAGTCTTCTAGGTACAAGAAAGACCAATTACTAAAACACCTTCCATGGTCTGCCAGCCTAGCTAGAGAGAAAAAAAAAAAAGGTTGCTTACAGAGAATTGTGTCAAAGAAAGAGGTTTTGTAAAAACACCACGAAAGGTTACAAGTGCCTCGACTGCAAATACCAAGCTCAGCACCTACAGTCATTCCAGTAACAGATGAAGACACAGAACGCAGTAAGTACATTTGATCATTAATTCTTTGGTAAAAAATCCTGCTAATGATAATTTTCAATTCACAACAGAAAAAGAGCCAACTTTTTGCACTGCTAACCTGTTTTGAAAACACACTACACACTGACCTAGCTGCAATCACTCCCTTGCCTTGCTTTCCCAATATCACCTAATGCAAATTTAGCTTGTCAATGTATTCCTTTTGACCTGTGAAATTTCTCTACTTTTTTTGAAAATACTGTTTAAACATTGATCATGGTGAAGTAGTAACAAAAAAGACCTATAAGTTATATTTCATATCGAACTAGATGTTTATTTGATATTCTAATACAACATATATCTAATGAGCATCACAAACCAAAACATTTGACTAGTTCCCACAGTTGTTCATTATAAAAATCTTAGGCCACAGCAATAATCTTTATGTTACAAGTGAATTCTGGTCTTCTCACATCTCAGCATTCATTAGCCTTAGCTTGGTGTCTACAGCAACAAAACTGCATCCGGAATTTATGGGGCTCAGACTCTAAAACATTCATTGAAGTGACAGGCTGTAATAAACTCGAGATTAATTTGCATTTTTAAAGGTAGAGATCCATCATTTTTAATAGCCATAAACTCTGAATCTGTCTTTAATCTACTCCATGCTGAGCTCCATGAAAAGATGGGCCAATCTCAATCTCATCCTATGAAAATATAATTGCCTAATCTGCCCTCAATACTGTTTTTCACTTCTCAAATTGGTCCCCTAAATTCTGCTAACTCAATAAGGGGCATTTCTATAGAAATACAGGACTCCCAAACCCAGCAGGCTCTCTGGGTAAGTGTCCTTACACAATGTACTACTGCCAGAGCTCTTTGTGATTAATAGTTCCATTCTGTGTTGGTGCAGATTATACAGAGACACAAAACACCCTACTGAGACCTCCATTATAGCACACACATTATCATTAAGCTTGTAATTTAACAATGGAGAAAAGGAACAGAGCTACCATTAAACTGGATGTAATAATTGTAAAATCTCTGCTTCCTTTCTTCTCCAGGCACCATGCTCAGTGTGATCAATGTTCAAAGCTACTGCTGGAAGACAACAAATTCTTTCTCGTGGTCTCAGGTTTTACTAGGTCGGGCTCATAATCACAAGCATGGCTGAGTCTGGAGAAACTCTTCTACTGTAGGTTAAGACAAAGATCATAAAACTTCTCAGAAGAACAAGAGCGTTGCACAAAAACTGCACCCATACCTCAGAAAGCAAGCCCTGAAACTGCAGGCCAGTAAATCAGTACTATGGATACTATCAATTCCTTGGAGCTCATCTGTACAGTTGCAGACACCTGACAAGTAAATGTCACTATGTAATATGGCTCTGTGGGCCAGACACACACCTTAGAGGCGAGGCCCCAGAGATGAAGTACTCTCAGGAGGACACAGCTGAGAGACTGATGACCTACAACACTAAACTGCCATGTCTCACCTGTCCCATGCCACTCGCCCTAAAGATGAGTACGGTTTAATGCTCTTATCTTTGCCTCTAACACGGGTGAGCTTACATCCACATCACCCACTGGAAACAATCGTGTGCCCACAGGATCCAGCTAACAGCACCAAGGCAGCCTTTGGGAGCAACCCAGCTGATACGAACTAACAGCGAGCTCAGAAAAACCAACCAAAACTTTCTTCCCCATATAACCAATAGGCCTGATTCAGAGGTGCCAAAATAGTTTTAGCCAGGAGGCTGGAGTGAAGTATCCTTAAATCTCTAAAAGAGGGTTTATATCAGAACTCATTTAAACACACCTCAGCTTTGTGGATCAAAGTCATCACATACTGAATTTTCCAAATGTACAGCTCCCTGAAAGTACCATATTTGACACTTAAAATACAAAGTCTAGCAATCATTAGCGTCACCATTAAGCTAGAACAGCCAAATAAGCTTTTGCCCAATAAGTTGCAAGTACAAGAATAATAAGACCTAAATGCTTTGAACAACTTAAATTTGGTGTCCAATTCACACTGAAGCAAACTGAATAAAAAACAAAGAACATCACAAAATAAGATCAACTTTAAAATAATTAGGTCGATTTTTTTCCTTGCACTTTTTGTTAACATCTTAGAGTGATGTTTTCAAGATTTAGTCCTTCAAGCCATTGGACAGACAAGGGGAAATGACATTTGTTGTTCTCCTGCTGAGTTAGGCTGTCACTCTTAAGGCTGTTTGCTTGTTGTTTCCACGCAAGAAGCACGTTCATGATAGGGTTGCTCGTGCACGTATCTCTACCCCCTAGCTAAAAGCAGGTGAGTTTAAACAAATTAAAGACAACCTTTATACCCTAACTTTAACTGAAAAACACACCACGTCCCAGGGAGCTGGCAACAGTAAATTGATTCCAATCATCTGTATTTGTCTTCAGAATATACCAACTGAACACCGGAAAGTAGTCTTAGCAGCTACAAAATAAATTGCAAATAAGCAAACAGCAGCATCTGATTAGTTCTAGGAACAGATGGGAGGCAAGGATTTAACAGGTCTCTTGATGAGCACCACCAAGGAGACTCCCACTGATAACACTAGTGTTTGCTCATACCGAGCCACAAACGTGGTGAGGAGTAGATAGGGAAAAGCTACTCTATGCTTGGATTCTCTTTCAACAGGAAACAATACTAGAGACCCTGAATTTCTTCTATAAAGGCAGCAAAGGTCATGTAGTGATCAAGACCATCACCTGTTTGAAAGAAAAAACCCTGCAGAGAGGAGGAGGAACACAACTATGCTGCAAGTTCTGCTTTTCAAAACTGGGTAACTTACACCTCATTTAAAGTTATTATCTACTTGCTAAGCTTTCCTTAAAGACCACAATTACCAACATTTACAGTAGCTTTTTCCACTTGAATATGAGTTTTTTTTGTTACAGTTTCAACTATTCTGTATCAAACACATAAAAGCATAATGGAAAGCCGGTTACAGCTGCTCAATTGTAAAATTGTGATAAAGAGCTATATAACAATACTATACTTGAAAAGGAATTAACAAATCGTTTAGGCAACTAGTTAACGAAATTTTTGTCTTTTCCTGGGCCAAAAAAAGCCCCCAACTTGTCCTTCAAGTGGTAAAAAAGGTGCTGCTTAATGGAAGACATTCTTGATGACAGCTGTAAGCCACTTAGGCTAAGCTTATCATCCTCATCTCCAGCTTGCTGTTTCGCAGGTAGGAGTGTGAGTGACAGTCACAGTGTGACTGGGTGCCTTCTGGAAGGCGAAATGGGGAGCAGACAGTTCGACCATTACTTTAAGCATTTGCATTAAGTTGTTGAGGCCACTGGGGAAAGGAGTGGCACTTCTCCAGACAGATACTCAGCTAGATTTAGGCATATGGCTTTGCACAAGAAAGAAGGCATTTAGAGTGTTTGGATTTGCTTTCTGTCTTGGAGTTTGAAGAAGCCATAGGAGACTTCTGAATGGTTCTGTGCTGTTTTAATGAAAATGCCAAGCAAAAACTGCCTCAACATTTAAAGTTTTTGACATATGGCCATCACTTCCATATTCCTTCTCTTTCCCCATCACTAAACTGCCTGCTATTCAGTCTAACTTCTGAACTTGAAATTGGTGGCAGAAACTATCATACAACGAGTTGCAGTCCATAAGAGACTATCCTTCATGTTTAATGCCTGCTGCTGTTTCCCCTTCTGGTCCCCCAAGATCCTTGCTCAGAGAAGCATCCCCTGACAAATAACAGCAACCATCTAGAAAAAATAAATATATATACACCTGAAAAGCTAATAAAATTAAAACTGACTGGATTTCAACATTTAGAGTGAAAAAATTATTGTAGCTTTGGAGTAAATTATTTCCTAATGTAATAATGTGTTTTCACAAGTTGCCAGACTCTACAACAAAGCCCACTAGGATTAACATGGCTCATCAAATCAACCAGGTACACACATACAAGCATGCATATAAAACATGACACTTAGTTAAAACACAAAAATAATAAATCTACCAGTTTTGCAACAACCAAAGTTCCACTCTAAAAACTGGTTTTGAAAACATGCATTTATCTGGATTGAAATGGGACAGAACATATCATTCTCAATAGAGGACTAAAAATCTCTCCTTGACGACTTTTCTGTAAAGCTCTTTGCACAAGTTATACAAGAGATATTCTTCTATAAAAGTCCTTTAAGCTCAATGCTTATAAATCTCATAAATCCTCAGAACAGAGGCAGCAATTCAGCTACATTAATTTTTGAAAGCTTGGTGGTTTATCATTTGTGCAGAGTTGTAAACATCTAAAACACACACTGAAATAAAGCAATCTTTGAAATGTAACGGGATACAAAAAGTCAATAAACAGACCATAAGAAAAACATCTGTACCTCTTCAATAAAAATAATCAGAAATGGTAATAAAATAACTACTTAAAAGCGTCATGCAACATGTTCTTAGATAGTCAAGAACTACTACCAAAGAAGAAAGGAAAACAAAATCATGACGAAATGACCTAATGCAAATAAAAGGTCACACATGATTGCATGCACTGTGGAGCAATGTATTCTTTTAATAGTTGTACCTCATTTACTAAAAACCTGACAGAAGCACTACTTCGATCGTTTTCTGAAGTTAGATTGTTTAGGTAAGTTCTCTTGTTATAAAAAAAAACATGAAATATTTATTCTCACAGGAAAAAATGTTCAGCTCTTTACTTTTCACATTTGAAGTCTTTTCACTCCCACTTAGATGAAGTACAGAAAATGACTTCAGAAGCTTGTTTTATGTGCAAAGTAATATATCAATATAGAACATTCTTTCTTGCTTTTTTTTTTTTTTTCTTTTAAACTGTACCTCTGTCTGGAGAATTTAGTAATGTTGCAGATGAGGAGGAGAGCCGCTTGTTAATGACTGGATCAACATGTTTCGAAAGGTTCATTGTTGAAACAGACCTCCTGTCTGGATCTAAAACAAATGGAAATAATGCTAATTGACAGCCCACATGCAGTAGTGCAAGTTCCTAGCTCACCAGTAGAAGGAGGAAAACATGACTAAGTCACTCCTGCTCTACCATAAGAACTTTCAAAATAGAATGCACTTCTCAGCAGACATTGTACAGGTGACTCAAAGACTGGGCACAACACCATTTAAGTTCCAAATGTCTAAAATATTCTGTTCATTGATTATCATTCAATCAGGTTGCAATCCAAGGGCTTAAGAGGACCTCAAGAGGATACTGGTAGACAAGATGACATTTCCTTGTTCCTTTCAATATTCGCAGAAAAACCTTGCTCATGACTTAGAGCAGAAAGCTTCAGGGAAGGACCAATATGCTGGAAATGTGAAGTTATTAATAAAAAAATCCCTTTGCTCCTGAATGAAAGGTGACATTTGACAGGGCACTGTCACTGAGCAGATCAGTACCGTGACAATACAATGCCGAAAAATTAAGGGAAGACTACTACACAAGGGAAGCAAGGCTAAGCACAAAAGGAATTAAAAGATTTAGTTAAAAATCCAGTAGTTATGTATAAGTGCTAAACTTCCCACCCCAGAATCATTTTCTACCTGCTGTGAATGAAGCTTTAATTAGTCAATCCAAACCAGCACACAGCTGAGCAGATAAAGACAACAGGTCTCTGTGGAAGGCTAGACACTACTTGGTAATGCACATGCTTAGTATATAACACTAAAGGGTTTTATTTTGGTTTTAGGTTCTGTACATTTAAGAGCAGCATGACATCATTTGCCTGTGCAACTGCTGCAGAGTCAGCATCTGCACCCCACTGAGGATAGGATGGTTATTTCTTGTACACGCTTTGTGCACATGTGTTTGTCACGTGGAGGTTGCTAGCAACAGCAGAAGAAGAGGAATGAGCTAAACAGGTCACCTATATCCTTTCTGTTATATCAGAAAAATGCTACATGCATCAACTACATGGCTTGTATTGCAAGTTTCCATTTGGAAATCTGACATTTGGCAGATGCTGTAGGAGTAATTTCTGCTTTTGCCTACGTTTTAGCATGTACTGAACCTCAGTACTACTCAGCAGAGCATTCAAGCATGTTGAAATGCAACAAGGCTTGAGCACATGCCTAAATGCTCTGCTGATCCATATTCTGTGTGTGCAAAAATACGTCTACATACTGTTTTGGGAAGCAAATACAAACTCAGGACAGTTACAACATTAAGGAGAATGTTGCTGAAATATTATCTGCAATTGTTTATTTAAGACAAGTACATCAACATTGTATGTACCTGTTCTGACCTAGTGGATTAAGGTATACTCATTGCATACAACGTGTTCCATAGAAATACCTCCCCAGATCTACAGACTGTATAGGATTCACTGCAACTGGTTGGGGAGAAGAAAGATTCTCCCCCACCCCATGTGATTATTTATCCACTTCGTCTAATGTTAGAACGAGTCTGTGAGTTTATAAAACCAGGAAACTGGGTATTGGAAGGGGGATAAAACTCAGGGGTTTTAAAAGGAGAAACGTAAACATTATAGCTAAGAACGAGAACTCCATAGGCTGGCAAGATTATCCCAAATTGATCTATGGGGTATATTGAAGAGTGCTGTATGTGAATTGGTGCTGGAGACAACACTTGGGCTTCATGTGCCACAGATCTTTGTCAGAACAGCACTTGTGGGAATGGGGTGGAGATTGATCTCTTTACATTTGTATAGTATATCAGTAGAGCCAAAAAGTTTCTATATTTGGCATAAAGGATGTACACTGCATAAAACAGCTTTCTGATGACGACAAATTACAATATAAAAAAGTCACCTCTTGGATTTGGCATACCACATGCCAACGCTACTCTTGTGTCCATGAACTTCATTTAAGTGAATGAAATTCAGCATGAGGATTTGTGTGTAAGTGTTGGCAATATGAATCCTATAAATGTAGAAGAGGCAATGAAAAAAAAAATTTGAAATATCCACAAGCAACACATCAGCCAATGCAGCTGTTCATAGGCCTGTATTCATGCACGAAATAAATGTAAATCCTGCACATGTGTAGTATCCAAAATTATTTTAGAGAAGACCAAAATATTCAAATTGGGTTTCCTTGAATTCCGGTAGACAGAATATTGTGCTTCATTTCAGTGAATTGTGCCCAATCTTTGGAGTCAGCGAGTAGTAACTGCCAATAGTAAAAACAAGTAACAATGAAAAAATCTGGTGCTAACAACAGTTCTAATCTACCAGCATGATGTTAAGCATGCATTGCAACTACATGAGGGTGGTTTAGTTACTGATGATCTCATTTCCTGAGAACTAGCTATGGCTAAAGGAAACAACAAACCACAGCAATTCTGTACCAGGTTTTCTAGCACCACCCAGAGCTCTGAAGTGGTGCTCCAGGCCTGCTAAATCGAGAAAGGTGAATGATGATTCAAAAAAATAACCTAGGAATAGAATGCAAGACAATGATTTTTCAGAGTAAAGAAAATGAAAATCAAATAAGTTATACAGAGTTAAGCAAAAAAGTAACCTTTTATGAAAAGCAAAACAAAACCAACTGTTTATTGAACTTCTATATGACAAAGATTTCAGAGGATTCTTTTCTCAACTTTTTTTTTCTTTTTCTACTTGATGAAAGGTTGGACACATTGAAATGTATACATTAGAGTAAGAAGAGAAGAATTCCAAGTATTGCTTTCTGGTTAAAGAAATAAAATATAAGTTCTCTTTTTTGGGTTTGAGTAATATTTAACAGAGCATATACACGTTAATGATTGGCAGATTAAGTTAGAGAAGATAAGTGGGGGGAAGCGGAAGCATATACCTAAAATTCACTTAAGTTTAATTTGTCCATCTTTAAGTTTTTCTAGGGGAAAAACTGGAATTCTATCTCCCAAAATATCTGTGCAAGACACAGATAGCTTATTACAAAGAACTATTTTATCTCCTTGTGTTTGTTCGAATCTCAGTATTTGGTCCTTTCCACCAGACTTATTTTTCAAGCCATGATAGTTAGCATTTGCACACAGTAGCTCATATCACAAGACACACACAGCAGAAGCACACCCACACATACACACACAACAGCAAAGCAGAAGGGAGAAGCTGTAGCAAAACAGAGTTACAGAATTACTCAACTCCAGAACCAAGTTTTAACTTTTGTTTAGATTTCTCCTTGTTATCTTTTTTGCTACACAAGAATGTCAGAAACATGGTATTGCTAGCAATAATAAGATCAAGAACAAAGAATTTAACCCAACATACAATTAACCATCTTTCCTTTTAACAGAAGCAAAGCAAATTCCAGTTAACTGGCAGGGCAGGGAAACTGGCCAGCAGACCAAGCCTCCCTCTTTACCTGTGTTATTAATGCGGTTATGGAGCGCTCCTCCCCAGGACCACCTGCTCTGCTTTTGTTTTGGCTTCTGGCTTCTTTCAATTGTGCGACGTACAACAGCTTCATGTCGTTCCTTAAGTATGACAAGATAACACATTTGGATATTATTGGGTGTTTAACGTGATCTTCTCCTCAAACCCTGCTACCCTCCCATAGACAAAACCTAGCAGGCGTCTTAAAGTTGTGTTCAAGCTTATGTGCTGCCTACTAAGACATGGACTAGAACAGGACTAAGCAGCAATTAAACCATAAATACATTAAAATATTAACTGTAATTTTTGATCTGTTTGAGACCTGCAGAACTGCAGAGAAAAACAGTGGCAGCCACTTCCCAAACACACCCAAGGCTACTTCCCACCTACTAAATACTAGAACAGTGAGAGAGACAGGAAACAAACAAAAATACCCACAAGGATGAGCTGACTTACGTAGGATCACACTGCACGTAGTTCCCAGCTTAAATTATATAAATCAGCCAAGAGCATATTTCATTACACTGTCACTGTCTTAAAGATTTTGTTAAGTCAACTAGTATTTAGCTACCATTATAATGAATGGCTAAGAATTAGCAGATAACCACAAAACACCAACACATTTTATATTTTTCTGCATGAGTTTGTGCAGTGCCATACGCTGTAACCCAGACATGCTTAATTTAGCTGCGTTTGATTCCTAAAGGGCACTTTAAGAAGCAGTATTTGTGCAAGTAAGGCTTAAAATCCTTTTTTTTTGCATGCTTTCTCACACTGATCATGGTTTAAGTTGCATTCTTTCCATCAACTCTTAAAGAAAAAGTTTAATAGTACAAACAAGCTGAAGAGTGTTTATGACATTTATTCTTACCTTATCTTCTTCTATTCTCTGCCTTCTCTTTTCTTCTACAGCGGCTCGCCTTCTCTCCTCCTTTAATCTCTGCTCTTCTAGCTTCTTTCTGCGTTCCTCTAGGTGTTTTTCATAATGTTGCCGGGCTCTCTCTTCTCTTTCTAACCAGACGGATTCTCTTGCAGCTGTGAGAAAAGTCAGAAATAAAAGTTTTAAAATGCTACATGTGATGAAATCTTTAATACAATTTGAATAACCAAGCTAAATGGAAAAACTGTTGAACTCATTTTCTTAAGACATAAATATATAACATCCTAATCTCTCCTCACATATTAAAACATTGTCTACCCTAGTCACACATTTATTTCATCTCAACATACTATGAATCACCACCAGAAATAGTTAAATTATTTGAGCATATAGTTTCTATGTGGAAGAAAGGATTTTTGGTAGTTTAAAATACCTAAATACTTAAGTCAGACGTATGTGAACACACATCTGTTGTACAAACCATGGCAATTCCCTGTAATCTTTTACTGTAAAAAGAAAGAAAACTATCACCACTGTATAACTTTACTGATCAATATGGACCTCTTACGATAGAAGTTGCTGGGATGACAATTCTAGCACCTGGACTGTAAGCCATACCAACAGCTGACGAGAAGGAAACAAGCTAGCCACCAAAGAATTCAATCTAAAGGTGAACTTTAATCTGTCATATAACTCCACTGCTGCAGAGCTCTGAACAACATGTTTCAGAAGAGCTAATAAAGGCAAATCAAGAAGCACTACATGAGACAAATTTTGCTCCCCATCAGGGTCCGAATTTTTATGAAGATCCTGTCTGGAACATGGGCTCCAACTGTAGTCAATATGAAACCATTTCCATGCAATGCTCTGGACCTGTCTCCACTGCTACCTTGAAAGTTTCAGGTGTCAGAAATTCGTGTGCTCTAAAAAACCCTGTTCCTTGCTTTTTAAATATCCCAGACATACGAGATGTCTGGATCTTCATGAACTGACAGATGAGAGTGCAGGAAGAGAAGCACATGAAAGTCATGAGACAAACATCACCAAGAGCCACATTAGAAAACCATACACAGAAGGAGCTCATTGATAACTCAGCAGCACCAGTGAACCAGGACAGCGAAGTGTCAAAAAGGCTTTCAATTTCCAAAGCCAGCAATGTCAGTTCTCTACCCAAGCCTGAGACAGTATTTTTAAAATGAAATCTAGGGAGAGAGAGAAGGGGGGAGGAAAGAAAAAAAAAAAAGTGCCTATTGTTATAATCATACTCTAGAACAGCAACTCTGGCCTTCAATTAGCAGGGATTTGTGTGGATGCTAGCATGTACTAAAACAAAAAAACCCAATGCTTCCAGGTGTTCAGAGCAGATATTGTAATCACTTTTTATGACACTAGGACTCATCTCCACCGAACTGCTCTTCCGCACTTGCCTGCCTAACTCAAACAAATCCCCTCTTACCTGATAAAGATCTTAGCTTGCACTTTAAACCTTACGTATTTGCATACGCAGCCTCATGACAAATCTCTGTCCTAAGTAGATCAGTTCATATGTCGAGCATCTCCCTTAAGTAAACAGCTTTCTGCCATTTCAGATGTCAAATACTTTGCTAGGAAATGCAGACAGCACGTTTAGCTTTGCTGTGCAGACTCTCAGAGAGATATTTGTTCAGCAGCTATGAGCAACCATAAGACACCTTTTTGGTAAGACGGGTGAAAGTTCAGGAAGATGTTCGCAGGAAATTTAACAATCATATCTAGAATAATTACAACAACAAGGAACAGTGCAGTCACTTAGATAACTACTAACAACAGGTGTGAGAAGTGACAACTATAAATGTGAAATAAAGCGAGAGCCTCCAGAACATTTATAGAAATATTTTTCTATGCTAAACTAGTTAAATAACTTGAAGGACTTGTAGACTAAGGCAGAAAACAGCAGAACACAGCAGAAAAAAGCAGTTCCAGGCCAACTGAAATCTGCAAAGTCTCCTTCTTCTGCTTTACAAAACAAAGTATATTCCAAATGCAAGACTAATTTGTAAAGTGGGAATGTGCTTCTGCTGCCCCTTCTTGGGAGCCGATTGCTCACCAAGAGAATAGATGGACAGAGAGACAGCTCTCACTGTGGTCTGCCCTTCTCCTGGGACTATGTGACCCTTCATGATGCTGTCTTTCTATTGCCCAGGTCCAGAGAAGACTGAGCAAAGGGCTCACTCTGAGCTCACCTTTTCCAACAATTTGGGTTACGTTCTGAACAACTGAAGTGTAAGACACGTCACCTCTCTTTTAGTCCTTGCTTTCTGCTCAGCAGTCCAGCTTCACTAACCAGCGCCTTGGGCAGAACCACTGTCAGCCTGTCACCAGAAAAGTAGTGATTTTTGCAAAAGCTTGCTCTTCCTATTAACTTCTGCACAGTTGGACTGCAAAATAGGGTCAGCCCAAGAACAGGCAGCCACATCAGTGAACCATACTGTTTTTTACACTTACTCAATGTGCATTTCTCTTGTTTTCTTCAGCAAATGCAGATAACATTCTCTAAAAGCAGAAACTCAGTTAATTTCAAACAACTACTTAAACAAAAAAACAACTTACTATCTTTAATACCATCTAAAACCTGGCAAAATACATTTCTAAAGTGCTTACACTCAAAGAGAAAAAGAATAAAGAGTATTGCTAATATTCGAATTCTGCACTGAAAATACTTCATGTTAACTCCTCCTTTCTCCTGAATCTCTGATGAAAATTTCAGGGAAAGTTAGCACTTATTATTACAGGATAGGACCACTTCAGATCTCCCTATTCAAAACACACACATTTAAAAATTTTATTAACTTTTATCCATTTTGGTGACTTTCATTAACATTTTAACCAAAGCTCTGGCTGACACCAAGAGGAGCAGCATCTGACCTCCTCTAGAGCCTGAGTTTGTGCTCCTCCTCCCCATTCTAACAATGTTGCTCATGGGACTGAGAGATCAGGTGGGCCAAGGAAACAGTCTGGCTAAAAATCACGTTGCTTTCAAGCCTTTTTTCTTCCCACACTGTTAGCTGCAGCTGATCCTAGTGGAGATTGGTCAGCCTGGGCAGGTGGGGGAGCAGATATGGTGCCAGGTTGGTGCAGGGGCTTCTAAAACCAGAGGAAGTCACGGGGCAGAAAGGGGATCCTGGGTGATGCAGCAGAGCCTGCCTGAGCTCTCCTGAAGTGAGACAGGGCTCAACAGTTCATTGAATTTCGCAGAAGGTCAATGCAATACATGCTGAGAAGCTGATTTCACCTTGATGACACTAGACTATGATTCCAGAATAACTCAGGCCCACGCTACACCTAAAAGGAGGGTTACAGAATATGGCTTCTCTGTATTGCAAAGATTTATGAAAGCCTCTGCCCCAAGCTCTCAGCCATTACTTAATCCTGCATAAATCAAATTTGGAAGTTTTTGTATCATCTTCAAAGACCTCTGCAGTTCTGTTTTGAGCAATATCACATTCCTGTTTCTCTGACAAGTCATACTCCTAGCTTTGGATATATTTTCTCCAAAAATTAGTCGTTTCTCCTCCATCAACAGAACCAATTACTATATAGTGGACACCTGTCTGAAGACAGAAGTTTCACAAAAGGCACAGTGAAGCTGGGAAATCATGCCTGTTACTCCTGAGGGCACAAAAGAAAGAAGAGAGACATTCAGGGCCTGAGTTTACAGGCCTGAGCAGAACTTAACTAATAATTCACTGTGAACAACAAAACACTTTCAATAATTTTTCCCATTTCAACACTAGGTTTTTATCTTCCTCTTTTTCCTCAAATAATTGTTCATGAGTGCTAGACTGCAGTAACGTTACATAACTGTTAAACGACATTCCTGGAGGATATGGTATTACTCTTTCCTTCTGTATAATTACTTCCTTTTCCTGCCAGTTTCCATCTTCAAAATTGTTTCATATTTGAGTCTTCTGCTACATTTCATTTCTGATACAGAAATGTTTAGAGTGCTTGTTTCAGTTCTGCAGATACCATTGCAAAGATACCTATAGAAGCAGAGCTTGTAATACTTTAAATTTTAAAAATTATATGATTTTATGGGCTTATTAAAACTAATTGTTGTAGTTTGTGCGTGTTATATTTTCAAGTCTTTATTATTTTTCTATCTGTAGACATCACAAAAAAGGATTTTGGAAAAAAAATGAGAACCACTACCTACATTTTTCTTAGAAAGAAATCTGGAGTCCATTTCATTTATTGCATGCAACACTTGCACAATTCGATCTTTGTTATAAGCTTTAGCTTCCGTTGCTAAACATTCAAGAGTAGAATTAGATTGTTCCCTTATGCAACATCATGTGTTTGCAATCTAAGTTAGACCCACCTTCACATAGGAAATGCTCTAGGCTCTTACAGCATTCTGTCACCACGGTGATATACAAAGAATTTAAAAAAACCTAACAGTATACATACCCTGTTACATAGACCCTCAACACACTAAGTAACCCACACAATGTAGTTGTTCAAAACTTCAAAACAGTCAAACTGTTTTGTGTAAGTTTTGAAGCATCCTTTCTCTTTGAAAAAGCTAAGAGCACTTAAGGACCTTAGTTGCAGATATCTCAAAAGTCTATCTTGCTGCAGCACGTTGGCTTTTACTCAATAGTCACTTATGTACAGACACTAACGACCATATCAAGACAAGCCACTGCTGTAAGACAAAAAGTCACCTGCAGATCCTGAGATGTTCTGGGCCTTTTGTACCCAGAATCTGCTTACAACAGCAATCCAGCATCAAAAAGCACTTTGGTTCTCTACTGAAAATAAAGCACTTCCTGAAGGATACGAGAAATTAAGAAAAGAACAAAACCCCAACAACTTTCTTAACTGATGTCTCTTGAATATTAATTTGCCTATAAAAGACATGGAGACTGTTCTTTCTGTCATTAATGTAAATGACTAGGCCTTCTTGGGGCATTTTTGGTGGTGATTTCCATAGCCTTCAGCCTGTCATGTTGTTTAGAAAAAGTAATGAAAATAGTGTGCTTGAACTGAAAAAAAAATTATGTTTCTGTATGTAAGAGTTAACTTTCACATACCCTCTCGCTGCTGGGAAGACAATCAGAATGCTAAACCTCTGGATAGAACATTGATCTTCAGCTTTCTGCTCCTCAGAGAAGGGATGATAAAATCTTGCTTTTTGATAAGGAAATACAGCTCAATAACACAAGCATACATTAGTGATGGATTAACCAAGGCAAATGGACGTGTTATTTTAAAAAAATAGATCTGTTTTCAAACATATAAAAGCTACCTCTTTCCTCCACCTTTAAGTTACAACCAAAAGGTGGCAGAAAATATATACCCATATGTTCACATGAGGAAGCTACTAATACGTGGACCAAGTATTTAACTAGTATATAAAGGCATGATTTACAATGTATCTGTTTTCTGAGAAAAAGTGTAGTACCTATTTTCATTAATTTAACTTTTTCTGGAGATAGGGAAATAATATATCCTACCTTTAAAATTTAGGGGGGGGTTAAAGTATTAATTGCTACATTTTCTTTTATTAGATAATCAATGGAGAACACCTGCTTTGTTTTCACTGCTTCCTATGTGAACTGCTGACATTCTCGCATTGACATAAGGGCTCAGGTTTTTGACATCTACAAGGTAGATATATACAGTGACATAAGTTAGTGTCCTTACACATATGATGTCGTCTGGAAAAAAAAAAAAGGTTAAAATAATCTTTTCATTCTCATGACCCTATTTATGAATTTGCAGAAACTTCTTTTCCTGCTATACCACACAGAAATTAACAAAATGTATTCTAGTGTAAAATTTGAAGTCTACTTAAGGGTTAAAAAAGCCTACTCTAAGGCAAAAAATAAGAATATTAAGCCCTATTCTGAATACAAAAGGGTGCTTCTAGAAGCACAGCAAGCTGTGTTTCATAGAGACACATACATCAAATGCATTGTTGATAGAAGAAATCAGCAGATGAGCGTACAGGAAGCTGAAGATACCGCTAAAAGGTCTGATCAACTTGGAAGAGCAGCTGATTTGCAGGATGTGGAAGGAGAAAAAGCCCACTTATATGATGGCTCATTCAGAAGCTGTGCTAAGATCTACGCTGAGTGTTGAGCCAATGCTGCACTCCAGCATGGGTACAGTCCAACAAAAAGGCTTTCACTTGGCACCGAGCCTTAAGAACATCACAATACCTTTCTCTCTTGTAATAGCGCACACTATCGTGACAACATGCAGGAATCATTCAAAGAAAGCTTAGTCATTCAATTAGTACCTGCGTGTTGAAAACTGAAATGGCATAGGAATATTTACGTTAAAACTGGAAAATACAAAGTCACAACCTGATCCTTGTCCTATCTTAGTACAATCTATAAACTTGGACAGTCATGTGATACAATGGCATAGAATTAGAGCATAAAAACAAGATTTAGAAATTGAGCCCCGGACATGCTGTTAATACCTTCTGCTTGTTTGTAAACTAGTAATGCTGGATTAGATTACAAAGCAACATAATTAAGGCTGTATTTCTGACAGCTCTGAAGTGAATAACAAAGCAAAAGAAAACAAGGTCAATCAAGAAACATTCCAATATTAAGAGACACATAATACTTTAAACCAATCACTTTACACTAGAATTAACTAATTTAATGTGGAAGATGTTAACTGCAAACCATGCACATTTCCTTTGTGGAAATAATTTCATAGTTTCTTTGCCCAATCACACACACAGAGAACAGTACTTTGCAGGGATTTTAGGCTGTGAGGGAAGGGGGAACACACATTAAGTGTCAAAGCTTCTATTTTCTGTTTATCCATGTGAAGCAAGGGAAGCCTCCCCAGCTCTTTTGTGGTCCCTTCTGCAGTCTCTTCACATTAGTTCTTTCACTTCTGCTTTACTGCCTCTATGAAGGCAGATGAGTCTTGCACTGCACTTTCTTGGTCTGCCTTTTGCATCCACCTTGGACAGACAGCTCACCTGAGTAAAGATCCTATAGCCTTTGTCAATCTTTCCAGCCTTTATCTTTTCCGACTTCACAGCAATGACCTCAACAATCGCTTTCTCCTCTGACCGCCGTTTCACCTTTCCTCACTGCCAGCTCCGCACTGCCTGAGACTGTGATCACCTCCTTGCTGCATTAGCAGAAAAATGGATCAGTGATGCTTTAACTGTACCTAAAAACGGGAATGTTCCATTAGGCCACAGAAATGGCTGACTGAATAAATTAAAAGGTGAACTTCAGAGCTGTAATTAAAGCTGAAGTTAACATTAGATTGCCTAGGCCAGCCTTTTCCCAGTAGCCATGCTCTGAGGGACATTCAGCCCAGAAATTTTTAAAATAATCTTCCTTAAAAATAGTTCTCTTGTCTTACAAACCCTTCTGACACTTATATCCTCTGAGAATATCCCACAATGATTCATATTCCAGGCCCACTAATTCTCAGTTTCTGTGGGGCTTCTGACTGTGGAAATGTTGGATAAAGTTCTGTCCCCAACTGCCAGAGAAGACAATAAGCCAGAAGGAATTCTCTGACAGTAGAAAAAAAAAGTAATTTTTATTAATGTGATATTTTGCCAATAATCACTTCCAAATTGGAGAAGAATATGTATCTTAATCTGTTCTTTTAAAATATTATTTTGATGCTCGTGCATTGTAAGTATTAAGAATGTAATGGATTTAGCCAACCTGAAACTCAGACATATTCTAAAAACTAAGATTAATAACACACATCCTCAAATGAAAAGTTAAGTCAGATAGCAGGATTACCATCTTTTGTTCCAAATGCCAGAAACTGAGTGAGCCCTGTGTCCTTGTCAGGATCATAACTGTGATACAAAAAGGTCAGTCTTCACGCAGGATTCACATAAATAAAACATGCACAGATGGAAGATTTAAAATGGTTTTCTCAAGAACCAGGGACTGAGATATTGCAAAGTAAAAACAAGAATTCCCAACCCAACTCTTCCTCTTTTCTAGGCCGCTACTTAAGGCCATCAGAATGAAACCCATTTTAAAATCTCGGTAACATTCTCTGTTGAAAGCCTATTTTGATTTTTCTTTCCAGTTACAGAGAACCAGCTCTATGCTAATAAATAGGATGTGCCCAGACACCAACTCGCATAGAAAAACTTTCACCTGTACTACTAACCTTCTACCCTACAGAAGTGGCAATAGTACTCAAACAACATGAGGAAAAGCCCATCAGCCCCTCCTGCCAACTCTCAAACCTCACCTGGGAATTAGCAAGGGGATAACTAGAGGCCGGAGTCTTGCCAGGATCCATCATAACAGTTTAATAGCAAGAACAACTGAGTTTCAGCACCAGGGAATGCTCTTCAGCACTGTTTAATTTGCCAGAACACACACACAACCAATATGGCAGAAGTAATAGTGAAGCCCCTCTACTGAAAAAGCAGAAATTCGTATTAAACTTCTCCAGTTTGACCAGGCCATCTATCATGTTTGCCTTCACAAACAACTCAGCTCTGACACGTCTGCCTCACACAGCCTCCAGTGCCAAACACAGCCAGTCAGCCTGGCACATGCGGAGAAGGAACCACAGTGCGGAGCTGGAGCCAGGCGAAGTGTGACAGCCCCCTTCACTCCTGGAAGAGCATCCCCTTTTGACAGCTGTCACCCTCACCTACCACTGCCTCGCTTGGGATTCCTGTCTTGCATGACCCGTGAGGGTTGGTCTCACACAGAGAAATCTGATATATGTATTTAAAACAGACAGATGTTAACTTCATGCATAGGCACTGTGGGAAAGAGTGCTAGCAAAACCAGTATAAAATGCAAACACGACTACTAAAGAGCAAGTGACACATTGGAAGCATTATTTATAGAATCAAAAGGTAAAGATTACCCTAATAATCCTTCAGAGGTCTCAATGTGCATATCAAAATTATCAAATGGTCAGGGGAATAAAAAAACTTGAAGCATGGCTGCTACGCAATTCCTTTATTTCTGCCCATATGAAAAGGTAAGTCTAAGAACAGAATAAAGCTGAAACCCCTCAAATTGATACAACTTATTAGTAATGGAAAACACATGTTGCAAAGAAAAAAAGCCAAATAATTTATCTTTCAGCAGTGTTGGGATGGCATTTCAAAAGCAATCCTTCCTTCTAAACAATCCTTCCTTCTTTATGGGTTGATTAGTCAAAATAGCCTACATGTCCCTGTGTGACTTCTACGTTTCCTAAGAAAGTTCCAAAATTAGACATGAATATACTAAGCTAAAAGAGGCATTTCTGTAGAAGCCCTTTTATTCTTTTTGATTAGGCAGCATAACACGATCCTAAAGAAACAGCAGATACCGACTGTCCTGCCACACAAATGCTATATGTATACAAACAAAAAAAGATAGCACTCATTTTTTCTACTCTCTAAACCCTAATTTAAAAAGAGAAGAGGTAGAGACCCAAGTATGGTAAGTAAAATAAGACTGCTAACATACCACTGCTGGGTGAAAGCAAATCACATACTGAACTATTCTACCAGTGAAAGCTACATCTATCACAGCTCAGCAGAACTTGGAAGAAAAAAAAAAAAANAGAGTAAACAAAAGGGGGCAAAACCAGTTCTCAAATGAACCCTCCTGTAACATCAGAACATTGCCCAATAAAGAAACATAATAATTATTAGTCTGGTACTCCACACAATCTCAAAAGGGTCAAACAACTTAATCTCCATGAAAAGGCAGATAACGTGACCTCCTGCAGTTCAAGCTGCTGAAAGTACAAAACAAAATTGCTACAGACTACTGTAAGTTCTACATTTACAGAACTGAACATTGTCCTTTTTTTGGCAACAAAGAATAATTTCACTTGAGGTATGACTGAGATTCTCAACTTCTGCTTAAATAGAAGCCTTCACTAAACTTGATGGTTCCTCTGAATCAAAAGAAGAGTAATTAAGTTTAAATCCAACTTAATTCTATTAAAAAAAAATCCTTCCTTTAGTTGCTTTACTCTCATGGCTGATATCCCAGTATTAACAAAATCCAACTCTAATTTTCAGCAAAATACATTTATGTAACGACATTACATAACTTTATGTTTAAGATAGACAGCTTAGGCATTTCTTTGCTATGATTCACATGACATGAGTGACTGATTATCTAGATTCTGCACTAAAAACAAAATATAAAGCTTGAATACCATTGTAAAAATAATTTCTTTACCGTACTGGAACACAAATCTCAAGAGACAGCTCCTAAATCATAATGTTAGAAGACAAATATACAGATGAAAGTACAACATGACTTTCAATTTTCTTGTTAGTTGAAAATAATTCTTCATGCAACAAAAATACACTCATACATCATGGGGACATGCAGAACTCTCCCATTCAGGAATGAAGGATTCCATGTCAACTTAAAAAAGAAATCCTACAGTTTAATGTGGCTTTTAAAATACGTCACACAAAATGACACATTTCTCAATAGAAGTCACGTCCTTCCAGTAACAGATAGTCATTTATCAATAGCTAGAAAAATCAGAGTTCAGGAAAGGATCTCTCTCTACACTTGAATAAAGCATTGTTACTACACAAGGATTGAACCTGAAAAAATAACAAATTCAAGACATGGAAGTGTAATCTACAACAAATTAATTAAAATGTGCTAGTATCCTCCATTTGCTCTGGAACCTGAAGAAACTAAGCCTATGCATACCATCAACCTCAACTCTAGGAACAGTTGTTTAGGGGTTGGCAAATATCCTGTCACGTTATCCCCCTCAGCAACCCAAAACCAAAGCTTTCTTTCGCCCCTCCAAAACAACACTAGAGATTCATGCCTGGCTAGTACCATGTTACAAAGTGCTGTAAAGAAGAAGGGAAATTAATGCCATTAAGACAAATGGCAATAAATCACTGCTCTCCAGGTAAGAAAAAGCAGTGTAACACTGGCTGGAGTTATGATATAGTTCTATAAACTTACAGAAGATAGAAAATGGAAATAACTTCCGTTTCTCAAGCCATAGGAACAATGCAGCATCCAAAGAAATCAGGGTGAATGTGCGAAAAATAATAGGTAATACTTGTGCTCCCCAACCTCCCAATTGCCATAGAGTGTTGTGGCAGTCAGACATATAAATAGTTTTCAGAAAGCCATCTATTTGGCTTCACATATTCTGTTATTCTCCTAACACCTTGCTCAATATACCGCCCATCACCAGCTACTTCTCAAGTAACCTCCACAATTAATTTGAACATTGTTATGCATGCTCATGCACAGGTCACATTTTATAAGATATTGAATACATCTATTTGATGTCTACTAAAGGTTTCACCTGAAAAAAATATAAGCTTATGTAGAAAAATTCAAACCATACATTGGCAATGTATTTTGCAATTCTATTTTATGACAATAAAGGATGCCTTCAGCATATTAAGAAGTCTATCTTAATTGGTAGGAAGAACTCTAAAACTTTGAATTCCATTTACATCAGGGAAGCTTCCTTGCATGATTCCAGAAATCAACCCATTTCTCATTCATATTCACAAAAGTAAGTAATAGATAAATGACAGGTATATGAATGATTAATCCCAAGAAGTGCACTGGGAAAAACATTGCATGCAGATGATAGTCCATTTAAAAACAAAACAAAACACAACAACAAAAACCACACACACAAAAAACCCCAAACATCCCCACCAATGCCCCCCCCCCCAAAAAAAAACACAAACCAAAAAAACAGAAAACAAAAAATCCAACAACAACAAAAAAAGACAAACACACCACCCAAAATAACCCAATCCAATACAGAATAAGCCTTACCTAGCTGTTTTTCTCTTTCTTCTCTCCGTTCTCTAGCAAGGCGTTGCCTGTCATCAACCTTTAGTATTGTTGGATGGTCTGCAAATGAAGGTAGAGGGAAAATATTAGACATATAGCATAAAATCAAATAGTACTATAAACAAGCTTTTAGAAGAATGATCATTAAAAAACTCCAGTTATTCTACTTTCAAAGTAGATTGCATTTCGGGAAATCCATCTTATGAAAAAATAGATAATATGCATGTATTCTAATTATAAAGATGTAAACCACTCCCAAATAATGGATTAAGTTGTAAATCTGATTTCTAACCCAGGAAGAAGTTTACTTTTGTTTCCAAGCCTATAACAACTCACTTGCTTGAGGGCATTCTGACAAAATACTGTCTGTTATTCCATAACATCTCTCCAAAATGCATCCCCAGAAACTTCTACTATAATGCAACATCCTCTTACCAATAGTATTGTCTCAAAAAAAGCCAATAAGCCCTGTTTCACAAGGCTGACGGAGCTCACTGCTCAAGAAAAGTAGGTTGCATCAAAACACTGTAGCAGTTCTGGCTGAGCATCTGAAGACAACATGATATTGATCTCCAGTGTGTGTGCGTGCGTGTGTGTGTGTGTTTTAAAAGCTCTGGTGAACATGTTAAGACAGTTTATCACAGGCATGGACTGGTATAATTCCAGTAAAGTAAGGTGATAATTTCCTCAACTATTCTTGTAAATTGACACTTAGCTACATGATTTATTCAAAAAATCTTCACCTGGCCACTTGGATCACAGTAATAAGACTCAGGATAATATGAAAATCTGTGTCAGAGCCCAGGCTTGACTACAAAAATTTGGGCTTGGTCGGAAAAGCGTCACTTGCTCAGTGAGTTCTCTGGATAAAAGCAAAATGCTTAACAGCTAGCACCCTGCTTCCAGCCTCAGCAGTGGACCTGTTCCAGACAAAAAGGGAACAAAATCCAAGTTACCAATTCATCTCAGCATGCTGCCAAAACTAATTTCCTATTCATCCTTTGCCTGTTCTGTTAAACCTGAAAAGCTGTTCATTTTATGCTTTTTCATTAGCACTGAAAAAGTCTGCTTTGAACGAAAATACAAGTAAACAAGAAGACCCACAGAAAAATAAAAAAAGATTTCTGGGTATAAAGAAGTAGTCTGATTTATTTTAGTATTGAGGGGAACTCAGGTTTTAAGTATTTTAAGATAAAGAACTACCATGAATACTGTCACCATGGAAGTGCACATAAAATCAAGACAACAGATCCTTTTCACTACTCAGTGCAAATACAAGAGCAAACAATTTGTAAAAACATGTAAAGTCAGCATCTTGGTGAATAGACTGCATACCTACGAAAAAAGTTACTAGCAAAAGAATACAATGGGTCATAAAAACTATGTTAAAGATACATGAAAAAATAAATCCCTGAAGTGAGCATGTGCTAGACAGATTTTTGAATAGTTATTTGCATTAGACAAAAAGAATCAGTAATGCTCATTTCATACTCTACCAATAGTTTGTGTAGCAGGATGACAAGATTTCTTAGATGAAAGAGTTCACTAACAAGTAGCTTCAGTTTAATTATTAATATTCTTGAACTCTCATCAGTGAAAAACTATAATCTCAACAACGGTCAGAGACTACAGCCCCAATTAATGGCATCAACAGTGATGCCAAGTAAGAATTGCAAGGAGAAATCTCATTGCATAGTTGGTAGGAAGTTGGTAGGAAGAATAGTCCCAATGAAAGGTGCGACAAGTGAACAAGTCACCAGCAAAGACGAAGACAATCAACCCATCACCTAGGTACAGAACAAACTTTTAATGTTGGTTGAATAGCACACAGTGCTGCCATATATGAGACTATACCTGGCCATGCATTGCATAGATTTGTCCAATGTCTGGCATAGATAAACATCTGGCTGAAGTTAAGAAATGTGCTGATTGCATGCAGCCTCGTCAGCAGGCAGAACCAGATCAAAAGGGTAATAATATTCCTTCTCTCTTGTAGCTGGCACAGAGATTTACAAAACATGAATTTCTGTAGTAGTAGTAATTAGTGCTAGTGGAATAATGCACACCCAATATGAATTCCCCTCGAAAACAAGGATTCCCTTCAAGGGCTGTCAGCAAAGTCAATGTAACATCAAGCTGACAGAGAATGATGAGACACCAGGGAATAACAAAGTCCTGTTCTGTCAGAATGTACTATTCTCCTTTTTTTTCTTCCTTTTCCCCCCTCCCTTTACTTGAGAGTAGATATTTCCCTATCAGGGAGAAGCAGCAATTCTTCAAAGAGGCATGAGGGCTACACAGACAGGCAAACTGAAAAGGTCTCCCTTAAGAATTCCTAATTGTAAGCAATGGAAGGAATAAAATAAATTTTTAAAGCTGCCCTCTGCCATTCTTTTTGAAGATATCCAATTATTTTTTCTATATCACATACCTGATAGTATTCACACAGCCTCTCTCCCAACACACTGGGATGTTAGAACAAACCAAAAGAATTCACATTAAGGTGCAGGCTATGGAGAGCGTAAGTATGTCTTCAGTAACAAGCTATTTTGCATGCATTCCTGAGCACAAAGAACTAAACCAATATTGGCACAGAGATGGGGATAACACCTGTGCAGCAGACCAGCATTGCCATTGCTCTGCTAGAAGCTGGAGCGTACATTGCTGGTGCAAATCCTACACAGTTAATTAAAATGTCTCTTCTAAGCCTTGAAAATGATCCTTCATACTTTGGCTACAAGCCCAACCTCCAGCAACTGCATTTTGAATCCAGCTGATTTGCTGACACCCCCAATACACGGCTTCTCTAGCTTCAAATTGTGGCAGAACAAGAAAGTTCACTGGGCCTGCTCCCCATTTTATTTCTCATGGCTCTGCTCATTAACAATTTGCCAGGCACGTCCCTGGGGGACTGGCATTTCTTATTCAGTAGGAATACCAGGACAAACACACAAGGTACTTTGTACTCTTCTTTTGCTCGCATTTGTCACCAGGCAATAGCTTTGAGTTGCTGCACAAGGAGATGGGAAACATGTAACTTGCAACCAATCCTGCAATTATGCCTCAGTTCTTACAGAAATAATTGATAACTGGGCATATGCAAAGCCTTACAGAGAACACTCCAAGAAGACCCACATACTGCTGTAGAAGTTGCCTGGTTATGATGCAATGCATATGAACTCATGCTCAGCTTAATATTATGTCTGAGAGAGATGTTTGAAGATTGAATAAACCATAGCTCCATATAAAAGAGAAATTAATTTTGTACCTTTTGCTGGAAATTTTTTGCCTCTAAACTACATATGAAAACAGTATTTTTCATTAAGTTACAGCACTTACGGTTAGTTGAAAATTAATTTTAAGAATTTACTATTAATTTAAAAGTGCTTAGAAGCCATGAATGGTATTTTGCACATATTCAGCACTGAAAAGTTGGTCATTTTTGGTCCCTAATTACTTTAACAAACGGAAAATACAAGCTTTTCAAATCTTCTATATAATTAATACTCCCTGAACTCTGAAGCACAATTGACATTTGTAGAAATTAGGTTGTAATTTTGCTAAATTAGTAATGGTCATATGTACTTACTACATGTGGCCAGTTTTTGTGGCTCAGGTTACTATCAGCTGCACTCAATGTGACTTCAAAAGTCAGACTACTACTCTTCTTTATTGCCATCTATAATTCTCTCCATCTCTTCTCACAAATGGCTCCTTCCTTTCTGCCCTTGACTCCCAGGGTGCTAATTTCTTGTACTAAAGAAACTAAAGGGGGTATCAAGTGGAAAACAACAGTCAGCTTCTACGTTAGTTCACATGGGTGGCTGCAGGGAAAAAGAAATGTAAGCCACAGGATTATTTTTAAAAGATGCATTGCCTGGATCTCAAAGTCTCTTCCCTTTGCACTGCTATGCACACATTCAGAGTTGTGTTGAACTCCAAATACTTGTTCAGCCTGTAGACACCTTCCAGCCAATAACGACACTGTTTATAGTGACAGCTGTCACTCCTGCTGCAAACTGTTTGGTTTTTAACCAAAATAGTGTTTGACACAAAATTCATATGCAGGCTAAAAAAAAAAAGAAAAAAAAAAAGAAAAAAAAAGAAAAACCACCAACCACAACACCAAACAACCCCAAAACAAAACCAAAACCAAACAAGCCAATCACAAACAAACAAAAAACAACCAAACAACCGACACACACACAAAAAACACCACCACAACACCCAAAAAACACCTCAAACAAAACAAAAACAAAAAAAACCAAACAAACAAAAAAATCAAACCACCAGGTCTCAGGAACTCTCTCTTCAATGTGCACTCTCCCCAGCTGGGTACAGAGCTAAACCCTGCACACATGCCTCTGCCCTCCCTCTCTCCAGCCCCAGGAACTTCGCATTCCTTTCTCCACACCAGCATAGATGAATGGAACACAGGAGCAGCTAGGACACCCTCCTGAGAAACGAAAACTGGGATTGAACCACTGCAGAATAAGGTGGATATTGAACACTGTCCAACACCAAAAGTTCTGGTCTTGCCACAGAAGTGGGTAACTTATCCGAGTTCTCTCCTCTTTTTCCCATTGCCTTTCTGATCGAGAGCAGCTGCGAATGCTGCACTTTGTGTAGGACCCAGCACTGCCTGGCAGAGCACGTGAGGTGGGATCTGAACGCAGACAGCACTGGGATTGCTTCCCTCTATGGACACAGGCCAAAGGTACCCAGTTTGGGGACACGGAAGAGTCTGTCAGTACAAAACAGCCAATGAGTTGCCAGGTTGCCAAGGAGCTGAAGCAACGTGCTTACAGTGTGTCTAGTCCTCAGCATCATAAGCACCTCTGCTTCCTCAGGCATCTATACAAGATCATTATTAATTGCGTATTTTAAGCTTGGGTACCTGAAGTGCTATACAGGCAGAATATAGATATTTAAGTGTTCTTCTGGATCTTGGTCTAAGCATGCAAGTGGAACAGACTCATGGCATCAAGGACTACACTGAGCATTTTAGTTCATATGCTTTCAACTGTGTAAGTGAACATGGAATTAAATCTCCACAATGTACCAATCAGGTATAGTGAAGTAATGACAAACATCTGCCCACCACACAGAGCATATTACAGAATGTGGATGCTTTGTGATAAGTGAAGTAGTGAAGAAATGTCTGCGCAGAAGCACATTTATATAAAGCTGTAAATCTTTGCTTACAGCAGATAATACTCATGCAAGCACAGACGCAAGTATAGTGGCTTCTGTTGCCTTACCTCACTTCTAAACCCTCATTCCTAAGCTGTACTAAAATAGAAGTAGATTTTCAGTTTTGCTTCTTTGCAAACAATCAGGGATTCCAGCCTAACTAAATATAAATAGTCGCTGATGCCAGTTTTGACTGAAACAGTAAGACAGGGATAAGAGCAAACATTTTAAAAGTTCCTAAGATGACAACTGTTCTTCACACACCATTGAGGCAAACAACCTTATAACATGGCGCATATGGAATGGCATACCTGGCTTAGTTCCGGTGTTGCTTTGTCCTGAAGTGGCTCTCTTGTCTTGTATTTTAGAACCTTCAGCTCCTAAAATAAGGAACAAAAGTGAAGAGATTAATTAACCATATTACTAAACAGCTGAACCACTCTATTATAACACAACTTAAACATCACCAAATTCTCTCTGAAACCAGACTGTTATGAAATACCACTTTAATAACATTCTACATTACTTTCCACAGGAAAAACCCTGAAGGTTACACAGAAAATACTGAAGCTATGCTCATGCTACACATGCAGCTATTTTTCCTCTTCATTCTCAATGGTACTTTGGAAACCACTGCTTCCAAAGAACAGGAGTCTTCAATGTTTTAAAATTTAATTTCCCTTGGAGAAAGTTGGATTAATTACACTGATAAAAGCAAACTAGTGTGAATAACAGAATGAAACTGCAGAGTGACTTTAAAGAGGCAAACATTCAAACATGTTGCAATGTTTGGATGTAATGGAGAAAAGATGACTTGCGGATCCTAGGTTTCTCGAAGTATGTTACAAGATACTGGTAAAAGCTTCATAAACTCTTTACAAATTGCTAACACAATCCATTATGCAGAACTGAATTTGTGACCTGAATGAAATCTAAGAGGAGATATTCCCGTTATTTTCAATAGGCTTTTGATGAGGCCCTGTCAGTCTAGAAAGAAATCGTTTCGGTGCTCTGAATGCCCTTTCAAAAACCTTTATAAAGTAAAGCCAAAACATTCATTATTGTACTTCAAATCATAACCATACCCTTGGCTCAAAATCTGTTAATAATTAAAAGCCAAGTCAGGAAATTAGATGCTGTAATTTTCTCAGCTTACTACTCATGTCTGCGTCCAGCAGCTCCACTATAGGAGTGTTTGAGTCCACAATACAATAGGCTGTAACAATTCTAAGAACTCTTCCACAAAGAAGCTTGAAAGTATTTGCAAGCAAAGACAAGAATACAGTTATATCAATAAAGTTGGAGGGAATATACATATTTAAAGTAAAATATCACCACAAATTAAAATTGGCAAAAATGATTACTCAAGCTTCAAGAGCTAAACAGGCATGACTGTATTAGATCAACTTTAGGAAACGTAATTTAAAGAGTTTTTTTCAGAAGACTCCAAGCAATTTCCTATACTTGTCAGCTTCAGCAATATATACATAGGCCTTAGTGTAGTGCCTCAGTGAGTTCATTCCCCTTCATGGCCTGACAAGAGTCTCTTTCCCCTTTACCTCCTTCCACAGGCATGTTTCAGGATGAACATAAAGGATAAAAGGTTGCAGGAGGAACCTACGTGACATTTACTGTACCCTTTTTGCAGGGGGCAGGCAGGTGAGGGGAAAAAAAATAGGACTGATCAAATAGTTAGTGTTCAAGAGCAATGTCTTGCTGAGAGCAGCGTTAAAAAAAAATCGGGTGTGACATTTTAAGTCAAAAAAAGACACTCCTCTCCCTGACAACTGTCTTAAGTCTCTTGTGATCAATAGAAGTTACTGTTGAACCTAACAAATATTAATTCCAAATCACAAAAAGAATTGCCACTACTTTAAAGGCAGCCCAACAAAAGATTCTCGAATTTTGCCACTTTAAGGGCCTCATGCAAAGAATTAGTTTGAACTATAGGTAGATGAGGATTTTTGGCGAGATAATCTGAGCAATACTGAACACTTGCACCTCCAGGTTTTGTAAGATCTACCATGATCAAAACCTATATTTTCCTCTCAGTGTTCCAAATGAATAGTACTAAGCCTAGAAAGAAAGTATTTTATTCACCAGAGTAAGTATATATAAACTCTTTACTACCTTAACTTGGGTGGGAAGGGAGTAAAACAGACTTTCCTCCTGCCTGAATCAGCCATTTACAACATTTTTCAGACAAAGTCCCACTGTAATGCATGGGAAACCTACATCATGATTCCCATCAGCCTGGCCTAGGGCATCATATAGAAGAAGAAACCTATAAAATAGTGAAAATATTGTTTCAGAGCATTAGTAAGAGCACTGATGTTCTAATAGCTTCAGCACAAGTTTCTTTGCATCTCAATACAGTGCACGCACACTATTTTCTTCAAGCATTATTACACCATGGGATTATGCAGTACTCCAACTTCAAAACAATGGTTTAAACGCCATGCAGATAACACACTTGTAACAGAGCCCAGGCACACAGAGTAATATTTTTTTTGCCTTGTTTCCTCTTGTCCGACATTTCCTGGGAAAATTTTGTGACAGTTTGAGTACACAACCATATGACCATTCATGTGACAAGTGATAAAGAAAAGAACAGATGGCACAGCCATAAATTTTAACGATGTTGGATATCAAATAAGAATTGGCACAAGTATTTAGTAACTAGTGTAGGTGTGCTCCCACACAGAATACCTCTTTCTCTAAGATACAAACAGATTAATCAGGCAGACAACTAAATATCTAAAATCCAAACCTAAATATTGAGAACACTGGTTCCAGCAAGACTCAGTATCTTAACACGTCAGGAGAAATATCATTTAACCAACTAATACTTGCTCTTCTACTTATCTTGATCCACCATCTTCATATGGAGGTAATAAAAGTTGCACAAAGAAGTGTTAGAAATAAGAAGACATTTTTCTGTAAAGCATTCTGGAAACTTAAACAGCTGAAGACAGCCTGGCTAATAGTGTAGCTACATCAGGGAAAACAATCACAGAATCCAAGTTGCTGAGCCTGGAAGGGACCCAGAGATCATCTAGTCCATCCCCTCTGTTCGACATGGGGTTGGCCTTGAGCAGGCCGTAGCCAGTCGGGTTTTGAATGTCTCTAAGCACAGAAACTCCACAACCGCTCTGAGCAACCTGTGCCAGTCTTTGACCACTCTTCACAGCAGACAAGTTTTTCTTACGGCTGAACGGTATTTCCTGTATTTCAGTTTTGTGCCCATCACCTCCTGTTTTGTCACCGTGTGCCACAAAGAGGAGTCTGGCTCTGTCTTTTATTCCACCCCATTAGGTATTTTCTGATATGTTGCTCTTCTGATTTTCCTTCTTTTATTTATTTTTTTTTTTTTAAATTTTCCTTCTAGAGTTTCGATGTCGGAACAAAACAACTAAGCAATTTGCCCAGAGTCACACAAGAACCACACTACCCACCCGTCCCAACTGAAGGGGAAATCATACGGGCAAACATTCCACCCCAACTTTCCACTGATGGGAAAGGCTGTAGAGCTGCATCGCTCCACCCTCTCTTTGCAAGGACCTGTTTCAGCAAATGGTCTTCCAACAGCCATCCACAAATGATCTCTCCAAACCAGGGTGTTCTGGTCAGTTATTAAACTCTTCTCTTTGGCCTTTCTCCGAAGGTGAGATGTTATCTAACATCTGTCCTCTTGGATAACACTTTCAGGTAAGAAACTCAGATGAAAAGCTTTGCCTAAGCAGTGCCTACAAGGCACTGCTTAAAAATATGTGACTTTAAATACCTATTCAGCACATGGATTTCAGAGGCTGCATAGAAATCACTAACTGGACTGAAGCACTGGCAGAATTGAAGCCTTGTTTTCTTTCTAAACGTGCATCAGTGCAACATTCTATTATTGTGGTATAACAGTAGGAAGTATTTTAAATAAGCTGTTCCATGACAGACTGCAAGGTTATTAAAGGCATTTTTCTAAGGTGTTCCTCTTGAAGAAACCAGCTTCTCCAGAGAAGGTCTGTGTGAGCAGAAATACGAATTACTAGCAGAGGGAAGTAAAACACGTGCAAAGAGAAATTCTATCTTAAAAGATGCAAAGTTGAGGAAAAATCTCAACAGTGAACAATGGAAAAAAAGAGGAAGAACATATAGCTTCTAGGTCATCATTACCTTCGAGGTAAGCTCCGGTCAACGGAGAGTGGCCTGAGACATGAAGCAAGACAGCACCTCTAGAGGGAAAGGTCTGACTAAGTAGTAATGCACCTGGGAGGGTGCCCTGGAAAGCAGGAAGCACATTCACCCAGACTCTGGAAAAACCACCCAGTGTCAAGGAAACACTGAACTGGGAAGCATGACCTCGGCATTTTGGCAGGTTTTTTAAAAAACACAGGAGCTGTGCAGATTACAAATGTTTGCTTTTCAGACAGTGGCAAATCAAGTGCATGTTTGCACAACATGAACCAGCTATCCCCAGTGAGGTGAATGGCAAACTATAGCCCCCACAGCAAGGCTGGAGACCTGGAAAGATGATTATATGATTATATATAGTTCAGTTGAAGGAGGACATCAGCCACAGGACACAGGCAGCTGTGCTATCAGGTCTCCGCTTCCAGAAGTGGAAACTTCAACAGATGCCGAAGATGATGCTTGGACCTGTGTCAGGGTCAGGATGTGCACAGCAGCCCCCGCAGAACAGCACCCAAGCAAAAATCTAAAGAGGGGAACTGTACAAGGGCTGCACAGCTGTGGATGAGACCACAGGCACAGGTAAGCCCAAGGAATATGTGCAAACAGCTACATGTGCCTGACAGTTCAGATACATCTCTGGGTAAAGGGTGCACTGAGCAGCAAAGAGGAAAACTGTCTTCCAGTTTCTTGGTCTAATTCCACAAGTGAGATGGAAGTAGTGAAAGCCAGGAGAAAGAAAAAATAGCTAGAAGAGAAGGGACTAAAGGGGGGGAAAAAAAACCCCTAGCTATTCTGTCTGTGCCACTTGTCAGCTAATCCTTCAGTTAGATGGAACAGCTACTTAACTGTCAAAGAGTGACAAGAGGTGCCTGTTGGGAGATAGAGAAGGCATTGTAAGTGAGAACTGGAATGAACTACTGCCTCAGTCAAAAAGTGTTGTCAGTATGTAGCAGAGGAAATCCAGCGTTGTCCTGGGAATTTTACAACGGAATTAACTGAGAACTGCTATATGCCTTACTTCTTAGCATCCAATTCCACTATTTACAATTACTTCCCTGCAAACATTGCTCCAAAACCAGAAAAACAACTTTAGTCAACATGTGTATTTTATACGGTATCTTACATCTGATATGCACAATGCAAAAATACATAGCTTGAACTAGTCAGCATTAAGCAGAGAACAGAGCCTCCCAGGTCTGTATAAGCAAGAATGAAGAAGTGGTGCTACTCTAGAGATTTTTATCTAGCCACTAGGAACAGCTGCTGGCTAGCATATCAATCAAATCAGAGATATGACTGTGCTGGGTGGAATGTGTTGAAAGTGCAGACCCAGGTCAGAGCTGACAAAGTTTATCAGTTTAAATCCAGAACCACATTAAGACCAAAATCCTAAGTACCTGACTTGGAATAAGAGTCTGAGCATTCAGCAACTGGTTGTTCTATTCTAAAGCAACAGCACTGACCTTTAAGACTAAAGAGTAAGTTTGGATGTGAAATTCTCTCTGATGGCAAAACTGGAGAGTTTATCCTGCTAACAAATTCACAGGAGCCACGATCCAGGGGCTGGATACAGGGAAAACAAAGTTCAGCACGAATAAAAGCTTTCCCGCTGCTTGTGACTTCTGCCTTTTCTTACATTCACAGCTTATGAATAAGACTTTGGTAATATGTACACATGGAAAATCTACTCTCCATATTTACAGGACAAAGTATCTTGCAAGTATTTAGCATTTCTTATTCTTTCCATTATCAATGGTGTCCATATATATACTTACACAAACAATACATTATATTAATACTTTAGTGCTGTTTATTTCTCTAGAGTTGAGTACCACATTCACTCCATACTTGCACTTCAGACTTATCTTTTACTTGTGTTTTAAAACTGGAAGTTTGGGAACAAAGGTCAGTGGTGTCTCCAGAGATACATAGGTCTGAAAGTCCTATGGCTGGCCAAAATTTTTCAAGGTGCATGCAGCTCAGCTAATAATCAGGTAAAAACCAAGCAGCTGGATGTCTAATATTAAAATCTTCAGAATAAGTCAGGACAAAGTTATGACCTCCTCTTCAGAAATGTGGGATGCAATAAATCTTAAAAAATACACACAAAACCCCACCACATGCAGACTTGTTAAAGATGATAGTTTTCAAAAAAATCCACTTGTCAATAACAACTGTGAAACTACACCTCAAGTAGAGATTGGGGAGAAGTGGGCTGGCAATCTATTCCAGCACAGCTGGAGATAATGTTTTCTGGTATTGCTGCACGATACTGGAAGCTGGACTGACCTTGGACTGACCAACTGCTTTATGCTGCTGCTTCTACCAGCTGAGTCTAAACTGAACACTGAGTCAAGGCTCCTCCTTCCTTTCCTTCATCCATTCGCTGTGTAAGCACAGCCTGGAGCCCCAGCCTTTTTTGAGGGCACCTAATGTGCTTTTTCATAAGATTATTATAAAAGAGTGGTTTGAGTGTACCGAACTTACACTGCAACCAGTGCTAGCTTTGCTTTTGTAAGCTGTCATGAACACCTACACAACAGTTGTCAAAGTAAAGTCCTTCAAAACAAGATAGTTACTTTCAGCTAACACATGCTACAGTACAGCCCTTCTGAATGATGTGGAGATGGACCAAGTAGAGATGCAAACACAAAAGCTTGAACACAACCCCAAACTATCTCCTTTTCTCATTACTGAAATCCATGTGTACATACTACTCAGAACAGCTTTGTCTGAGACATTTACTCTGACACTTGAGCTGCAGAGGAACTCAGGAACTAGGCATCAAGCACTTTATTCATATAAAACATCTCCTCCTTTTCTTCTCCTCTATAACAACTTAGAACTTCCCTTCCCTGCAGGATGTAATAAATAGTAGCTTGTGGCTTGCTGCTGGCCTCCAAAGAGCAAGTAGCCCACCAGCAGTGAGCTCCCATCCACATCCTGTTCTGAAGCAAACTCCAGAATTTAAAAATCTTGCTATAGAGCCCTTCTTGTGCAGCAGACGTGCTGTCCTGGTAGACAGCAGACGATCCCTGAGCAGTTGCTGAGGACAGGAGCAGAACAGCACAGTAACAAATCCCTACTCTCAGTCACTATGGACTAAGAGCTTCCCCGTATCTCCAGGAAGGTTCAGAGAACAGTTCAGTGAGGAGTACAGGTGGGAGGCTCAGAGCAGTGCTGGGGGCGAGCTCAGAAAACAAGATTTTTTTTGTTTGTTTTAGCATAATAGGATGGGAAAGCACGGGAAATATCTGGGGATGGGAGGACTGCAGGACTGAGCAGCAGGTTGCAGAAAGTACAAGGAGACAATCAGAGGACTCCTATAGAACGGGAGGCCTTGCACGACATTAACGAGCGTTTGGCAGCAGACGTGGGCATTTCAGTGAAGGGGAAAAAATCAAGACACTGATAGTGTACTGGCTTTCAGGTCAATCCTTTGGAGAAGATCATACAGATAGGAACAGAACCAAAGCATCAGGATAGAAAGTCTATACTCTGCACACTTACTGTCAAAAGCCAAAAAAACCCCAAGCCCTCTTAAAAGCCCTGGTGCAGATAGTTCATAGACACTAGAAAGATTTCTCTAGCAGAGCTGTCACTTTAGAAGAAAAACAGAAATACACCCAAATCAACATCCTCAGGCTTCTTAATTTAAATGCTTCAGAAAACTGTTAGCAGAATGAACGGTTATGGTTATACAATTAGAGCTCCAACCAAAATCCTTTTGTAACAAAATGTTCTAATTAGCAACACTGACAAAATTATTTTAAAAAAATGTTTACAAATTCCTGCCCATTACTATAGCAGTGAGGCAGTAAGAACTGTGATACGTGTGAATTCTCTAAAAGGCTTAGATCTAATGCACTCCAGTGATTTTAAAGCTAAGATCCAAGCAGTTGTATCTGCTTTAGCAGGTGGGTTGGACTAGATGACCTCCAGAGGTCTCTTCCAACCCCAACCACTCTGTGATTCTGTGATCTCAACTCCTGTTTTGAAAGAATATAGAGATATGGCTAATTTTGGTTAGATGTCAACACTTAGATTCTCTTGTTAAGGGAAGCAGGTCAAAGGAACTCTTGAGGGAACTAGGGTAAAGCAAAGAGTACTTGCAGACTACAGACCAGTTAACTATTTTTAGTACAGGTAATACAACTCTTCGCAATTTTAGATAAAAACTTCTGAAATGTCCATCATTAGCACATGGAAAATGCCTGTTCTTTCAAAGCCTAAACAGTGCTCTAGAGTAAATTTGCAAGTTAAGAGGTTTGACTCAGAAGAGTGACAGAATAGCTGTATGTCATTTCTACTCACTGAAACAGCAAAGTAAGGGTCATGGCATATTTAAATAACTTGTAAATATTTAAATGCAAAATTAATTCATAATTCTAAGAAGCTCAAAGCTGAAGTACATCTTTACATACTTCCAACATGGTAGAATTTAGGGTCTGGTTTGCAAATGTAAATAAATTAAAAGACACCAAGCTGCAGTGCCTATCCTAGTTCTTATTGCTCAGGCACTTATCATGGAAGTCTACTACCAGAGTTGCTATACAATGCATTGTTACTAATGTTCTTAATCTCTGGTGTCATGGCTGAGCTACGTAGAAATGAAAACTCAGCATTAGTGTTTACTGCTCATCGAATAGTATAAGAGTTATTATTGTTTTAATCATATTGTAGACTAGGAAGATAAACATATGATTTAAATTTGTCACAGCTAATTCAGCACTAAGTTGTAAAACACTAAAAACAGAAACATAAATAGATTTCTTTGAAAACAATCCACAGACATGAAGCTGGATGATGCAAGAAACTACTGGGAAAGTGACATTTTTTAAGATTAAAGTTGTGTAACTATTCTATCAGGAGATGTGCATTTATAAAAGATTACTTTTAGCTGACTGTATTGGCTTTAAAAGGCATTGCATCCTAAAATCTTAAATAATGTAGGAGAACATACCAAACTGAACGCCTTTGAACGCCTCATGCTGCTTAGAGTCTCTTAATGATAAAAAAACCACAATAACTGTAGTAGCAGTTACAAAAAGCTAACACTCGCATTATTTCCTCTGGATAATTATATTGCATCATCTTATTGCAATATAAAACAACAATATTAACATAAAAGGACCACTGGAAAAAAAGGTCCCTGTTATCTGCTGAAAAAGCCTGTGCTGTGAAGCTGGTTCTGCAGCTGACCAAGCAGGCAAACTCAGTCAGATACAGATGAGACACCCAAATGGAAGCTTTTTAATTACACATCACCAAAATAAAAGCTGAAATGTCACCACCTGAGGGCAAGCAGGATAACCTCAGTTCCAGACACCAGCAGTTTGTGCTGTGCAGTCTGTCTTGAGCCATGTGCTCTTCCAACACCAAGACTGGGCAATATACAACCTGCAGCGATTTATTTGTGACCCTGTTGCTCAAGGACAAAACACTTTCAGCAAAGGCGCAAGAGTACCAGCTGCCTCTCCTCCTCAGATTTCTGACTGCTGCAGGCAGCATCTGCTATCGCCATGTCAGACAGATCCTCACATCCAGGATTTGTGTCAGAGTATTGTTGTAATACTTGTACACAGAAGGCCACCTCAGAGATTACGAAATGGAACACCTGTACATTTTTCTAGACGAAAACACTTTTCTGGACTTCAACTAGAGAGCTTGCTCCAAACTATGAGGTAATTCCTGTGAGTATTTCCAAGTCACGATGAAGCTTACACCTACCACTGAGAACTGGAGAATTAGGCACAGACCTGGCTGCTTTCAATATCACACTGATCCCAAGGTCGTATTGCTTGAGCTGAGGAGAGCAACTTGAGTATTCATTATTTGATATCCTTGTTCAGAGGGCACGATGATCAAAGCACATTGCAGCCTTTGAGTTCTACAAGAACAATGATAGCAACTGCAGTAAAGTGAATGCAGGGACAGAAAGAAGGGGAAAACGGATATTTTGCTATACATCACTCTATGAAGCAATTTTATCTTGAGATGTAAACATTTTAAAAAATAATGCAGTCTCTTTGGTCTCAGCTTTGCAACAAGAGAAGGTAATGATTTCTCCCTCCCAAAGTAAAATAAAATAATATTTTGATGCAATATGTATTTTTAACATGAATGTCACAAAATGAACAATATCTACTATTTAATCTAGGAAACTCCCACAAGCTTCCAGACCAACACACTGCTTTCTTCTTGCCAGCCCACTGAAATACAAAGCCATCACATCCCTACTGAACTCAGGCATATTCCTGCCTCCGACTCTTCCCAGATTTGTTCAGGCTGCACCAGTCTGACAAGACTTAGCTCCATGTGCATCAAGGCTCATCCCAGAGGCTTCACGTGTAAGATACAGAGCAGGCCTGTATTGGTGGATAACTTCTGTCATGGCAACATAGTGACCATTCAAAAGCAAGGCACAACTGTTTTTCTGTCTCTCAGTAATTAATCCCTTTCTGCAGTAACAGAGTGATCCTGTTGCCATACGGGGACATGCCCACATACACATACCATATACAGGTGCAGGTTGAGTATGGCCTGTGTAAGAACAAACGTGTTTTCTCACTGACATCTCAGTCTACTGACCTTTGCTCTTGACAGGTGAGGTTTAGACCATGGAAGCAAAGTGAGGATTTGGAACGGCTTTTTTCTATAGGGAGCAAATTCAGATAGGTACTTGCTTTCTGGACATGATACAGCAGAGACAGACTTTAACAGTTTATTTTTCTGCTTTAATGATCTCCCTCTGCTGTGTGTGTAACTGCAGGCATGTTCTAAATACTAGGGTGCTTCTAGCATTTTCACACACACACAAAGGGCTGCAAGTGTTTTTAAAAGGCATAAAACACCGCAACAATGAAGTGATATGAACTCGGCAAGCAGAAAAAAAGTTACTTCAAAAATAGGACTATTGCTTTTCAAACCTTCTGTCTAGTCAGGTTACTCTGCATTGTCACCTTACACAACTACAGAAGGCAGACGTACAACACCACGTCTCTCCCACTGCGTTACTTTTAGAACACATTCACCAGCTCCCTGACATTCTGAGTACCTCCAACCACTTGTCTTTCCACAGAGCTTCTACCAGCAGTACAGCAGCTCTCGCCGGATTCCAGGTTACTAGCCTGCCACATGAAGGACAATTCCCTCACTTGCCACCCCCCTATTAAAAGACACCTACTGTAAAGCTTGAGATATCTCCATTATCCAAGATTTCCCCTCCTCTGCTTTCAATTACTTGCAACTCAGAACCACTGTATCCACTGAACTAAGTGGATTCCTGGCCTTCATCCCATAATGGCTTTAAACCATCCTCAGTTTCATACTTTTGCTTCTATGAAGAAAATCGTGTTGCAACAGAAACTGTTCCATTACATCATTTGTGTGAGAATGAAGTCCATCACAAGAGAAACAGTATAATTTCCACCTAGCCTATGGATTTAGTGGCTATTTTCATTTTGCAATCAGCAATAACAGAAATACATTTGCAAAACTGACAAGTGACTCGAAATTGAAAGTTTTACTCCCAAATAAACTGCTCTGCGCAGGCTCTAACAACTGCATTTGGTGAGATCTTATAAAATCTTTTACCAAAGAATCAGTAAAAATAAGGATGTTCAAAATGCAAGAAGGGAGTATGTGGGGGAAAAAAAAGTAGTACGAGTACTTAAGGCTAACAGCCTAAGGCATTTAGTGCTGCATGCAAAGGAGCATGGGGTAAAATTGACTATAATTGCCTATAGAAGCTGCAGAGATATCTGCAAAATGCAGTTTCTTAGACAATGAATTACCATGACCTTGTTTGCTAAAGAAAAAGTTCATTGCCATGTGGGTTTCATCTCCTGACTCAGTACCCCAAGCTAACTCAGGTATTGAAATAAGAGAGCATTGTCAACACTGGACTTCAACACAGGAGCTTATCTTGGCTAAAAAGCCAAGTTCAGCAGTGCACTGGGATAGCTACACCGCTCCTGCTACCTTATTATCTTCCCACAACACCACATTACCCCACTTAGATTTGTGCCTGAGACATCTGCTGGGATTGCTCTTCCCAAGAGAGGTAAATTACAGACCACCTACAGATCATGGGACCAATACAAGTAACGTAGATAACTGTTTCACTGCTGCAGAGTTTCCTGGGCAAAGCTCGACAGCTCACAGATTTTTTGCAGAGATGTTCAGAGTCCTCCTTCCAGCCTTAGGAAAACAACACATGAAAAATGCCTGCCAGTCACTATAGCAACAACCACCTCTCAACTAAAGATAGCAGGAAGATTCACAGAAGCCTCATTTTCTTTATGTAACCAACCCTGTGCAGACAATTATTTCTGAATCAGTTAAAGCTACAAAGACTGCATGCTATTATTTAGCAGTTAAGTTCCTGGATGCCCACATCCAAGCCATTACTGTAATCAAGAGTACACTTGCCTGAGGTAAACAGGCAGTTTTCTGTGAGCCTGCCTCTACCTTGCTGGAAGGGATTCTGTAACTACTTAAAGCAAGGGCAACACTTCATTTTCTAATTCTTCTCCTTTTTTTTTATATAAAAGATACACCCTACTACTGTAAGCTAAATACAGCAAGCATTTAGTGATGCAAAATGCATACATTCAGAAACAGTGAAGCAAAAAGGAATGTTTCTTACTATTGCTGGGCAAGGAACGAAGCTGAAACACCGACTTAAGAAAATTTATTTCTGTTGCATGACTTATTCTTAAGTACTTCAATCACTGTCAAAAATAAAAACTGTGCCAGGACTACACTGTCTTATTTAAGGAAGCACAAGACAAATATAACTACCATCAGCCGAAAGCTCAACTAAATTCTCATGACATCACTTACTGGAAAAAAACTTGTCTTTCAAAGTGAACATCATAATAAACTGGAAAATTCTGTTTTCAATTCAGAGACCAGTTCTTTACTGTAATCTTTATTGCGATCTTTAATGATATCCAGCTGCCAGGAAATAGGATTTCCTGAAGAGTAAGGTATTGCTTGGCGTAACGGCAGTGTACTAATAGATAATTACAATACTGCATATGCAGAACTTAGGCTGCAAAAACAACCTTAATTATTTCTGAGCTCCAAGTCTTTGGAAAAACTATACAAATGAATATGTGTTTAGAAAGCGATGTGATATATTTGAACAGGAAAATACTCGCATACAATCTTTAAATAACACTAACATTTACTTTCAAAGTCTCTTTATTAGGAACACATCAAATGGTTACTAGAGCTCTTTGGCCTTCATGTTATAAGAATAATTCATCACCTCAGGTATGCTAGCAAAACCAAAGCATATTTTCTCCCCAGGTTCTTTTGGGGATATTAGGCTCAGTGTAACACCACTAAAAAGTGCACCTTATCTTCATATGTTGCCCCCTCCCTTCCACGTGCGAAAGCTTTCTAAAAACGCAAAACTTGTGTCTCTGTAGAATCTCTACAGGCAGCTGATTTCTCTAAGACACAGACTACTCTACTGGCAGCTCAAATATTTGCCTTAAGTCCAGAACTCTGACAGCTCTTTAAACATCGTAAAAGCATAAGTCATTTCAAGTCCATGCAGGTTTTCTTTTAGTTCCTTAAGCATTGGTGTCATTGGCTTTCCAAGTACATGCTTGTTAACTGTCTTGGTGACCGCCAGAATTTGCAGCTCTTGGCCTTCAGAGACATAAATGTCACTTTTTTCCTCCTCCAGTCTTCAGGGAAACCTTTTTTCTCTGACTGGCTAGCTTTATTTTAAGCATGTTCCATTATTTCAAAACCAATGTGAGAGGGCATAGCCATATTCAGGTTTTAACAATCCCTGAAAATTAAGTNACTTCTCAGTCTACTTTCTTAACAGAAGCAACCAAAACCTTACCTTACCTCAACTCATCCCATTGCTTTTAGTCCCATATAACTATGTAGTCTGTCTATCCATCAAATCAAAAAGACTGTTAAAAAAAAGTATTATTGTCATTGTATTTGGTGACTTAGTTACATGGGGAAAATTCACCGTGGTGCTGGTTGGATTGTGTCTAACAGACAGAAAAAAGAGAATAGGATAAGTGTTAAACTTACTGTTCTTCAGATCTAATTTTCTATTTTTCTATAAGGATGACATGACAGAATATGTAATGTAAAACATCTGACTAAGAACTGCATCATGCTGTAATCGAAAGAAATCTATTTAACACTAAGTTGTAGGTATTCAAGAAAAGCAAACCCAGAAGTTATTTCAAATCAAAACCCTCAACTGTTCAGTATTTTGCAACAAACGCCTCTCACAGTCTTTGTACTAAGACTTGCATAAATCTTTGTATTGGGACTAGCGTTTCTAGTAACCAACCTTCCAACTCTCAAATCCCACGAGGTTTTTAGACACTGACCTAGAAAAAAGTTGCAATGAATTTTCTATTAATCTGTATCTCCACAATTTTAGGTATGCAGTACTGCTGGGACAGATCAAAGCCTGACTTCATTCACAGTTGTTTAGCCTTACTGATCAGTGGGCTATTAACTTCCAAGAGCACAATCACATGCTTAAGTATTCAACAGTATGTATTAATACATGCATAGGTTATATTAAGCCAAGTTACATAGGCAAGTTTCACTCTGAGGTTTCCTAATTTTTCAGTGCTTGAACTTGGAACTTTAAAAGTTAACAAGAAGCCTGCATTAATCACAGAATGTTAGGGATTGGAAGGGACCTCAAAAGACCATCTAGTCCAATCCTCCCGCCGGAGCAGGAACACCTAGATGAGGTTACACAGGAAGGTGTCCAGGTGGGTTTTGAATGTTTCCAGAGAAGGAGACTGCACAACCTCCCTGGGCAGCCTGTTCCAGGGCTCTGTCACCCTCACTGAGAAGAAGTTTCTCCTCGTACTTAAGTGAAACCTCCTGCTTTCCAGTTTGTATCCACTGCCCCTTGTCCTATCATTGGTTGTCACCAAGAAGAGTCGGGCTCCATCCTCGTGACACTCACCCTTTACATATTTATAAACATTAATAAGGTCACCCCTCAGTCTCCTCTTCTCCAAACTAAAGTGACCCAGCTCTCTCAGCCTTTCNGCACAGTGCTGGCTCATGAGCATCCTGCTGTCCACCAGGACCCCCAGGTCCCTTTCCCCATCGCTGCTCTCTAATAGGTCATGCCCCAACTTATACTGGAACCTGGGGTTGTTCTTGCCCAGATGCAGGACTCTGCACTTGCCCTTGTTATATTGCATTACATTTTTCCCCACCCGACTCTCCAGCCTGTCCAGGTCAATTAAGTACTGACATATATCAGTCATCTAAAATTAAAAACATACCGACATTTTAAAAGGTAGCTTTACATACCACACCACTCCCAATCCCCCCAGTTATCAAACCAGTTCAGGAAATCTTCTTTGAGGTAGCAGAAATTGATTTGGCAGACTTCCCACTCTGCCATTAGATGGGGAAAGCAATGTTTTTGCCAATACTTTCCACTAGCACACTCCTGCTCCCCTTTTCCTATCGAACAGCACCCTTTGCTCCTTTACTGATCTTACATATCCCCCTCCACACTTCTTCAGGCACTGTGTCAACCTCTTGTTCCTGAACCTGCCACTCTGCAGCTCTCTTCTCCTGCTGTTCTATTTTTCACCCTTGTAGTTTTCTGACTAGCCTTGTTCCAACCCAAATACCTTCTCCTCCCCACATCTCCTTATTGGCACCAGATCACTTCTCCTACACACCAGCAGCAGGTACCAGGGCAGCACTGGAGCAGAGGAGACCTATGCTCCGTCAGTGTGCCTGGTGCCAAAGCAGCTGGCAGAGACTGAAAGCAGCCAGGGATAGAAAATCCCACTCAGCCCCAGGAGCTCCAGGGATGAACATGGTCACGCATTCCATGGGGATGGTGAATCATGCAAACACTGACGAGCCAGAAGCATCTGAGAGGAAAAGCTGCTGCTTTAGTTCAGCCAAAAAACCTGGACAGAAATATAGCACTGAAATGCTGAATGCATCCCTATCAGGCATGAACTGTGACTTTTTATGTGGTCAGGTTGAATGGCTTTTCACAGGGACAGGAGAAGGTGTAGCTCTAAAACCAAATTCATACTGTTCCCAGCTTCAAATCTTTCCTTTAAAGCATGGTGGCCTTAAGCCATCCCTATGAGGTTGCTATTAACATTTTTTTCAAGAAGCAAAAGTGCCCATTACTTTCCCATGCCTCATTCTTAGCAATTAGTCCATTTGCTGAAGACAAACAAAATAAAAAGGGAGGGAAAAAACCTGGTAAAAGAGAAACAGAGAGCAAACCATTTAAATCTAGCAAAGTTATAAAGAGACTGAAACAAGGCTCTTCTAATGGGAAGTGTTATGCAATCTTAGTTATTTGTCATCTGCCTTGTAAAATACAAATCAAGCGTGAGAAGTATAAAATTCTCACTTGGGGTTATTCCATTATGCAAAACATCTTGGGTTTACAACAACATCACTGAAATGCTTCATGGAATTATACCTGTTTAATTCACAGTGGCTTCCCCCTTTATTGTGAATGAAGAAAAATAATTCAGATGTCTAAGCCACATACTTCATTGCAGCAGCCTATCCATGACAGACTGGTGCCAACAAAAACGAAAGAATACCACTGTCTGTGGTAGCAGAACTAAACATTTAATTTCATGAAGGGTGTTTGAATTTGCCCCCAGAAACAATGAGAACATGTTGGCAATATTTTACACATTAGTGGGGTCCCTGCCTTAAACAATTAGATCTTTTACAAGGATTGCTAGATTAAACTATAGTTTACCATGTATATCTCCAGAGCTTTTTATAGAACATGTTCTTGGTGCCAATACTTTTGTTTGGTCAACAAAAACAGAAAACTCAGACTGTCAAATAAGAGCATTCATTGCAAGTGACTTATCTATGTCACCGCAATACTTCAAAACCAATCTATTGCTCTATAACGTGCATTAAATATTCCACTTCAGCACAGAAAAAAAAAAATGGCATCACATAAAAAAAATATATATTACATTAACGATTAAAAAAAAAGGGGGGGAGCAGGGGAAGGATAAGCAACATAATGCTTAAGTCACAGTATCTGGCTCCATACAGCAATACATCACTCACCATGCTTAAGTCATATTTCTTGGAAGCCGAGGCAGCAAGTGTTTGGTAGCCAAAGGTAACAAGTCCAGTAACTTCAGACAGCATGATTGGGCTTCCCCTCCTTGCCCTTAAGAGGGGAGGTGGGGATGGAAAACTGCTCAAAACTGCTTCACCTTCAGGCAAATCCCTCAAGCACTGTCCTCTAGCTCTTCCCTTCACTCATGGAGACAGCAGTTGAGAAGCCAGTTGCCAGAGCCATCAGGTTTTCTTGTGTGCAGCCACTGAATGGAACTGGCTCCATACTAACGACTCAATGGTTCTGACAAACCACCTCCTGTATCCCCAGATGGACAGTTTCCTGGCTTGACTAAATGCTATAAAGTTTTTGCTTATATGGGAGACAGACACCAGGTTTGCTTACACAAAACTTGGGGCCATGTAGATGAACTACTGCTGACATCAGGCCAGATACTAACTGCTTCCTGGGCTCCCTGTATTGCACTGGTGGAAATTATTTTTAAGGGGGCAAATGGTCTTACTTACAAGCCTATTCTTTGAGCCTTGCCCTTTTGATTGCCATTCCACAGGGAGACAGAGACTCATCAAGCCTGCTTCAGTCCTTCATAGAAGTATTTTTCATCACAAAGGACTATAATACAGACTCAAAATGACTCACTGAGATTAAACACTAGCAGACTCCCACTAGCATCTCAGACAAAGCCTTTGTAATTAATGGAGTTTCACCAATTGCAAACAGCTCCAGACCAGGGTTTTAGTACTTTCCATCACTCTGCCCGTCTTGCACAGTGAACCAAGTCTAGAATAATTTGCTATGCAGAGTTTCACTTGAGAACAGAGCATTAGTTCTTCACAACCGTGCTCCATAAATCTATTTACACAGTTGCTGTCTTCCTGTTGATCCAGATGGCAATTGGGTTATAGTTGCTCATATCCTGTACCTGCTTATCTTTCAATCAAACTGCTATTCCTATATGCATACCTGTTGCACTAACCAAGCAGACCTAGACACTTATGCTGTAAAAAAAAATATTTCTTTCAGAGCAGACATCATATATTGCTGCTTTATCTCAGGACAGTCCTTCTTGGTAAACTCACATCTCATCCATTTCATCTATGAGAACACAATATTTTCCACGGGCCTGGGCAGTGAGTAGCTGACTGGGCAGTGAGGGTCCAGACTACAGAAAGAGTAAAGCTCTACAGAATGTGACTAAAATAACATAATACACATCGACCTTACTGGTTTGTCTTCATTCACATAATGGATGTTTCAAAGTCAATCACTTTAAAACAGTCACACGGCATCCTGCTGCGTAAGAAAGATCACCTTGCTCCACAGCCCCTTGATCAGCACAGACAGGCAACTCCAGAACACCACTGTCCATGGTCTGAACAATTAGGATTCATATCACAGCTATACAGTAGAGGACACAATAACAAGAGGCACTCTGTTTCTGTCTGAGACACTTTAAAACATTAGTTCCAAAACCAGGAGTGCCAGCTAACTTACTTTCATTAGTGCTTACCTACTGCTGTGCCAGCTTTGCAATTCAAAAAATCAAACACCAAAACAAACTTGTCAGCACTTTTTACTTCCAACAAGCATTTATCTTGCTTTTAATAGAACATCAGTGCCAGAAGCTGATGCAACTAGAGGCAAACACTCTGCAAAACCGAAGTTTGTAAGACAGCAGTTTAAAGGTGCCCTCAACCTTTACACCATCCACAAGATCTTGTATGTGAGAAGCAGGTCCAGCAGAGCATGTCCCCATGTCAGCTCACTGATCGCCCGCATCAAGAATTGTTCTGGAACACATTCAACTCATCTCCTGGTTTCCAGCACCCAGTTGCATTGCTCAGCCAGAGAAGTGGTTAGGAGACACCCATGGGTACTACAGCCTGTGACTGTGAGGTTCTCTCCAGCCACCTACAGGCAGCAGCATCAGGTCCCCCTTGTTAATCAGGTCTGCAGCAGACATGGACTACAGCATCGCCTGTGCCCCTTACCCACAAGGTCTCTACTGGCTTGTCACCTGCCCAAGGCAAAGCTCCAATCATTCAGGCCATTCCTTCACCTGGAGCACAACCCCTCTTTTCTTTACCTGTCCACCCTAGTTTTCCGCTTTTCACCCAGTGAATTTAGGCTTGAAATGCCCCTTAGGGTTCTTCAGCTGACAAGCCCCAACACTTATTGCCAGGCCACGCATTTTTGAAGTTCCAAAAGTCACTAACAATAAAAAAACCCCAAACCCATGCATTTTCAAACTACGTGTAATTAACAGTAATTAAAGTCACAGTGAACTGATACTCATACCTGCATAACTAGCAATAGGTCATCCTAGCTGTTATCTCCTTCTAACCTTCTGCAAATTAAAAGCAGTCTAAATTTAGCTATACCAGTTAAACCTTCTGCTATTGCTGTATCTAGATAAGGAAATTACTATAAATAATATTTAATTAATTTGAGATTTTAGGGAGAAAATAGATTAATTTTCACCCTATATAAAAATTTTATTTTCTCTGTATTTGAACTTATTTTGATCACATGAACAGTCTCACAAACCAGTGAGATTTGATCCTGAGTCGGGTGCCAATTTTGAGGAAAAAAGGTGTCCCTGATTTCTGTTGACAAATAATGTGAAACAATAATAGGAATTAGGGCAGTCCAACTTTTTTCCTGGCTTATCAGGTTAATCAATAAGATTATTTTAATTTTAGTAGAAGACTGGACTTATGTAATTAGACTATGCTAAAATTATGCAATTTGTTTACACTTGCAGGATGTGCATCACTTCATTCTTCTCTCCATATTTGTCCTCTGTGTATACTGGAATAAAGTAATACATTTTTAAGCGCAAAACAATATCATACCACCTCATAAGAACAGAAGTTCTAGTGAAGAGGGCAGAGCACTTGTCAATTACCTGTTTGGAAGAAATTCAGGTAGTATGTAGAGTTACACATACCAGTGAATATGATTATTTGAGAAGATAACTCCAGTAAAATTGCAAAAATAAAAAACATTCTAGGGGTTTACATGATCGTCCTCTTGGAAGAATGTTATTTTTAGATGACATGAGTTTGTCTGTGATGCTCTCAGACCTGAGCTAGAACATAATCTTCCATGGATGTTCCAAGCAAATTTCTTAAAGACATGCTAGTGAGTCAGTTGGTCATGTGCTAATGAACGCTATGACTGGCTTTGGAAACTGTTCTTCTTGCTCAACATCTAATCTGGGATTAGATATTGTAATAATTAAGAGACTGTAAGCAACCTGGGAGAAGGACACTGTACTCCAAGTAGAACCACACATCGCAGAGTGCTGTGAGTCAGCCTACAGGACATATTCAGTAGGAAGCTAAATAGCTTATACATTTGCAGATGTTAAAAATTTCTCTGCGTAGTAGCAGTAATCAAAGTTTTTATCCTGCAAGCACTTCCTCCTGTACATTAGCTTAGATCTGTGGCCCTTCTTGAAGCCAAGAGACCATTATGCGTAAACTCAAGCACATTCAAACTCTTAATCAGAGCTGGATCTGAACTGACTGCCGAATCCATAACTGCTCCAGAGCAGACTCTTATTCTGTTTAACAAAACTGGAAAGTAAGGTAAGTCACGGGGACAGCCAGAACATTTAACAGCTATAGCCTCCTCTGAGCTAGTTACAAATCAGGAGCAACTATACTAGTTGAATAGGAACAAAACGCCTCTTTGTTTTCAATAATATCATCCAGAAGGTCCTGAATATGTCCCAAATTCACTAGTGTCTAAGTGCTACTATAGGACCAGTTACCATTTTACCCCCAAAAAACCTTTAAAAACAAGTATTACAAGATCTTAGTTTTCTAAACATTTGAAACTTTGGACAAATAGTCAACTATAATGTAACATGTACATTGCTCACATTTATTCATAAAACTACTTTCAAAAGTATCATGTACTGTTTTTAACAGATACTTTCCATGCCTGATGAGACCTGAAGGTGACTGCATTCCACAGATCATTAACTATCAACAATTCCTACCACAAAATATTCTGGATACAAAGAAGTGCCCAAGATATTCCATCCTACCCTCTACTTCAGGATGCCCCTAATTCTACCCTAATTCTACCATGAGCATATGACAGTCCCTTTCCCTACAGAGCTCTGGCTGTTCCTGCTAGGAGGTGGCCAAGCAGCCAACTGCATTTTAATTCAACGCCACCAAAAGGCAGCACACCACCAAAACTCACTGTAACACAGAAGGCAGCCCAGGTTGTCATGCTCTATCCTACTCTTAAAAGCAAATGGTTGAGCATATTTGCATTTATATTCCTCTCCCTCCTTTTGTCTAAGCCACACAAGTGACCTGAAGTAATAAGTGTGGGCTGATTAATCACTGTATGCGTTCTCTTCTGCAGAGCTGAAAGGTCAGTTGGGGTAAAAGCAAAGGGTGACATGACGTATCATACTAAACACTCCTGTTTTTAAGCAGCCACCTTGTTCAATGAACCACACACAAACCAAGAAAGAGTTCTTTTCACTACATGCACTGAGGCTTAAATGGACCAGCTGAGAAACAGTTGCTGAACTACTAACTCCAAAGATGGAAAAAAAGCCTCATGTGGGCCTCCCTCTGCAAGACTAAGCACTTAATGGCATATAAAAAATGTAGACACCTTAGTGCAGATTTCCAAGGATTTCTCAACATTTACATAATAGTTGGCAGCTCTCTCATCTGTGCTTGGGGTTGTTTGCTCATTTTGGTGGTTGCTTTTTGTGTTCTGTTGTTGTTTGTTTTGGTTTGGGGTTTTTTTGGTGTGTTTTTTGAGGTTTGCCTGTTTGTGGTTTGTTTTTTCCTGGTCTTCATAAAACCATCTGCAACAGTGTACTTGCCTTTAAAATTTTGTTTGTGGGGAAGGGATATCCAACTGTGTCGTCTTTTATTAACTGCCACAGATGTTAGTACACTGCTGGGTATGAGGCTGGAGATGTAACAAACAGCAGGCACCATCTCAAAGTGGCTTAATCTGAGATTACATTTTAGAACTATTATTTCGGTACTTTCTATGACACGATTTTGTACATTACTACTGTTTTTGTTTAGTATTTGTGTAAGCAAACCTGCAGTGTATGCTTTCCAGAAGCACTTCATGTTGTGCTGATTGTGGACTAGCTGAAGACTAAACCAGTCAGAACAGAGCAAGGCATCACTGAGTTAAATCAGAAAATTTAAAAATCAACCAACAAAAAATAAATATTTCATTCTCCTACTCAAAAGTGATCTTCCTTGTTTCCACAAGATACAGGAAAATTTACTGTGAAGAGGTTTCAACTCCAATCTGACAGTCCCCAAAGTCCCAAAAGCTAGCACTGAATCCATTCCCAGTTTTGCCATCAGAATATCATATTCTGTCTTTCCATAAACTAGAGAGCAAGTAAGAGAGCTTTGAATCTAGCAAGATAATTATACAAATGAGTTTTTCAAGGTATATAATTATCAAATTCTTAAATCATTTATTTCAGAGGTTGTAACAAGAGAAGGCATGTAGGCAGGTAGAGCTGTGTAGATTAAGCAACATAAATGTTAATTAAGAGAGGTGGAGAAGGGAAAGGAAATCATGCAATCCCTGTGCATTAGCATGTGGAGCCCTGTGCCCAAGTCACTGCATGGTGAGGGAAAGTCTTTCTAAGAGAAAAACAAGTAGAAAGCAGAGGTCAGGCTTGGGAAAGGGAAAAGAGAGGGTCAGATTTCTTTGTGCTGTTTCCTGTCCTCAGCCTTTCCACATCCTTCCCCATGCCCAGAAGAGGAGTAGCAGTCTTTAACAAAAAAAGAGTAGACATTGATGCCAATACACGCCACATCACCCCAGCCTTGAGAGGGCCTGTGTCTGTTGTATCAGCCAGCTGCAAGGCTGAAGCAGCAAGGAAAGATCCCGATAAGCACAACCTCTATTTCCCCATCTTGTTTTTATTTTACAGATGTTTATATTATTGCAGATATACATATTTCACCATGACTAGACAGAATGGGTAAAATGTGTTGGTTTTTCTTCCAGGACAGATGAACAGGTGTCATAAATCATGGGTGTACCACTCACTTGAGGCTGACGAACTGAGCAAGGTCACATTAGCACATGGAGGGCTCTACATCATGCACAAGGCTGCAACCCCTGGGAGTCTGATGGCACAGCTTGGTTAAGGAAAACAAGCTTGCTAACATTGTCTGCAAGGCTTGGGAACCAGGTCTCACTTGGCCACTGTGCGAAAGCAACAGAAAATACAGAAAGGATCTAAGACTCATTGACCACTTGGAGAGTCACAGCCTTGTTTACAGGTCATGTTTAGGTATATCACTTTTGGTCTGCTGAAGTCCTATGGGATATCATCTTTGCTTCCATGTATACATTCAGGTTATTAAAGTCTGCAGGATTAAGAACTGCGTTTGCATTTTGTACAGCTGATGAAAACACTTGCTTATAATTTGACAAAGTTGCCCCCTCCAAATCTGTCCTCATAAGACTACCAGTGGCCCTCCTCTGCCCATATGTAAGTAGAGATTAAAGCAGCAGAGATGTTGTATTTATTATGGCACAAAACAATAGCACACTTCAGTACAAATACACAACAGCAGCTTTCTCAGCTAAAAGCATACAAATAATCTGTGGCTGCAAGAGTACCAAGTTATTTCACAATAACGTAGTTTCTGAACTACCCATCTGGCAAGCCCAGCAGCAATACTTCTTGTTCAGGACATTCAAACCTCCTACTCCTGTCCCAATATCCTGCTTAATGTGCTCTTTGCTTGCTCTGCAGTTCAATGCAGTAGTTTAGATGAAGCATTAGGAAATTGAGAATAGGGGCATGTCACCAAGCTGAAAAGCTCTCTCAGTAAAGTGAGTACAGTGCAGTGAAAAATCTGACTGTCACATCACCAGCCCTTTAAAGATTAAATCTAGCATGTGCCAACAAGCCTAACAGCAACCTGTCACTGAAATCCAGAGAAACTTGGCTTTTTGAGTGACTGCATCTTCAAGATGAGCTCTCACCTCCTACATGCCCTCTTAAGAATTTCCTGGAGTTACCCTAAGTTTTATCAGGAACCAGAAACACTCCCAGAATACCAAGACATGTTTTCACATACATATGGTCTCACTAAAAAGATGCCAGATTTTTAATGTGTCATCAATAAACTAGTTATTTATATGCTTGCTGTCTTTTCCACATGCTATTTGCAGGTATTAAAGCAGTAAACTAAGAACACTAAAGCAGGCTTTGCAATAAGAGCCTTAGAAATACCAGATACCGTGAGTTACCAGCTTCAAGGACTCCTTCAGCTTTCACCGAAGAATCTCTCTGACATCTCTTGAAAGTCTTCCACATTCTAGTACACATTTTTGTCCTTCAGCTTGCTAGGAAGGACTTACACTGAGTTATGATACCTAGAGGAGCATAAGGAAGTTTAGAATGCATCTCAATAGACCATGTTAAAATTTTGTCCTTTCTTTACCTCCTACCAAGCTACTTGAGATTTCTGTATCTCTCAATACTCACATAATTTCAGCCCTTTGAGTGCTGCAATCAGTAACAAAACTGAGTGAGAGGGCAGGTGCAAGTGGTTGAGTACTCCTGCAGAGAACTGACGGCAGAGGAGAACAATGGCAAATGTGCATCCTCGGCGTAGATGGGCAGCACCCACCGAGGCTACACTTGGGCTGCACTCTTCCTGTCACTGCTGAACAGAATATATTCCCGTGAAAAGGACTTATTTTATAAACAGAGAGAAGAGTCAGAACAGGTTTTTGTATTTGCTAAGTTTAAATACATTTTCATGCAAACGACATGTTAACCTGAAGGAAGACTCTGACTTCTTTCTGTCTCTAGCTGGCTCAAATTCAGCTCTGGTTAACTGCAGGAATTGACCAGGGATAAATTTTAGCTGCTGAATAACTTAAGTGTAAAAACTTAAAACATGAGCCAACACTAACCTTCCGCTCATTTCAAAGAATCACAGAATCATTTCAGTTGCAAGAGATCCTCAGGATCATAGAGTCCAACCATAACCTAACCAAATTTAGCACTAGACCATGTCCCTAAGAATCTTGTCTAAATGCCCATCTAAATCCCTCCAGGGATGGTGACTCCACCGCTTCCTTGGGCAGCCTGTTCCAATGCCTGACAGCCCTTTCTGTGAAGAGATGTTTCCTAATATCCAATCTGAACCTCCTGTTGCACAACTTGAGGCCATTTCCTCTCATCCTGTCACTTGCTACTTGGGAGAAGAAACCACCAGCCTCCATTCTACAATCTCCTTTCAGGTAGCTGTAGACAGCTATAAGGTCTCTCCTCAGCCTTCTTTTCTCCAGGCCAAACAGCCCCAGTTCCCTCAACCGCTCCTCATAAGACTTGTGCTCCAGGCCCCTCACCAGGTTCATCACCCTCCTCTGCACTGTCTCTAGTTCTTTTACCTTTAAAAAGAAGTGCAGGAAACAAGCACACTGAAATACTATGCCTTTCTTCCATTAATCACCAGCTATATTAAATTATTTCAAGTTATCTGAACAAGAACACCAATGCCTTGTCACCATTTCTAGAGACACTATTGTAGTTATATACATTAAAATGCCAGCTGTTCTGCTATAAAAACAAACAAACAAAACAACCAAACACCACACACCAAGCATGCTTTACTGCTTGTTAAGACTAAGATCAACATTGGTCTCCTCACCTCAGTCCCCACTTAGAAGATTCAGTTTGAATTCTTTTAGGCAGCTGAAATCTTTACAGGATTTTAAGTTAAAGAATTTAACTTCCTGTCTGTCTTCCTTCACAGAAAAACAGTCTGGGAACAGTTAGTTATCACCAACTTCCAGTATAGTCTGGAAAAATATATGATACAATGCATAAACCAAAAGAAATAAAGCTAACAGACAACTCAGCATCTGGATGGACTCCACAATTCCCTGCACCTTTTAGGAAAAAAACCAAACCAAAACAAAACAAACCCACAAAACACCAAAACACACCACCAAAACCAAACCAAACCCACAACCAACCATCAAAGAAAAAAAAAAAAAAAAANACCAAACACCCAACACCAAACCAACCAACCAACAAAACAACAACAACAAAACCAACAAACAAACCAACCCCTCTCTAGCCCCCAGCCGTCTCCCTCCCCCCTCCACCAAAAAAAGCAGCAGCCACAGCTCTGAAACAGGTTTTCATCTCCTATTTCAGTGATACATCCCCGTGTCATGACATTGGTTTCAGCACCAGGTAAAAGCCCAAATCCTAGCATGGGATTTTAACTCACTGTAACCATCTGTTTCAAGAGGATTATATTGATTTTTTTTTAAAGTGCTAGACACATTAAAAATAGCAGAGAGTTGTTTCAAATACTTTTTCAGCTACCTTGTGTTAAATATGTCACCTAGGCTTGAAAGTCAAAGCAACACGACCCTTTAAATCTGCTGTGCCTATTGACGTCCCCCTTGACATGTTAAAAAAAACCACAAAACAACCTTGTAAAAGAAGTAGTACAAGTAGCAACTGTTTATTAACATCTCCACATTTATTTTTTATTACTAAAGGAAGCATATATAATCGCTAACTCTCAGCTACCCTCAGGCTTTCATTTAATAGCATAATTATAATTCCCAGAATGGTACAATTTAAAATACTATGTTTGTTTGTTTGGGTTCTTTTGGACAACTTGATGCTGAAGTTTTCCAAAGAACATCTGTTACTAACTCTGCAAGTCTCATTTTGCTTCATTTACTTCTTTTACTGCACAGTTTCAAACAAGAAACTGCGTACTCCTTTCATGCAGGTGAATAAAGTCTTTTTCTAAGATGTTTTGTTGCTGGGAAACATGACTATTTCAAATCTTTTACTGCTTAGGAAAAAAAAAAAAAACACTACATAGTAATTTTGGTTCTTTTGCTTCAGATACCCAAAACAGATCCGCTTTCTGTCAGAGCTGGGATGCGCACTGCATACATGAGGAAAAAATTGCTTCCATCCTATTGCCATAGGCAGAACAAGCAGCAATTTAGTGACTACTCTGTTTGTATTCTGATCTATGGATATTTTTGTTTTTCTTTTTGACCAAGGAATCTGTACTCCTTTTTGTAGGCAAAAGAAAGTGCCCAAAAGAAGCATTTTCATTCCCAATAGCTCGACCACCTATTCAATCAAATAGGAATGTACAATGGGGTTCTTATCCTAGTAATCCCACACCTCCTTAACCACAAGCAGGTAGGACACGAGCAAACTTACACCTCGTTACATGACGCCAAGTTTTTAAAAGCCGTGACAAAGAGCCAAACCTTCTATTTCATAGGAATGGCACCTCCAGTTGGCATCTTTCTTTTAATACAGATCTGCTTTGCAGCTAGGCCAGGGGGGCAGGGGTACAAGTACTCACGAGATACATTCACAGGCACATTCCTATATGCGAAAGCTTCTCCAAGCCTCCTGCCCCTCCCCTTACATCATTTTACACAGCCGTGGCCCTCTGCTTTTGTTTCTCGCTAACAAATGTTGGTCACTGCACATATTTTAAAAACTGTAGCAGCTCTGATTTTGTAACAGGGCTTACAAGCACATGACTGCACTGAATAAAGCAAGAGAAGCCTAAAAACCTCACTTTGTAGTATTTTCCTCGTAAATACTGAAGATTTTGATACCAGCTGTATACTTTTCTACTAAAATAGCCCCAAAATATAGAAACTTCCTGTTTAATTTGGCAATTCTATCATTATGGTTTCTTAACTAAAAAACTATTAAAGAAATATCAACATAAATTATAACAGCCTAAAAGTTTGCCTCATTTTCTACCAGTTCATTCAGTCAAGGCTTTACAACAAAATGCTCTCTGTTTACATCCTCCTAAAATGTTGTTCTTATTACATCATACTTCTGTTTCTACTTTGCAACATTATCTGACAGCTGCAGAATTCCACTGCTTTTGCAACCAATATTAATAATTCAGATTAATTCAATTTCCAAAGATTTTTGGCAATGATACAACAGATTAAAGCAACAGCCTTTCACATCTGAAGCTACCAATTATGTTTGAAATTAAAGTGAGGTAGGTGGTCCCAGTTTACTTCCACTGCTTGTTTCCTTCAAAATTACTTCACAGCTCAGCATCTCCTTCCTTCTCCACTCCCAAGAGGAAAAGCCTGCAATCTAAGCTCAGTAATAAAAAAATTTTTTTAAAAGTGAGAATTTCTTATAACCATCATGGAAAATAGTTGTGTGTGCATGTACAGTAGTAAGTCGTTTGACAGTGCCAGCAATCCTTTATTTCCAGGAACACTAAGCTTCACTTGCCCCACTTAACTAACACATCCAAAAAAACCCAGATGATTCATTGTCATGACTTCACAACATGATTTGGAAACTAAAGAACTTTTAGCTCAATCCATTTCCAGAACAATCCCAGTATGACAGCCATGATTTAAGCAAATAAAAGTTGCAGACCTCAAGTCAGGCAACGTGTACTAGGACTCTAATGGTGCAATGAGTGCAGTGCACGTGCAACTGTGCTGGGGATGCGCCCCCTGGAACTGGGCTGTATGATGGACAAACACCTGTCAATCACTGCCATGTGCCAGAGCAGGCACCATAACATCAGGCAACATCTGGAGATGTTGACCCCTCAGTTTGAAGGGTATATGCTGGCTTCCACCCCTCCACATTAGCTCTAGAGCCTGACATGCCAGACAGCAATTGCCAAAGAAAAACAAAAAAAATCTGCAGCTTGTACCTGGGATACAGAATATGGAGAAAAGTCAAATTTCTGTACAGGGACTGTGAGCTGCCAACACCATGAAGGGAAATGAGGGTGAGGTTGCACACAGAAAGCACAATAGCACCAAGTTGCTATTCAAAATCAGGCTAGTTCCAGGTATGTTAGCTAGTATTTATAGCAAAGTAAAAAAGCAATTCATTTATTACTTCAGAGATAGTTCATAGCAAACAAAAAGGACACCCACACAACATAAGCCAAAGTTTACAGAGCAAACACAGCATGCAACCACTAAAGAGGAAAACAGACACAACGAATGACAAAATAAGGCAGCAAAAAAGCATCCTCATCAGAAAGACTATTTTTTAAATTTTTTTCTTGGTTTAGTTACCAGAAAATAAACTAAATGGAGGTAAAAGGGAAAACATAAAATAATATTCTTGTTTTCATGCTCTGCATATACAAACTTTAATAACTAAAGAGATTAAGGGTTACAAAAAGCTTTACTAATTCTCCATTTGAGGAGTAACTTCTCACACAGAACTTCCATACCATAGAACACTTTTCTCCAGTTGTCTGGTCAAGGGCAGATGAATAAAAGGAAGCATTCTGATGCCAAAGTTGCTACAACACGACATCCCAATCCCCAAAGTAGTAGCTGTTTAACAATGGCAGTCCTTAGCTTATGTAAAAGATTTAATTACAGACCAGCAGGCCCCTTCCTGTTCTGTGTATTACCATCCTTAGTTTCCATCAGTCTTGCAAATTTGTAGTTTAAAAAAAATTAGACTGAATGATGTTGCGAGCAAGTATGTAACTACACTACATATCAAGAGTATGGCTACTTACAACCAAAAAGTCAAATAAGAAATCTGGTGGTTTGGAAAACAATCAGTAGTTAGTTAATTAGTTAGTAACAGCAGATATGGGAAAAAAGATAAAACCTTCAATTTGATAATGTATCTTAAAATCAAAATATCAGTGTTCTCACAGATTATTCTTCTGCAAGCCCTTGTATCATGTTAGACTCCTTACAATTAATTAGAAAATGAAAGTACAAAGGAAAAAAAAACAGTACACAACTAGAGATAATAGCATCTACCATTTACAAATTTTAATTGGAAAGCCATTTAAGAGGGTTCTTTCTGGAAATATGAAGAGTGAGGTGCTTACCTATTTCGTCCATTATATTCAGTGCTGTACATTCATTTGCACTGCAGAGGTCTACCGTGAATCCATAGCATGATCCACATCACCCCATATGCATGACTTCAGTCTCCCATCCTACATTTAAAAAACGCAGGCCAGCAATTATGCAAACCAGGAGCAGGAAGGAGGAGGCGTCGTGGGAGCAAAAGGTGCAGCTTCAGAGAGTGTCAAAAACTCATGCCATCCAAGTATCCTTCTGAGGTGAAATCTGACCTCGCTCTCACCATTTCCGGCCCAATATCTGATCAAAATGGAGTTTGTCACATCCCCAGCATCATGAGATTATATGCAAGGATAGGGAGGGGGGAGAAGTCTGCCGAGCACTTCCCCGTGCTCTGCGTCAATAGATTTGGGCTTAGCCGCTGTTAAGCAGCTCAAGGCACCGGTTATTGGTGCTGGCAGCTGTTCTACCACACTGCCCCACTTCCTATTGCAAAATACTCTGCCCAAGAGGGAGGCCTTGGGCAGGCAGCCCTAACCTGCCTCCAAATAAAACAGAGAAGTAGGACAGTAGGGTCTCCATGTTTGTCTTGGACAGCCTTTCAATAGTTTAAAATACTCTTTTCCCCCACCTTTCAAACAGCTTAGTGCAAAGATCAGTTACAGCAATACTAAAAAAAAAAAAACAACCAACATGCATTTCAAGACAAAACACTAAATTGAGTTAGGACCTTGGTTTTGGTGAAGGATTTTTTGCACATGTACATACATGAGTTGTTTTCTTAGGTATTTCCAAGATTTTCATGTTGGGTATACTATGCAGCATTTTAGCATTTCTTGGACATCAGGCAATTCTTTATGTGTTTCTATTGGCTTGATGACAAATAAGCCTTTTCAAGAAGCACAGTCACTAATGTCAACACTTTGTTCAATATTATGGCAAATCAGTTCCTAGCAGCTTAACAGCAACTGTATCATCCTCAAAAAAAGGCTAATAGCGCATTCAATCCAGACTTCAAGAAATACCTGTGCTACAGTGTTTTGTTTTCTATATCACATTTTACTTGGCATCGTAAGATATAATACACACCTATGTAATATGACCAAACACAATTCTCCTCTGAAACTACCTCATTATAAATTTTATTACAAAAGAGTTAAAATTAGATTTGTCGCACCAACAAGACCGTGTCATTGTTAGACCTCCCATTTCGATACCAACAGCTTGTAAATATTCTGGTTCTGCAATCATCATTTGTTAAGCCATAATTACTACTCTACTCATGTGGCACAAGGGCATCTCTCACCCACTCTGCGTGCTGGCCAATCCACATGACCTTAAAAAGGCCCACAGAAGTCAAAGCTCTGTCCTGTCACCGTGGTCAGACCTGGGCTGACACATAACAAACAGCCCCGTGATATGTTTAGGGAGCCTGGGACTGAGCATCTGGTCCTGCCAGAGCCTTCCCAGACAACCATAGCAATGGTAACCCCAGGAGCAACTTGGATCTGTATCTTTAGATGGAAACTTTTATATTTTAAGCTTTTTAGTATCTCATTTATTCAAATTATTGGTTCCAATCCAAACGTTCCCCTCCAGCCACACAACCGGTACAACTGGGCCCAAATTTTTGCTGGGGACCTGGCTACTCCATGGTAAAAGTAATAACTACAGCTCTAGAGCTCTTCCTGTGAAGCTGTGAGCCTGAAGCAAGCAGTTTTTATGGAATATTAGGGAGGTAGATTGCTAAACACTGTGTAGTTTGAGTTGCAAACTCAAAACAGAGTGTAAGCATTAATTATCTTTGATTATGAATACTAAAGATTAATTATTATTAATTAATTCTATCATCCTTGTTCAGATGATGAGCAGGTAACTTGCTCTGCAAGTGGCCCCCTTGAGGTACAGCACACAAAGTGTAGAAAACACACAAACAAAAACAAACCCAAGCTCATTCGGAACATGTTCAAAAAAATCCCATTGACACTGACTGTAAAACAGAATTAATAACCTAAGGAGAGAACAGGTTAAACTACCCCCCTGCTACAATGGTTCTAAAAATAAAAAGCAGTGTTTGTGTATTCCGAAGCACTCACATTCAAGTTCAGATCACACGGCCTCAGGAGGTAAAAAGCTATTCTGTCACTGACATGTAGGGTAAATTAACTTGCTAATTCACTTTCTGAGGCACAGTCCACTGAGCATACAATTACATAAAAAAGGAAAATGAAAACTCATGCACAGTCAAGCATTTTAAATTTTTATGGGCTGTGACATTATACGGAGCTTTTTTTTTTTAAAAAAAAAAAGATAAATACACTTTTTTTTTTAAACCAAACCACACCATTCACCCTTAAACCAGTCACAAGCACAGCATGTATACATTGAGCATATGCTATCCTTCTCTATTACTGCCAGACAAAAGCTACATTGCCAAAAATAGCCAGTGTACTGGAGCTGCTGCAGAATGCCCTAGATAGATTTAGGCCATGAAGACTGAGCAGCCCTGCTGCAAGGAAGGGTTTGGCACTAACCTTCACAACAGGCCAGGGCTGAAAACAGAGAAGATGACGAATTTCCACCCTTGAAGTTAATTTTTAATAAAAGTGATTTAGCTGAGTTTAAAAGTGAGAGTCATCTGAAAGCTGTTTCCATGCAAAGCTGGAATATACATGTGTATATACACAAAATGTAACAGGAAAAGGGTGTATTAAAATACTTGGTACAGGTTTTCGATGAAAAGGTCATGCAGAGAAAAAGTTGTGGATATTTTAGTTTGTTTCGTTTAGGGTGGGGTTTTTTTGCAGATTTTTATTTGTTTGTTTAACCACAAAACATTATGCAGAGTTGACTTTGTAAGAGTACAGTCCCAAACTTTGATAGATGTTTCCCCTATTCAATTTCTCAACTATATTTTAAATGTGGTTTCTTCCTACCCTTTCTGCAGAGATTAGTAAAAGCTAACACTTGATATTTTCTCTAGATCAGGTAAAATACTATACGCTGGAAAAGTTAAACAAGTAAAGATCAGTGTGCTAAGTGTTCAGAGGGATCAAAGATTGATGACAGCTCAGCATGCCAGACAGAGCCCCTCAAATCCCACATCAGATTTCAGGTTCATTCACAATTTATCTTTCCCCACCATCCCAATGCTCCATCCTGCATGTCAGAAGGCAGCATCTTGAACTAGAGGAGGTGAGTGTTATAGCACTGCAATAACAAACACACAACACAGCCACAGTAGCAGTAGGTAATGCAAGGTGTTTGATGAATTAACAAGCTAGTGACACCCAAGAGTCACAAACTTCAGGCATTTCCTTACAACAGATTTTTGATCCACTGTAACAATGACAAGTGTATGTTTTTCCCAGCAAAATACTGAGTGTGACCAGAGCTAACACATTTTAAACTCTGCAGCGGAGAGGACAGTGCCCTGTCTCCCTAATTCTACCCTCAAAGTCACCTCCAAGGAAGAAAGCTCAGCCTGAGTGAAGAGATCATTGCCTATATCAACTGACTCAGACAAAAATGGCTTTCCCCAGATTAGCAGAGGATTGCCCTACACTGGCAGGCAAGGCTTCACCTTGAGCCAGATGAGCAGTAGAAAAAAAAGCAAAGCAATATCCACCCATGCCTTGTACCCCTCACTAGCCTGACTCTGCAGGTGGGCCTTGCTACATTGCCTGTGAACCACCCAGCATTTAAAAAAAACCACACATACTACCAGCTTGTTCTTCTCACTCAAGATTATACCTTTTGTTTTTTTTTCTTTTTTCACCCTAAGATCAATGCAATGGAGAGCAGAGGGATGGAGACCTCTTGTTAGCTAAAACAGTCTTGGAGACCCACATGTTGAGGTTCAGTCATCAGCCTTTCACGTGTAAACATCAGCTTACGTCAAAGTCTTTCTAAAATGAATAACATGACAACAGTACAGTATTTAGTGAGTAAGCTGCTGTTATAGCTTGATGTTTAACTTCCTAGACCTATTTCTATGAAGGTTCAGCACAGAAAGCATTGAACAGAAAAGAAAGAAATCATTCAAGTGGCAGGCAAGACTTGATGCTCCCGTCATTCTGCATTTCTGACAAGGCTATTGTACGCCTAGGGGATCACATGTAAAAAAAGCAAGCTGTTTCTGCTCTAACCTGTCTTCACAAAGAGGGAGAGGGCTTGGGGGAAAATGCAAGTGCCAGAAAACCAAAAGAATCCCTGAAAATTCAAGGATATATTCTGCAGCCTATCCTGAGGAAGAAGACTTCAGCAGGTTGGCATGTAATAATCTTAGAATTGCCTCAAAAGAGTATAATTCAGTAAGTGCTGTCAAACAGCAGCAGAAAAACAGTTTTGGGGGAGATTTCATCATCAGTTATATCCCGTGGTCTACCTCTGCTTCATTGTGTCTTTCATTGCATTGACCAAAGAATTAAACCCTACATTTAAATAATAAAGAGAAATCTACTACTACAACAGTTTTTCCAAGCCTTAACAAAGACCTTCACTCTGTCTCCTTTGAAAGGTGTATAAAAGGATCTACAGTTTCTTAAAAACATTGTAAATGGAGGAAACTGTTCAAGTGAAATTTTCGTATTTCAGTCTACAAGTACTAAATCAGAAGACACTGATATATACATATATATAGCTACTATATATAGCTTAGTATTTAGGAACTTGGTCCCCCACCCTCTAAATCTGTAATGCTCACATTTGTGTGAACTGTATAATCCTGTGGAATTAACTGCAAATAGAAGTGTCAATCTTTCCTTTGTGTCTATAAATGTCTCCATAATAAATTAGCCCATCAGTTACTTATCATACATGTACAGAGTTATTATTTTTTTTTTCTTTTTTGCATTCTTTACATATCAAAACATATGGATATTTTTCATTGCTTCTGTTTTGGTAACCAGGAGGCAACCACATGGGACTGAAAACTCTCCTGATAAGATATATGCTTCCACTGTAGATACAATGTCCTCATTAAATTATTTTACTATATTAACAGAAAAAACTCCTGAAAATCTGAACAAGTAGTCATTTCCTCTCCCCTCACCCCCCTATAGAAGTAATAACACTACCTATTACTTTTTTTTCTGTAGAAGTCAAAATTCACTGTGGCATGAGAGTAAGCAGAAGACAGGGCTCCTTGACTGTACTGTTGGCTTTTCTCCTGGCCCACTGTGAGCTCTGTCCTTCCTTTATCCAATTCCCTAAAAAAAATGAGTTTTTTGTTTCTTAAAAAAAGAAGAGAGGCTTTGTGAATCTTAATAGTTTATTTTCCTTTGTTTTAATGCTTTGATAAAAGATGCCTTTCCCTGTATTACGCAGGCCCTCAACTGCATACATGGGGTGAGAGCAAGCTAGTATATAAACACCAAAGAGAAAAATTAAATAACAGCATTTATACTCTGAGAGCAGATCTGTCATGTTATAAACATTCCCCGAACTCCAAAGAACATTTGCTAAAAACATCTGAGTGTGATGGCTTAAGACCAAGAAGAACAATGTAAAGATCCCTTCTGCCCTTGTTGAAAGTTTAAGCATTTCCATGGCTGTCCTGGAACAACTTGTGTAAGGCAGAAGTGTAGCCAAAAGAAGAGAACAGCCAGGGAATTGGCTGGCAGCTGATAGATACCAGAAGTGCTCTGCAGTTCCCATTCCAGGAAAAGGAACAACACATCTTTCTTTGAGTCCTCATGAGCCATTTGCCAGGAACAAGGCCTGTACATGATTCAGGTAGTCCAAGAAGTTTCATTAGGTGTTGAAGAAAGCCCTCTGTGCCCAAAAATGTGGTCCAAATATACAGAATAGTCATTGTTATTAACCCAGAATTACACATTTGATTACACAGTTTTAGCAAAGGAACTTCCTTCAGCTATACTGTCATGAGCCTTAAGGTGTAAGTTTGGTTTTAAGCATTTCTACTGTAAAGTGTCATGCAATTCTATATCCACAGAATCCTTTTTTTTTTGTTTAAAATCCACTATTTTGATTAATCATATGGATAGGAGGGAATTCACTCAAGGCTGAGATTTGCTTCCCTCCTACCCAGTGTGCTAGAGGAGGAAAGAACTTAAGAGAGTTATTCAACATATTTATATACCTAAGCAATGTCTGATAAACTCTTAAGCAGGAGGCTGTCAGGAAAGTCATAACTTCCACTGTTAAGCAAAACTAAGCAAGTTTCACTTACAAGAAGCTCGCATTAAGCAGCAGTGTACGTAGGCTTCATTAATAAGAATGAAATCAGGAGCAGAATCCAGAAGCTTTAAGTACCATCATTTGCAGTTAAGTAGCGTTAAAAATATTTATATTTACTACCATCATTTTGGACTTCCTACAAATGCAGGCTACAGCAGCTAAAGTTGGTTTCACTATGATGTTATTACTGCAAAGATATGGAAACTTCAGCTAACAGTTCAGGTGGTAGGCTGTTTTCCTTAGGAAATGCACACCTTTTGCAAAACAACACTTTAGTGTAGTGTCACAAAATGTTATACATGTAGCTACTCAACAGTACCCATTGCATACACACACTCCTTTGAAACACTATCCATTCACTTTTGTTATAACCACATCTGTTTCTAGATGTGGCTACAAACCTACACATCTTTTCTGTGAGAACTATCAGGAATTGCAGCTTGCATGCTGGTGCACCTTTCCTCCAAGCTGTTCCCCTTTCTCCTACCAAACAAAATGCTGTGGAATGAACAATCTATTCTGCAGTTACCTAAGCTGTACATTTGGCAACTCTTTGAGGAAACAGCTCTGAACTGAGGAATTTGTGAAGATTTAGAACACAGAGCCAAACTATCAAACAGAGCAATTACTGAACAGTGAATAGAGCCTGAACAGACATGCAGCAGTTTAGTATTTGATTTAGTAGCAAGAGTAGGTAGCCTCATTGCTCCCCAAAGTGTTATTTCAGGCAGTCAGTAAGCTGCAGTCAAAGCTTAGTCTTAAAGCAGCAGCCTGATTTGCACAAGTATAATACTTGCCACAAAACAAAACCAAACCAACCCCCAAACAGCCTCCCAAGTCTCCAAAGCTAGCCAATAACTTTTGGATCTGGTTCACTATTAAGTAACTCAGACTTCAGAGACTACACATGAAAGAATTGAGCGTACCACTTTCTTGTGATGCTGTCTCTAAGGCACAGGCTAACTGCATCAGTACAGTCGCTTCTAGCTTTTGTGTTTGAAAGTGCTGACTTTGTACACACCAGATGACATTCCCAATCCATCATTTTAACACTTCTATCTCTCTCTCTGGCTCATGATGCCTTACACATCGTTTGCAATAAAATAAATGCAGTAGAGTCAAATCCAGTCCCAGGTCTCCACTGTTAAGCAGTGCAGCAAATTGATAGTATGGCTGCAAAACTACCTAGTCATTTACTGCCAATAGCATAAGAACAAACCCAAGGAATGTGTACCTAGTCCAGCATGGTATCTCTCCAGTTCTCATAAATGCAGGTTTGATCTTAGGCAAACCCTAAAGCATCAGTCAGAAGAGCTAGTAGCACACAAATAGACACTATACCAAGTAAACAGACTCTGCAATCTTCTAGGAAGCCTGGGTAAGTATTGATTTCAACAAAGAAACAACAATTGTGAAAAAGCAAGATTTCAGAAATTAAAAAATACAAATAAATACAAAAAGACAAATACAAATAATGCCTTTCTTCCCTGTGTCTGACACTCAAGTTATTTCCCCACTAAATCCTATGGAGCCCTGTTCTCTGATGAGTAGCAGGCTGGGTGCTTCAGGACTGCAGCCCTTTGTTTTTGCACACAAGCAATACCAGGCTGTGCAGGAGCAGCACTGCCCACAGTTCTGCCCACATCCCTCAGCCCTGGCTGAGGGGAGGGATGATTCACACCATTCTACAAGCAACCAGCTCCAAACTCCCTTTCTGCAAGAACGTAATAATGACCCACTTTCCAAGAAAAGATTTTTTTTTTAAAGTATTATTCCAGTGCAAAATTATAAAGCTTCTTATAGTTCTACTATTTTGAGATATAACTAAATGTGATAGCAGTGTAAGAAACGTTTAATGAAGAACTGTTGGTTTTACATAACTGAGGACCTGGCGCCTGACCCCAGCAAGGTGGGGAAGGACTGCGAGACATCGGACTATGAATTCTTAATGTAATACACAGTCTCTTCCTGGAATATATACTGACACCTGTATACATACCTGTATTTACAAGTTAATTTAGGGGGAAGTGTGGCTGGGGTATCAGGAATCCATATCTTAAATAGATTAATAAGGTGAAGGGTATTGTATGCGTTGAGGCAGTCTGTAAACCCTGAAGTACCCAACCAATGGGGAATGGGGGAGGGAAATTGCGGCCGGGATTTTGGGGGGATATAAGCAGGGGTTTTTTGCCCTATTAGGTGTGCCTACCTTTAGGTAGAACACCTAGTCTTGCAAAATTGTTATTAAAATATGCTTTGCTGAGAGATCCTGCCTGGGCCTATTATATTTGCAGAATAATTGTTTCTCACAGCAGGATGTATAGACCCATCATTTCTTCAGAAAATAAACAGATCTGGGATTTAAAGACTGATGAGAAATTTGCACCAATTTCTTCAAGGCAGTTTCAGGTACTATACTATACCTGTCCTTGGAAGCTGCCTCTTTCTTTGAAATGGATACTGTACGGTTCTTTCTTTCAAGCAAGAATTAGACCACTCATTGTTTTCCTGCAAAATGCAGTTCAGTTCAATAAAGCCAGAGAGATCCAGAACAAGACAATAAGTGCTTTCAGTCCATTACCAAGAGAAAACGATAAGTGCTCTAAGCCTGAAAACAGGAGGTCAGATTCGCTACTTTTTCAATTTAATTCACTTCAGAAGAATCACAACAGGGACAAAGTTGGCCCAGCCTTTTTAATGGTTTTGCACAAGCCTTATCTTGCATCTTCTTGCCCAATAGACTTTAACATTCCCTACACATAGCACCTCTTCTTATGAGGTCTGTACTACTCACGAGCTACAACTACATAAGACAGGATTACAGTTGTGTAAAACATTTGCAGCTCTGAAAAGAGCAAACCATTCAGTTACAAATATCCCATGCAATATTTTAAATACTTCAAGGTCAGTAAGCCTTGGGTTTTTTTCCTCTTACACTTTTTTAATTCCTAGTTTCAACTCGTATTCAGAGAAGGCTTCATAGAAGACTTTGGAAGAGGTTTTAAAGACTATGGGAAAGGAGCACACGTGAAGTCTAGCTTTTCAGTGCTCAGAACCTGAAGTGCTTCAGTTCTGTAATTGGTGGGCTTCAACTGATACCACAGGACATCTTTCCATCTGTGACAGCAGACTACAAAATTCAGTGTTCAGCTATTTGTAGCATTAACTACTGCAGGTAACAGCCTACTGGGGTTTTTCCCACTCTCTTAGAAGGAAAGTATTTGTCTTAACAGAGCAAGAACAGGATCTAGAATCACTGTCTGCAATCCTTGTGTTTCATTCTGCCAAAGCTTGTGATGAAATTTATAGTGTAACCTCTTCCCACACCAGTTGTTTAGAAACAACGTCCCTTTAAAAAGAAAAGAGACACCATCAATAAGTGCTCCTACTTTGTTTACCTGGGAGTGGGGAAATGTGTTAGCAATACTTATCTGCTCTCTTTCTCAAATAATCAGACTTCAAGTACTGGAATATTTGTCAATGCTGCCTTGCAATACACCTCTATTATAGTACGTGGGTGAGGCATAGTACCCTGCTTGTATAAGGGCAGAAGCTGGAAGAAAGGCTTCTCCATGTCAAAAAAGTCAACTTTCACCCCGCTTTCAGGCTAAGCAGTTTACCACAGCACTGCTTACTACTTTACTACAGAGGCTGGAATTAGGAACATTGGTGCAGTAGCAAACCTTGCATGCAGAAAGCTTTGGGGATCAGCTGACATTAAGATTTCTCCCCAAATGTACCCACAGACAGTGGGAACGCTTACACAAACACCACCGATGAAAATACTTTAGCCCATATACTTCACCAAAATCACAAACCACACTATAATGGTATGATGTATCACCTGGGTGGGACAGGGCATGGAAATACTTTAAAATTTCTGATCAGTTATTTGTGATTTCCTAGGCAGACTTGGCAGGACTGCATCTACAACGTTTACCAAAAGAAATTCAAACTGTTTAAAAGACTGTAACAACCAACGTATCTACATCTCATCAAAACCATGAATAGGCAATCCAGTGCAGCGGCAGCAGACCTGCTCAGCAAATCACCCTGGCAGGCAACCTCCTTTGCCATCTGCTTCGCCAGCAGCACCTCAGCACACACAGCTTTTGGCTCTACTGGCACGTGCAAGGCAGAGCTCAGTGGACCACAACCAACATGCCATGCAAGCGGCCCATCAAAGCAGCCCAACTCTGCAAGCATCAGTGCCTGAGCAGCTATGACCAGCTACAGCTCATGCTGGCCCTTCCCTGCCAGGCCATGGAGAGTACAGCACAGGGGAAACAGCAGAAAAGGCCCCCCCACTGCCAATTAACATAAGCCTCAATGCTCCACTTCCTCAGCCATGAGTTGGTATCCAACACAAATTAACTTTTCTTTCAGGAGAAAGTCCCAATTAATCTTGAAGGCATGCAGGACACCAACACCCTTCTTATTCTGCTCATGTTATTTTTCCCCCTTTAAAGAGCAAAGCATAAAACATAATCCAGCGTTGCACAATTTTACAGCAGCACAAAATAAGGGTATTTGGAAGGTGGCTTCAGCACCTAGAATTGCACAGCATTGTGTTATATAATGGGAAAGCCAGATCTCATTGGATTTTCTCATTTAAAGATCCAAGAGCACAACAGAGAGTGAAAGTTTAAGCATATTCAGACAGTGATTTCACATCTTTTAACACCTGCAGGTAGCATAGTCTTCTCAAAAGGCTTACAAGGAAAACATTTTGTTTTCATTTTGTAAAAAACAAATTTCTGATAAATATACACATGTATCACAAACATGTATATATCATACTACATATGAAGACCTTTTGGAGTATATAATTAATGCTGTTTTAATTTAAATAACATTCAAGCAAAGGGTGTATGAAGGAAGTTGGGACAACAGAAAGGGAGAAAACGCTGTGCAGAGAGTGAGAACTAGGTGCACTGTTGCTCAGCCACAAGTAATTACAGCCTCACGGGCTGGCTATTTTTCCACAGAATATATTCAGTAATCCCTACACAGCTTGCAATATTTGAGTCAGATGGGATAGCTCTCATTATATCTCACTATTGTCAGGATGTCCTGCAAAAACAAGTTTCCCCTCCCCAGAGAGAGGAGCAGAGATTGTTCCTGTAAACGTTACTAGACATGGTATTTATCACCAGTTATTCTCTAAGTCACTAGAATTTTCATGTGAAAAGGCAGTCTTTGCAACACAGGTCTCAGAAGGACTGTTAATCAATAACTGGTTTTACAATCACCAGTCTAAGACAGTTGCTTTCAAAATAAAAATCAAGCCTTCCTCAAGTGAAGAACATGCCTCTGTGTTTATATTGTTATGTCTTCTCTTGACTTTCATGACTCTCGCTCACTCCCAGCCTCCTATGTCATTGTATTTTCACACTATTGCAGCCCATAAAAGTGAACAGGTAAGGCTGGATATTCTGTGGCAGAGAATTGGTTGAGAATGGGGAAGGACTAAGGGTTTAAACAAAATAAGTAAATGGACCCCCACACAGGGACACATTACAAAAGGGTTTGTAACCAAAGAGAAAAATTCAAAATTTGACTTTGAATTACAGCTGTCGGATCCTGCTTACTCCACAAAACACCCCATTAGTATGCAGTAACTCTGCCAACCCACTTCAACTATTCTACAGCATCACTGTAAGAAATATTTTGTCTCTCTTTAAGGACTGATAAAACAGATGTCACAGCATCAAATACGAAAGTAAACCTTCTGATCAGGTTGCTCCCTAGCTTGTTTCTTTCTAAAGCTATGTTAGCTACATGGTTTTGAGAACAGGTGCCTGCTATGTGCCTTACTGGATGCAATGTGTCAGGTCAGACTCCTGGGAGCCACAACAAGGGCAAGTAAGAATGAACAGCAACAAATAGATGAGGGGAACCTCTCCCACTAACACAGGTCCCCTTCTTAAAGCCTTTGGTAACTTACTAGGGTCAAGCTTACAAGGCCATATAGTTGATCCCCCTGCTTTAAAAAACAAACAAATAAAAAGCCACACCACAAAACAAAACATCACAAACAAAACCCACAAAATAAACACACACAAAACCAACCAAACAAAAAAAACAAACAACCAACAAAAACCCCACACACCAACCACCAACAAAAGAGGTCAAAGACATCTGAAAATACCTCTAACGACTCCACTAAAAACTGGCCTGCAGACTTCCACATTTCATCAACATAACCTTCTTGCCTCGATTTACGGCAAAAAGCTACAGTCTCACCATCTGGGAGTACATTAGTGATAAGAACTTGCTACTGGCAATTATCTGCATCTTTTTGAAAAGAAATCCTAGAACAAGTTTAAGAAAACTCCATAATCAAAGCCTGGAGTATAAAGAGAAAGACCAAAGAACAGGGCTTCCTCAAAATTTAAGCTAAATCTTCACCAGGTGTTAAAGGGAACTTCTAGTAGCAGCAAGATACACTGAACTCCTTCACAGCCAGGCAATAGCAGGGCCTGTTTGCTGAGCTAAGATAAGCATAAATCACCCCAGAAAACCTTGAGGTCAAGAGTCTATTCAAAACTCCAACACATTATAATCATGGAGATGCTGTCTTCATTTCTCAAGAGAGGAAGACAAACCCTCTTACTGTCACCCTAAATATTTCAGCCTTGGAATGTTACTCATCACACAGATGCCACAAACAAGTGAAATCTGTAAAGATGGTGATTAAACAAAAATGTAACAGAAAAAGAAGGCGTCCATAAGCAGCACAAAGGTGTGAGCATCACAGTCTTCACTATCCTGCTTTCCTGTGCTCTGCGTCAGTTATTGGCTAGAAAGATTTATGTTAAACATATTGCAGTGAAAAGCCAAGCTACTCTGCGTATGATCTTCAGTGACACTGAGCATCTGAGATGTGGTGTACAGCAGCAATCCAGGTAACTCACAGTGAGGCTAACACTGAACACAAACTAGCTGACAGTTGTGTTTCTTAAACTCCAGAATAACCTGGTGATGAAAAATCCTGGCACAAAAGTAAATAAATACATTATGAAATATTTCAGAAAAGACAGATTGGAAGTATAAGAACATACCAAAATGCTGATATCCCAGGCACAATGACAAGCACAAGCTGCCTGGTCTGCAGCCTAGTTTTATTGCCAATACCTCACTCAGCAGCTGGTTGTTGCTGTCCTTTTCTGGTTTACAGATGGCAACTGCCATCTGCTTTTTCTTTACCCCTTTACCCTCTCATTTCGCAGTTCATACTGCAACTAAACAGAGAAGTTTAACATAGCTACGTGGAGGTTTGTTTCGGAGTTGGGGTTTTGTTTGCTTTTAATACACAAACTACTTTTTCTTCCTTCACTGCAGTGAATAAGAGACTGAGGTAAACATGTTTTGGTTTCTCTAGCGAAAGGGAATGCATACGAAACATGAAAGTAGCATTGTCTAGAGTTTGTGTGGACTCCATGTCCAAGATGGGGTACACATTCCTTATTGAAATAGCTGTTACAAATAAGAAGGAATAACAGGCAAGAAGGTTCAGCAGTTTGTTTTCCACTATACTGCCACCACTGCACTCAGAAGTATAAACAAGTGAGAACTCCAACAACATCACACCTCTGTCTTCAAAAACAGCTCAGACACAGCTGATGTCATTCATGGCGTCTCAGCATACAAGCCGAAACTTAGTATTGTCATTTTCATCAGTGCATTAGTCAGCACGCAGCCAATGGGAAACCTGACTTTGAAAAAGAAAAAAAAAAAAAAGCTAGAATTGGCTGTGTAAAAGGATGAGTTCTTATGTCAAGGGCGGGTAACCGGATAAACCTGCATTTCCAAAACAGCTTTCTGAAAAGCCCTCTGAAGCAAAATTGAGAAACAAGATGGCTCTGTACACTAAAATACAGCAGTGTGAAATAAGTTCTGTCAGCACTTCTATAATAAAACTTGCCTGTGCTGAAAAATATCTGGAATTCAAGAAAGGAAAAACCAAGCCTCTTCAGCACACTTAACAGTGTGGTTTAGGATGTTCTGAGATTTTTAGGTCCAGGATCTTTCACTGCACTTTCAACTAGTCAGACTGTCTCTGCCCAAGACATTAGCACTACAGTCATATTCCCATCAATTAAATTAGATTTCAGGCATTCTGCAGAAGTGTTATTTTTGGAAGTATATGTTACTTCCTCACTCCTTTTCCTCATTGTCTCCCAGCACACAGACAATAAAAATTCTCCTGAATATTTTCTGTGTCATCCACTATCCTCAGATCCTTCAGGAGGCATCACGATTCCTGTTAAGGAAAGAGAGCACACTTCTAACACAGCATACCATGCAATAGGAGGTGGTAATGGCGCTAGGCTCCAGCAAGGTTCTTCTGAGACAAAACTCCAGCAGCCAAATATTTCCCAGCTGCAGAGGTGTGCAGCAGCACCAGCTTTGTTCCAGAGCCTCCCAATGCTAAACAAAAAAAATCAGCTGCAGATCACAGAGGAGATCTGTGAGCAGCTTTGCCTGGCATGCCAGACGGTGGAAGGACAGTTGTTCCCACATCTGCTTCAGATGTGAAAGGAAGACCCAGAAGAAAGCTGACTGTGAAAAACAAAACAAAAAACAAACAGAAAAAAAAACCAACACACAAAAAACCCCACCCAACATCCATGTGAAGGACTAGGCCAATTAGCAGGCATGACTGGAGGTTCAGAGTGCAGTGGTATTAAACGAGAAATAAAGACTGAAGAGCAGATAGCCAGCAACCAAACTACAAATTCAGTCTGTAAGTACATTGAGTCCTTCTGGGACTTCCAGTACCTTGAGTATTTCCTCTGGGTTGTTGAGGTTTTGGGGTAACTCTCAACTCCTAAGAAAACTGACTTGTCACCTCCTTTTGCAAGCTGATTGTAAATCTGGCCTTCAACACACAGTATTGAAAACCGCTTACTGAGATTAAGGACCAATTGTAAATCCATAACTATTAATGTAACTTCTAACGGGAAATTCCTGCTTTCCCTGAAGGCAGCTGCATAGACACTATTACCAGAAAAGGAAAAGTGCTTCAACTAATTAAATTTTTATTCTTAAGTGAAGGACATCAACTGAAAGATTTCTATGATTTGGATTCTCTGCTACTTCCCACCAGTCTCAGCAGATATTATACCTGTGCCTGATTTGCTCAAAATCTTGATTCCACACCCAGTTTCCACTTGTTGACACCTGCACACTTAAACTCTAGAAATTAGACATGAGCTCAAATCTGCAGAAGCATAATTAATCCCGGAGAGAAACTGTGTTGCTTCTACAGAGCTAAGGAGCAAAACTGGCCTTCAACAAATCTGAAACAACTAAAATATAATCTATTTGCCCAGCACTAATAAAAGTGAACAAAAGCTTCAATGTACTTTTAATCTGACAAACAACAAAGAGAATCTTGTACCATCATCCCATTGAAGCTTCGGAAGGTTTTATTCTAGTTCAAAACAACTCAACAGTTCCCCAGCACACACACACACAGAGCAGCTACACCCGTGTCAGTACTGACACAGCAGTTCAGCTTTCCACCAGCACAGCCTGCCCCAAACCCCTTGTCTCCCCCTTTTAGTACAGTGACACAACTCCTACTTTCTGGAGAACCCTGCATTCAGGTTAAGCTGCTATGACCTGCCTACTGGAGCTTTGTTTATTCTAGCCATTATCAGCAAGTCAATCATTTAGAGGAGAAAGTGAGTCTCGCATTCAAGTGCTTCTCCTCTGAAACTGCTAGTAGAAAAAGAAAATTTGAACCATCTGCATGCTATTCATAGTCATTCCTACCTTGACTAAGCAGTTATGCTGTATCTATACATTCAGATTGCTAAGATGGGTTTGGGGACAATTTGGATATCCAATGGCTGTCATAGCCAAGCCTATAAATCAACGAGATGGGACCTTCATGTAGAATTTGGTAAACGTGATTCCTCTCCTCTGAAAGAGAAAAATACATTGTCTCAAGCAACAAGATATGAAATCCTGAGTTTTAGAGTACACCCCAATTTAATTTCTGATGTTTCACCTGCATTTCTATCTGCTTGTTAAACATTGCCCATAGCCTCCCTCATCTTCCTTATACAAGATCTGACCCACAGACATTAGCATCTACTCATACCATGCTTCAACTCAATGCAGGTGAAGTTCATGAGTTTCAAGCAGTGCTCACTGCAAAAATAGCACACCATGAGATGAGCCCTCAGTGAGTGAAGGCAATTCATTAAAATAGTGCAAATTGCATCAATCATTGTGGCATTTGTTTTCCTGCCACATTGCCCCATTACTGTTGTGGCCTGAGGTTGAGTAGGCTAGGTTAAATAATTCCTTAACACGGCTTAAAAAAAACACAAATCACTTCTGAAGAGGCTTCTGAGAATAAAACAACACTCTCTTGAAATGCTTCCACTTAAAACTTTTAATTCTCCAATACCAGAAAAACAAGTTCTCTGGTAGTACAGATTGAATTTAAAGAATCAGGAAAGAAAAAAAAAATATATATACACACATAAAGGACTCTGTGGGCAGCTGAGTAAGCAAAGAATGTACACATGTGAGTTTCTGCAGGAAGAAAAATGATGTACTCCTACTGATTCATCTAAGCCCAGTAAGAAGTAGAGTTCCATCATCACTTGCTCATGGCCAGAAGCAACACTCTAGGCCAGCGCTCATTAATTTCTCTGGAGTGTGATTCTACAAGCAAAAGGTTTTATCTTAAAAACAAAGCCAGGCTTCTATGTATGTGGATACAAAGGCAACTCTGAAGGAGTGAATGGATGCAGCAGTGTCTGAACAACCTTGCAAACAGCAAGAGTGCCAAGACTCTTGACAACACCACAATCACAAAAACATCAGGGGATCTAACTGCAACATATTTCTTTTAAAAATATGTGCTTAGCTCCAGCCTCATTTATCCACTGCAAAATACTACCCAGGCATGCGTAGCGTGGTACAGATAGGGCACGAAACTCCCTTTCTTCTTGCTGTCATCTTATTCCAATGGCACATTACTGTATAAACCCCTTGAAAGAGTATTCTTCTTATATTTTCAGGGAAAAAAATACAAGACCTCAGAGAATTTCAAGATCCTTGGATAGACCTACTGTGTTCCAGGTTTCTGTCTCTCCCATAAGAAGTTACCATAAACCTACATTACTTTTGCATGTATTTTCCACACAATTGGAATCACATACCCAGTTCAAGGTTTTTAAAGCCACTACTTTTACAGTGGTAACAGCGAATAAGGAAGAAACTCCACTACTTGCTATCAATCTGTCATGAGTGCTGTTTCTTATTATATGGAGCTTTCTTGAGAACTGTCTAAATTGAACTCCACTTTTTTTGCAACATCAACAAGCATTCTCTCTTGCAAGTACAGTAACCAAATACTGCACCATGTTTTTCACATGGACAGCTCTGATGAATACTCTGTTATCATTTATATCTTGGTTGAAATGACCCTGTTTACTTACAAAAGTTACTTTGCAAAATTCAATCTTTTCCATAATTAGGATTATCCTCAGTTCACATGCCAAGTTAACCTGAATTCCTTTTAACAAATATCTTAAAGACTTCGTTGTATTTTTTTGGGCTTTTGCCATCCACACACTCAATTCAAGTATGGTCCCTGAGCATATGAATAGGTCACAGGCTGTTTCCTCCCACAGAAACAGCTAACAAAATACATGAACACAATCCTCCAGAATCAGCGGTGGAAGCCTTTTCTTATGAAGCTGAGCTAGAAGTGTAAGATGATTCTTAGCCAGCATAGATAAGCTCTCAGTAATCCCAGTGCACACTTTGATGAACAGACTGTGTTACAACACAAGCCAACTCCTCAGACCTAGGACTTTCACTCTGAAAGCCAGAGGGACTGAGCAAATCAGATTTGCTCCACTGGCCTACAGACATACTCCCTGCTATCCTCAAGACTTCCAGCACAGACTCCTTGCTTCACTGCAAATAAACTACTTCATGTTAGGATCTCTTTGTCTTTGTTACAAATAAGTTGTTTTGTGCTGCCCAGCACCTACAGCTATGAACTAAGAAATCCTACGAAGGAGACACCTTTGTAGTAGCTTCCTGAAAAAAAAAAATAGCCACAACTTCCTTCTGCACCTCCAACAGCTATAAATTAGGTAATAAATACAGGTTTGGTTTTTGTATGTTTTGCTGTTGTTTTTGAGAATGCACATCCCAGATACTTTGAGAGCTGTTTTAAAATAAATGTCCAGAAGAATCGCAGATACTTTTGGACCCTTCTTCTTCTTCTGGCCTTGGCTAGCAGAAAGACAGAGGAAGTGTAGAGAAACATAGCAGCACTCACTGGAAGGTTCAGGATGACAAACCACACTGTCCAGGTTCTCAGCCCTGCCCCTATATGCAACAAGCATTGTAATGAGACTTGGTACCCTTCCTTCCACCCACTCTTTCCCCTAACTTTGCCTCAAATGCAGATGGGCAAGATAGGGCTAACAACTGCCAAGAAAACCTCCAATACTTGATTTTGATGAGCCAGTTCACCAGCCTTTAACAGCTGCTCGGTGTTCTGCCCAAAACAAGCTGGAGGTCTTTCTACTGACCCACTGGGAGAACCACCATCCCAGGCAGTTTTGTTGGCTTGCAGTGTGGTGGAGGCCAGAGACCAAGCTGTCGTTCTGGATCCAGCCTGAGGCACAGACTCCACAGTGTGGGATAAGATTACACTTCCACACCCCATGCAGTACCTGTTTTGTAGGTATACAGTTTCATTTTCCGGGACTACGAGTTTAATGCCTTTCAAGATGCCAAATTCCCTTTTCTTTCCAGTATCTTAAGTCTGTGTTTGGACACACAGCAACAAAATAACAACTGAATTAAAAGTTAGCCAATCTGACTTTCCCCAAAACATTCAGAACACTGAGACTGAGTACAGAAACAGCCATATTAGAAGAAATCTCTCTCATCTCTCTGGATGAACAAACCTTACATCTGAAACGAACATTACACAAAAACATTTCCTCCACACAACAGCAGCAAAATCTCCTGGTAATCACAGACATCGCTGCCATGCACCAAAAGAATAAAAAAAAAGCCCTTTTGCTTTCAAGATGACAAAGAATCAGTGCTACTGTTCAGAGACGCAAAGCACATATGTCTAACTTGGTATTAGCAGCAATAATCACTCAGCAGATTAGAGTTATACTCCCTTGATAAGTTTTAAAGAAGTAGGCAGGCGAAGGATTCTGTTGTTAGGTTGAGGCTTGTTTTCATTTGTTTGCCATAAGTCTCATACGGTAGCTGTTTCAGTTATTAATTATCCAAATTTATAATCCAGAAATACGAGCATAACTTTTCTATGCTCTTCAAATGATCATTTTAGAGACACAACATTATAAACAGTCTTAGAAGGTATTCAGCTCTCCCCCAAGAGGAAGCAGAGGAGGCATCGCTTAATTTCATAAAATTGAATAGGAGTTACTAAGACCACATCTAAGGTGCACAAAATCAACAGATCAGAGCAGGGAAATACTAAGGTGAATTGAATTGTTTGTGCCTGAATTTAAAGAATGGTTGAGGCCGAAGTTCACACACACACAGGATGGATACCTTTAATTAAACACTAATCTACCTGGACACATCTTCGTGATTTACATAAAGAATGACATTCACACACTATCTTCAGTCACAGAAACAATATTTGTTTTACAACAGAAGCTTTATGGGAACACTGAAGCCGTTGAGTGCGTGGTTTTGTGCCTGTTTTGTCTGGTTTCTTTGTGGATAGAGTTGCAGAACTGCTTGTGACTAAAAGTGAAAACAATTCCAGTGCAAAATAAGCCTCTGCAAACTCATACATATTGTAATTAAAGAGTGCAGTATGTATCAAAATTATTGTATAACAGGAGAGGAGAACAGAGGCTGTTAACAAAAGTAAGAAGCAATTCAAAGTAATTTTTATTTGCACTATTCTACCACTCAACAGCTGGACCTCATGACCCTGCAATAGCGGGTGCTATACAGACATGTAACAAAAACGCAGGCCTTATCCCAAAGACAAGAGGAGGAAAGGAAGTCAAAATATTTGGTGAAAAAGCAGTGAGTACAATTCCTATCAAAGAAAATGAAGTATCAGGAGCACATGGCTATAAAGATCATTGAGGGCTTTCACCATCTCCAGATTAAAAAAAATCCTTAACAAATATTTTAATTTCATTATTTGTTTACACTGGAGGAACAAACTCATTGTCTACCAGACTTCTCAGATTAAAATACAGACACAGACAAGAAATGCCGAGATCAAAATCAGTTTACAGAAGGTCTCACAAATGTTAATCACTTTATGATCCACATAACTGTTTCCCAGATGACAGAAAACACTCTCATACAAACTCTAATGAAGTCTTAGTGTTCTGAGATGACCTGAACTACCAAAATTACGATTTTATACCTTGTGATGGTATTCAAATATCCCTAATGGAAGACAAGCTGCTTTATTACTTTGGAGTGTCAGACCCATCAAAGGCCTCTTGGGTTTTGGGCAGCTGTACCAAGGACAGGTCCAGCACGATTATAGGATATGCAGATGAAGACATGTAGCCCACTTCCCATGAAGATGACACTGACCCAGTATGTGCTAGAGGGGGAAAAAGAAAAAAAAACCCAGCATCTGCAGGAGCTTGCTGAGTAAACAGGACAGGTAAAGAACTAAGACAAAGCAAACAGTGTAAAGTAGCAACAGACTCTAAAGACTCGAGGAAGCCGCACATGGGTCCATCACATATCTTACGTTTCTGCTCAGAGCTGCACCGGAGTGACCTCAGCTGGTGCCACATAGGGAAGGGAGACCACCGCCCTGAATACGTGCGTTCTCCATGACCAGACATTCCAGCTCTAACCTACCCAACCCCTGAGAACGCATTCAAATGTACAGAAGGGTAAATAACTACATGTATCGCTGTGTGAAAATGATGTTCTAGAGACAGTATGAACCGTTTCAAGTATTTAGTAAAAGAAAAATCAGTATACTTCCAAGATAGTTTGTACAGCCTCCTATATTATTTCTCACTCAGAGTACTCAAGGTAAGCCACCAAATTTTTATCTTATTAAAACCACATGCACTTGTTAGTTTGCAGTCTGTGCTCCTGGGTGCATTTGTTTACCTACATTTCACAGCAAGAAGAAGAAAAAGGAATAATGAAAAGTGGAATCTCGGTTATAACAACAGAAGCAAAGGATAAGCACATCTGTATAATTGCTGCAATTAGAAAACACTAGCTAAGTCAACAAGAACTTTTACCCTGGGAAACTGTCAGTGCTGCTGAACAAAACCAGGAAAATTATTGATTCGTAGCTCTGTGGACTGTTGACTCTGGAAGTCATCCGGTGGGTGATGAAGTAATATGCTTCTTAAAACATTAAAAACTCAATAACCTCACACTAGAGTTTCTATCTCCATTTTATATGGGCAGTTTCAAATATACAGAAAAGTAGGTAACTATGTACACAATACCCTAAGACATTAGGCACGTTCACAATGACTAGCAATATATATTTTATCACAATGCTCAAATCTGTCAAGTTCTTTACTATTTTGAGTTAAAAAGTACAAGCTGCAAGCTCAAAAAAATCTTAAGTTCTGAATTTGTTTGTAACAGCTACCAAGCTATCTTTTTCCTTCAAGAAAAAGAAAATAACCAGTTAGCTGTAAATTATGCTGCTCTAATAAATATACATACTATAAATTTGCTATTTAAATGCTTACTAGCCTCTCCTGTTACATGGTAGAATGGTAATCTCTGAAATTTGAAGCACTGTCTTGAGGCTGCAATCTACCATTCATGTTGTAAACAAACCTCCCGCCCTCCCTCCCCCTGAAGAAGACCACAAAAAGGAGTGCTCATATAAACTGGATCATTTGATCACAAAAAAAAAACATGAACAAAAAATATAATAATAAAACTTAAAATTCTAGTCCCAATTGTAAGGTGCAAGATCCCTGCCACACCAACAGGATTTAAACACTAAGATCCATGTGGAAAACATTAATTACATTGTATAAGACAGACAGTGGCTACACATGCTTGACAGACCTCTTATAAATCAATGGCCATCAGCATCCCTCCACCACCAGCACTCACCTACTTTAAACACCATAAATAATTTTCTTTAGCAGTTACAATTTGTTAGGTTTGTTGGTTGGTTGGGGTTTTTTGTCAGACTCTTCAAAGTCAGCATATTTGAACACTATTTTTCTACACTCTCCCAAAGGCGTGCTGCCCCTATGCACACAAATGGAAGTATCACTAATTTTACGCTGTCTTTGGCAAAGCTGTCTTCTATAAGAGGCTGGTATTGCATGCAGTATTCTCCAAGCCCAGAATCACCTTTTTTTGTAGGTATTTATCCAGACAATGCACAGAAATCAAAGGCAACACACATAAATTCACTGATATGTATTTCTGATGCAGGACACTCATCCCTACCAGAAAAAAATGTGGTTAATAACTGAAAAGTATTTTTTTTCTTCATCTCCAAAACAGACTATTGCATAACAATCCATGTACAGTGCATTTGTGGGTGCCAGTATGCACTGCCAAACTGCACCAGTCACTTACAGACTCTCTGTGGCACACAGAACAGCTAATAAAATGTGCCTCCTGTGCAGTGTATTCCACACACAGCCCTGATCACCCTACAGAACCACAACATACCTTTCAGTATTTTGGAATTCCCGTTCTTTTGCTGCTCATCCTCTTCGTTAATGGTGAATAAACCCAGAGGATTTGGCCTGGCACTTTTCTTCAGTCTCTCTTGTCGGAGGGCAGTAACTGAACCAGGCATGTTGCAGTTGTCTGTTGCTTATTAAAAAAAAAAAAAGTAAGAAACTGCAGCCCCTGCTTAGCTGCTAGCTGCAACACTGGCTGTTCATTTGAGCACTTGTAATAGATCCTCTATGGATAATCAGTATGCAAACAGCTGACAAATACCAATATCCAGTCGGCAGCAAAAGGCTTGCAGTCTTTCCCCACCTTCAAGAAAAGCCCTAATTAAAGGCACATTGGTTTGGATGCTGCTCGTCGCTGTCTTAACCTGTTCAATCAGATCCCAGCCCACAGCTCCGGGTTCCTTGCCGCAGCACCTTTTTCCCCGCAGCCCTCTTCCAGCTACAGCACACTAAAATATTCAGCACGCAACACAAGAGGAGGAAAATATGATACGCCGCCGTTAACAGTTGCCCTGACAACACTGACACATCCTAATCAAAGGGGGTCTTATGAGTGTTGTCTCCTCAGCTGCAGCAGGCCAGGCTTGGGAACGCGGCGCTCCCGCACGCTTGCGGGGAGCTGGAAGCACCTCGGCAGCCGGGGCTGCGCCTTCCTCCTGGCAGGAGGATGGAGGATGGAGCTCTGCTTGCACAAGCAGATGAGCACTGAGTGAGAAAAGAAGCCTGGAAGGCTCCAGGCACAAACCTGCGTTTTGCCAGCTGCTCTGTTTATTCCTGGTTAGAAATTTTAGCTTAATCTAAACCAAAACAACGAGGATGAGTCTTCTTCCATATATGCATGTGTTGGGTGCCCCCCCTGCCCCCACCCCTTAACTTAATCACCTTCCTATGCGGTGCATACCTTTTGCATTAGGAATGCATACACCCACAATTACAGGCAGGTGTTGGGACATTCTTTTCCACGTGTGAAAACTAAAAAATCAGGATTTCTAGCTTGTACAGACACATAAGACAACAAAAGGACTTTCAGAGTTAATATTCTGTACTGCACCGTCAGTTTTACAGCACCCACCATTAACATTCGCTTTGCAAAATGAACAAAATACAAATAACCTGGGCGGTTAAAATTAGTTGGATTTCCTCCCTGTGCTGGCTTTCTGTATTTTCTTTAGCTGTTTGCAACAGAGCATTCGATGACAGGTTTTGCAATCTGCAAGTTCCATCCTTCATAGCTCAAAATACCACTATGCAACGTGCTGGATGTTCTGCCTGTGAGACCTTAATCTTCATCCACTTCTACCTCTCTAAATCAATGTGTGATGACCGTTTCAAAATGTTGCTGCAGAAAAACTGCAAGCTAGAACACCTCTGTGATGTTAAAATTACAGGATTTTCCCCACTTCAGATTTTTAAGAGAAACTCGATGTAATGTGATCAGCTGCCACAAGATGGCACATACGTTAGTTGACAAGTCTGCAGGTGCCTCACATTGAAAACGCAAGATTATACAGATATATATGATCACCTGAACAACATGGGTAACAATACTGAAGAAGAAGGGCCAGTGTTTATGACAGTCAACACATGATATGGATCACAATGACCTGGGATGCTCTTTACAGAGGAGTGCTGGATCACGCTCAGCTGGCAGGACAACTCTATTCTCACACACCTCAGGCTCATCAGCCAGGAACCCAGTGGATGGAGAAGAACACAGCACCACCTGAAGGTCCAGCTGGACCATTCTTCCTTCTCCAGCACGGGCAGAAAACACAACCGAAACAGAAGTATTCAGCAGGACAGCAGCAGTTTTGAACAAAGCCCGCGGCCTGCATCCACCAGGTAATTCCTCCTGGCTACACCTTGGACTCTCTGGGCATACACGGAAGCTATAAATGGTGACATCTGTCTACAGTTAAAGGCACTTTGTACTAAAGGGTGTGCAAAAAAAACAACCAAACAAACAAATTCAAAACAACGAACCAAAAAACCCCAAAACCTGTAACAGAAACCATTCTTTAGATCAGCAATTTGCCTCCTGTGGTTTATACAAGCTGCTACTTTGTCCTGTAAGAAAAACAGCTCCATTCCTCAAATCCATTACACTGAGTACCTACCACAAATACTACATGACAGTACACAGCAACAAAAAGAGGACAGTAGTTAGTACCATAAGTAGTTTTCACATATGCCTAAGACTTGCCAACAGAACAAAAGTAACAGAAAACAACACTTACATGGCAACTTAATTAACTATCACTCCAATCCCTTTCACTGTTTTAAGTCACTAAGGATTCATGCCCCTTTTAAACATTCTGTTCACCTTTAATTGCTAAACTACTTAAATAGGCATTTTTACACTTATAAAAACTATTTAATACACAAAAATACACCCGACTGGAGGTGCTTTCAAGATTACAGGTATGATAACTGTTTCAGCATCTCCATTTTCCTATTCTATGAGGAGCCATGGAGAACAGCCACAAGATTGAGAATGCCTTCCTTGGTCCCTGCAGGATCCCCTGAACCCATAAGAGTGACTTGCTCTGAGTACAAAACATAGCAATGACTAAGTTTGGTGCTTCAGAGACTTGTGAAGATGGATTTGGGCTATGACACACAGGCAACTGAGGCGTTGGTACGTGCTTCTTCCTGATGACTTACTAATGCAGAGGTGAACTCTGACAGAGGAAAAGGACCAACAGCACATTCAGCTTGTGCAGCCTCATTTTATTTCAAGGCCCCTGTGTTTAAAAACTATGCCAGCCCACAATGTGTTTCCAAATGCCTAATGAAATGATAGCCTAGCCACCTGCAACATATTACAAATAAAAGACACCTATTACAATGGCAGATACCACATAACTTTACATACGTGGTTATTTGTAAAAAAGCCTTCCTAATAACGCTGTTAAGCATGTATAAAAAGATACCAATGCTGCATAAAACTAGACTGTACTGACAAATCTTATCCCTCCATCCCTTGGTTTAGAGCAGAAAAAGAAATTCCTGAGGTATCCCTAGCAGGAAAGCTTTGCTATTTCAGCCTTGTCTCAGCTATGTGGGAGCTTCTATATAAAAACTGGGATGAAAGCAGCATTCCCTTGAGGGAATGAAGTGGTGGATAATTTTAGTAGCAAGACTGTTAAATTATTTTTAAAAGATCACCATTTGCTTACACAGCCCCTATTAGTGTTTTTCCCCCCTAACCATTAGTCATATGGTGTACCAATAAAATCACAGTTGAGCTCTTACGGATGCGGTGAGATTCTCTCAAGAGATGGAATGAGAACAACTGTGTATCTTGAGGGCACTGGATAATTTTTGGTTTTTCCTTTCTACAACACTTTCAAACTCATTATCAGTTAAACCACCACACTTAAACACACCCACTTTCACCCACTGTATTCTACAGGTGTAATTACCTGCGCCATACATTATCTGATATGCAACAGTCTTAAGCAGCAGCTAGAACACAGGTTCTCAGGATAATTATATTGTGATCTAGGAAATGTAAATATTTATAACAATGTGCTAATTGATGTTTCTGCTTTAACATCAGGTATTAAAGTTTGATATCTCTACCTATGAAATGAAAAGCAGGCTGAAGCCAGTCGCCATGATACCTACATGCAGTCTGCTATGGGTAACCTGATAATTTTAAATGGCTGAACTCTAGATTTGCTATCTTCTTTCCTTCACAGGGCTGTTTCAAGTCCCTGTAAACTATCCAAACACTACAGGAAACTCATTACTGTGATTTAGAGTATAATGAGTTGCACATGATAAGTTCGTGTTCTACAGCCACTGCCTTGTGAAGCACACTGCCAGGCTGAACTTACTGAAGTAAACCTTTGTGCTCTTTCATAGGAGGAGGGAGGACAAAAGGCAGCATTCAACACAAGTTAGCTAACTAACAGAAAGGAAAAACCTTGTGAAGACGAGACAATTTGTATCTTGCACAAGAGCTGGCAGGCTGTGATAACTGGGACTGGGTATGTTTTCAAGAAAAAAAGTACTAGATATATCACTAACTGCAAACCATCTTGTATCATTTGGCATGTCTGATTACATTACAGAAAATCAAGCCAACTGAATGCATGATCATATACTATTGCAGAAGGGGCAAAAGAAATGTATAGACAAAATGCCTACAAAAAGCCCTGCAAACAGAAACACTTGTGAGACATTGCTGAATCACAATATGCAGATTTTTTTCCTCCACTGCATAAGACACCCATTGTATGTTCGTCAAGCTACATTTTATAGAAATTCCATGTCTTTCTCCTGCTATTTTCTTAGGATAAGAGCAGTTAAAATACTAGTTTAAAAGAGCACTATACCTAAGGAGCAAGCAACCAAGAAGTCAGGGTTTGATGAGGGAGCCTCCCCTCTGGCTCCTCCCCCCAAAAAACACACCAAAAAGAAAAAAAGCGCCCAACCCCTCAACACTTCCAGGTCTAATGAACCCTCAGTCTTAACACACAAAAACATGTACTGTCTGCCATTATTGTGAAATCCAGGTATGATCATCCACTGATTAGACAACCAGTTAATCTCCTGCCTTCAAGCTCATCTTCCTTTCCACTGCCACATAGAGGGATTAAAAAAAAGAAGTTCCAGGCACTGATGCATCAAGCGAGTTCCAAAAGCCAGGGCAGCCTGCTCACCACTGCTTCTCTTCTGACACTTAAGCTCTCTGAAGCCTGATGTAAGTTACAACCTCTAGCCTCAGTTTCTCCAGTTATAAGATGAAATAAAACCTTCAGAAAAAAAAAAAAAACACACACAACTCTTCTGAAAGAAATAATAGATTCTTATAAAATACTTTTATCTTTTAAAATACTTTATATGACCTTACTGTTATAAGAGCTACCCAGCGACTAATCAACTACTGAAATAAAGAGAAGTTTGGATTGTGAAAACCACAAGCTGAACAGAGAAGTCACACACATGCTTGAGTGCTTTAAGAGCATTAGCCACAATCCTTTGCTTATCCAGTTCTTCAGTTTTATCCAAAACTGCTAACAGCAGATGATCATTTTCTTGTAGAATACCAAAAAAAAAAAAAACCACCAACCAACCAAACAAAAAAACCCTCAAAACCAACCAAACACTCCAACCACCAAAAAAAGTCACAAGCTTGAGACAGGTCTGGGTGTGACAAGTGCATTCAACCCCTTGGCCAGACTGGTGGTGGTTTGGTACAGGCTCCAAAGAAGGCAAAGGCCTGAGCTGAAGCCAGGCCACAAACTCCTCCAGCTCACCCACAAATGTGCAGAGTGGTACAGTGGGCACCAATGCCTATGAGCTTGGAACACCAGTCACACAAGAGATGCATGAATAGTGGGTGGCTTTTCCAAGACTCGTTTATCAGGGAACAAAGAAAGTTGTGGGTACAAAGAGTCTCATGCACACCTTTCCTGCCACATATGGTTCGGCTATGACTTCGTTCCATAAATATGACAGCCTAAGTGAGTCTTCTTGGAGCTCTCCCTGCTCAGCAGTGCAGCTGCAAGGCCGTGGTCTCCCCTTGAGCTGGGATACCTCTCAAGGTTGCTCCTCAGGACAGAAAGACCTTCTCCTTTTACCAACAGCAGATCTTTGGCAAGTGACCGATATTGCGTATAACTTTGTAGCATAGTGTCTTTGAGTTTGCCTTGGTAACTCTTGATTGCATGCTGAACTGATGCTAATGAAACATAACTCAAGGGGTGGGTTTTCCTTACCCTTTGCATCTCAGGTCTCTATATGAAACATTCTGACTCAAGTCTAACTCAATTTTCCTCTGTATATTTCCTCCATGCAGTAATTGATAAGGTGAACCATGCCATCAAACTTGTTGAACCTTGTCAAACCACTGTTAACTTTGTTAAATTCCATCAAATTCCTTGAGCTGTGTCAAATTATTAATTTACCTCAATAAAACATATCCCTGCTTCTCTCTTTTGAGTGAGGTGTATTCCATTCGTCTGCAACAATGGGTCACAGTATTTGTAAAGCAAAATAAACACTGTTATACTTCTGCTCTTGGATGCTGTTCTAAGGCCTTTTAACACAAAAGGAAAGCTTCCTCTCAACTTAAGTGTGTTTTATATCAAGAATTAGATAAAGTCAATATATTAACACATGCTCCTTTCCAGATTGCCAGTATTTCATTAAGTTATATCCGATTTTCTTAGTACTGAGAGGTCCAGGTCAAGGAAGGCATCAAGAAAGGATATGACATTTTGCATTTACAGACATTTTCCCAGCATGAAACAACAACATTCCATTGGGAACTGGATTCCAAATGTTTCTTAGAAAGAAAGATCAGGAAAATCAAGGTATAGTTAAAAGCTCCTACCCTGTTCTGTAAAAACAGTACACCAAAAAATTTCAGTGTACCTACCCATCAAAACACACAATCATATTTTATACGGAATTTTCAATATCATCTACATCAAGGTTTTTTTTTAATAACTCATTTAAAAATGTGTAATGTAGACAGCACTAGACCATAGAATATCTCCAGTTGGAAGGGACCAATAAGGATCACTCCCTACTCCTCACAGAACAATACTGGAATATATGGATACTAACTGAACTCCAAGCCAAATCTCTCAGTAATTTCCTTCAGGAAACTCATCTCTTTGCATTTACTTTCTATTTCCCTAGGCTTTCAGTCAGGCCAAAAAAACCAAGAAAGCAGGGCCTTTTTCTTTTTTTTCTTCATGAGAGAGAATAGCTATTTACTCAGCATCAAAGGACTGGAATCTAGGACAGCGCAAAATAGCCTTTAAAAGGCAAACAGGACTTGTCTTCATCCCTAGTTAAAAAAAAAAAAAAGTTGGAATTAGCCGCTTACACCCACCAAAAAAATACTTGCTTCCATTAAGCTAATCACGGTCTTAAAACTCATGCACACCAGATTTTTTTTCCTGCTGGTGGTCTTACATTCTCTCTTGCTTCCACCTCTTGTTATCAAAAAAGGACAAAACAACCTCACCTTTACAGAGGTTTCTAAATCTTCAAAGACATCCCTAAGGCCTCACTTTTATGTATATGATAATAAAGGACTGGCAGATTATTTTTACAGCAGTATGTTAATTTTTTTTTAAGCAACTTCAGTTCTTAGTTTATAAACATTAAGAATCAATTTCTTCTTTCCACCTTCTTGGAAGGAAAAAAGGCCCCTTGTGCTAACCAGTAAGGTTGAATATAAAATGCTAGAGAATAGGAAGGGAAACTTTCATCTTTTTGACTAATGAGAAACCTGCTGTCAAGAGTATAGATGCACTCTGAATAACTTTAAATAAGCAATTAGTCAACTCACTTCTAAAAGTCAAAGCCATAAAACCATGGTAGTTTCATGAACTTATTCTTCACTTATCCATCAAATTAGGTGCTTCAATTCAAAAAAGAACAGAACTGTGCAGTCTTTGTAAGCAAACATCCACTTAAATATGTGCTGGGGAAACAGAGGAAAGCAACAGTGGATTATTAAGGTTCTTCAGAAAGAATACTTTTTTGAAAGGTGGGTTCAGCTCTTTTCTCCCCTGAAGTCTGAACAAACGTCTTTATTCTGGTTTCATATCTCAGTGTCTTCCTTTCCAATATATTGAATTCAGAATTATTATCCCTATCTGCCTAAGAGATAAGGAATTTCAAATAAGCTAGGTTTGGAAACAAAAAACAGACCTCAGGTCTTCATTTTCCCATCAGCCATCCTAAATACTTCGGCACCTTTAGTTTGCCCATCTGCTCATGGGTCACATCATATATGTGCTGCAAAGAGTGGGTAATCTAGACATCACTTCGACCTCTTCTCAGTTTCAGCGGTCCCTGACATGCGCAGTGCCACACACTGGTCCAAAGGATGTTAAGAGCTCCTCAGAAGTGACTAGACAGAAGGTAAGCTTTAACTATTTTCCCTTCTGTCAATTAAAACCAAACCTGTTTGCATTCCCACACATAGGAAAATCAAGGAGAAGGCTGGAAGCCCTGCCCTGTTCTGACTCAAACTCACTCATCAGAGTAAAAGACATATGAACATGGAGGTAAGAATCTCATCATCTACAAACACTTTGAACACATACACGTCAATCAAACAATCAAATACAAGATGCACATTAACAGGTCTTGTTACTTTTTTAAATTAAATGGATTTGCATAGTATGACTAACCAAAATTGCACAATACGTACCATGATGAATAAAAACAGATTATTCTTAGCCAACATTTTTTATTTATATATAATGATATTTGATCAGGTCCTCTAGTAGAACATGCCATGCAACTTCATCCAATGCTCAGTCAAATAAGGAAAGGTAGCAAGAAATGGGGACTTCATATGGCAGTAGGAAACAGGAATTCAGCTGAAGAGTGCTAATTACCCTACTAATTAACAGCCTAGGCAGTGTTGTCACTGTTTCTGCCTCTAAATAGAGCTTATTTTGAAATACCTAGTTTGTATACATGTCAAGAGAACGAAGCACTTGTAACGCTCTCAATATTAAGAGCACTTATGTACATACTTAGCTTTTTGGTAGATTTGAACATACTTCAGAAGACAGGCACTAAGCTTTTTCATAGAAACATGAACATACTTCAAAGAAAAGGCAATATGCCAAGACCAAATTAAAATTTTCTCTGTAGTATTACTGACAGTATCCGATGAATGTAATCCTGTGAAATACTTTGTGTTGCGTTCATTGCCCATGCTCTCCTGACATCTTACTTCCCAATGCATTTCTTAGAAGGTGACCAAGAAGTCTGGACTTTTGGATTCCATTAACTTTAATGGAGAACACATTATAGCATCAAACACAGACATGAGAAATACTTTGAGATATCAGTACTTCATTTCTTCCCTCCATATACTAGTCTGTCATAGTTTAACACCAGCCAGCAACTAAGTACCATGCAACCACTCGCTCACTCTCCCCAGCGGGGTGGGGGAGAGAATCAGAAGAGTAAAAGCGAGAAAACTCATGGGCTGAGATAAAGGCAGTTTGATAGGTAAAGCAAAATCCACACACACAAGCAAGCAAAACAAGGGATTAATTCACTACTTCCCATGGGCCGGAAGGTGTTCAGCCATCTCCAGGCAAGCTGGGCTCCATCACACATAACACTTACTTGGGAAGACAAACACCATCACACCAAACATCCCCCACTCCTTTTTCATCCCCCCAAATATATGCCGAACATGGCCTATGATATAGAATATCCCTTTGGCCAGTTTGGGCCAGCTGTCCTTGCTGTGCCCTCTCCCAGCCTCTTGTGTGTCTCCAGCCATCTTGTTGAAGAGTCTTTGACCTTGTATAAACATTGCTTGGCAACAACCAAAAAAACAGTTTGTTATCAACATTCTTTTAACACTAAATCCACAACACAGCGCCGTACCAGCTGCCAGGAAAAAAAAACCAAACTAACTCTATCGCAGGATAAGTCTCACAGTGACTATCATTCTGGAGCATAAATCATGCCATCACTTACATCTCTGAAGAATCTCGAAGTCAACAGGAGTCAGGGTTGCTAACTCCATCTATCTGAATAGTGAGGCAGCCCACCCCCCATATATCATCTTCACAGACAACGTAGGGCCATTTTCCTTGAACTCTGACAGATCTCCTAGGATACATACTTTCGAGATTTTTCTCCGAGGCCACAAAGTGTATAAATACACCTTCTACTTATTTTAATTAAAGCAAAGACTGATTTTAATGAAAGCAAATATGCCATGACTCCAAAATTAATACTGAGGAACAGCCGCAGAATTAAATCTGAACCAGTTTGACAAATGCACCATCTTCTCATAGAATTTTTCACCTTAAACATGTATATACACCTGTAGCCTATTCTGCCACAGTTCCTAGCAGGCCACAGCATCTAACCGAAGTCACATACAGGGGGTGTCCTTCCAGGGGGAAAGGTAGTTGTACGAAGTCAGTTACCACAACATTAGCATCACGTTGTGGCTTGTACTGTGGGTCTAGACTTCGGCACATTTTTTCAAGTGGAAAAGAAGATACATTGTTGCAAGATTGCACACTGTTTACATAATTGAAGCAATTATTGCAGTGATCATATTTAATACCACAAATAATTTTCAGCTGTAAAGTATTAAACTTGTTTATCTATGATAGTAACAAACCAGCCATAATACAAATAAAATGGTAACCATCTCAGGTTATCATAAATTTACAATTTATGGAGTTTGAAATAGCACATATGAAAGAACATACATTTTCAATATTAAGCCCAAGTAAAAAGACAACAGATACTACTTCAGCTAGATTAGTAGAAGCTCTTTTCCTGCAGAGGAAGCAGCACATGAACCAGCACCATGCTCCAGCATCATTTAACAGGCCTGATTTTTCATGAACTCAGGAGGTGTTTTTGTTGCAGTGTTTGGTTTGGGCTTTTCTGTTTGTATTTGTTTGTATGGGATTTAATTGTTGTTGGTTTTGTGTTCGCTGGGTTTTTTTCCTTCTCACCTCTTTTTTTTTTTTAAAACACTACCAATGCTGGGAGTAGGTGGGTGGAGAAAAACGGCCTGACTCACATTATGCAATATGCATATAAAATGGCTTGTTCCAATCTTTACAGTGTGTAATCCTTGTACAAACATGACCAATGAAAGACACCAAGAGACAGCACTTTACCAGCTTCCTAAAGCTCGTGGATGACTTCTGTAAGGGTTTCTCATTCACCCTTCTAAATTTAAATTTACTTGTAGCATTTTCATTCTACAAGCTACTGATAAATCAGAGTCTCTGCCTTCAGAGCTGAAGTACCAACGCAGGAAATTGACAATGCAAAAGCAGTTCGGTAACTGTAAGGTCTGGTACGAAGGTTCGAAGTTATAACAAGTTTCAACGAGAGAAGGGTGGCAATACAAAAATTACAGACCCTCAACTTTATATATTAAAAGATAGAAAATACTCTCGATAGGTCTAACGTTTGAATAATTACGGGTGGAAACGACAGTACCCTAACAGCACACAGGCTTCCAACGCTTTCAGCCGTTTGTGAGCACACGCCATTCACGGCGGCGTAACACGCCGCTTCCGTCACCGTTACCTCACGGCGCCCCGCTCCCCGGCAGCCGAGGTTTAAGTCAGAGCGCAAGGAGCAGCTGCCGGGGCACCGGTACCTCCCGGCCCGTTCCCCGCACCGGTGGCCGCGCTGCGACGGCGGCGCCCGCTGGCGAACCGAGCGCGCAGCACCCGCTAAACCCAGTGCACGGAAGCGCAGTGTGAAGTCCTCCCCATCAAAAACACTTCAGCACCGCCGGGAAGGAGCCGTGGCGAACCGGGCAACGCTTTCAGCTGCCGCCTACGGTGTTCCCTCCGTACCTCCGTGTTTTTCCCTAAAGCGTATCTATTTGTGTTTGTTTTTTTAAACAAAAAAACCCCGATAACACAGTAGGCTAAAACTTTATTTATTCTCAGATGGAGAAAATACCAGGATAAACAAGTGACAGTTGAAAAGTCTCACTAGTTGCTACAGGGAGAACACCTCAGTGTTTGTCTTTAACAGGCCAGCTAGCACTGATCACTTAAAGTGCAGGCTTGCTTTGCTGCTAAAATAATCAGAAAAATATTAAACTCACTTAAAAGAAAACGCTAACTAGAAGAGTATGGAAAAAAAAAAATCATTACATTACAGTTTTCTTGCACCGACCCCAGCACGTTGCTCTCTCTGGTCTCCCAGCACCCGAGCAAGTTGTTACCCGCACACAGAGCGGGCCGAGGTGGCTCAGAGCGCACACCGGGCAGGCTCCCAGGCAGAGGCATGCCCGCGTTTGTGGGTGGGTAGCCATCAAACAAGGTGCCTTAGAAGCTTCTCTGCTTGGTATTCCCCACAAGAGGGCCCCCCATCTCGGGAATCACCGAAAAGCTTTTGAGCACTGTAAGATGATCAAATGGCTGTGATTTAAAATTCTAACTGGCGTAAGTTAGAGTACCCCCTTAGCACCGTACTCATTTTGCCATCTGTGCATTTATGAATGACAGAGTAAAAAAAAACCTCAACCGGGTAATTAAAGGCATTCACCTGAAGAGAGCTAGTTAAGTGCAGCAGACCACCTGCCCAACAACAAAGGGATCACCTTGTAACACCTCTGCAAGGTTCTTACAGTGCTGTTAAAGCTATACCCAGCATCAGCTCTGAAAGTCCATATATCTAGCCACAGAAGGGAAAAAAAAGATACCAAACACACACCACAACACCAATAGAGCTATTTAGCTATTTGTTACAGTTTTTTAAACAGCAGCAATAAGTCAACCAGTAGGTAATTTCACCAAACTAGGATGGGAGGTTGACCTTCCTGAGAAGCTGGATCCAGACACGGGCGTTGGGCTTGCGGAGCAGCTGCAGCCAGAGTCACCCGCACAGCCTCTCTGGGCACATGCATCTGCCCGCTCACGGACAGATCAGACAGCCACAGAGCAGCTCCCTGACATGCTACGAGGGTGTTCCTGTTTGTGAACAGCCTGGAAAGCAGCCTCTGTGATAACTCGGAGACCTGAAAGAACCTCAACAGAAAACAAACAGCTTTGCAGAAGTTTTTTAACTGTGGCATTTCACACATGAGGAAATTTCGAATGAACTTTGACAGCACAAACCGCTTTAAACTCAAAATACTCAACAATTCATGTCAGGAGATCCACCTCCTGTCTACATATATATCCTAATGAGTAGGAATTCAACACACTCAGATGAAATAAAACAAGACAAACTTGGAATATACCTTTGGCAAGTAAGTCCTTTTAAAACTACTACGTATGTAAAATACATGTCATCTCGCAGCTCATCTCCAGTTTCTCAGTGATTAAAAATACTGATAATGCCGTTTACAAAAAAAAAAGCAAGCCACATCAACAAGGTAAGATAGAGAACTTGAGAAGAGTTTGTCAAATGTGGCTTTAGAAATACACTGACAACCAGTTATTCCTGTGGACAGTGAAGTCAATGTGGCTGCAAACTCTAAAACATGTAGGATAACAGACTTGCATCCTTTCTGCAGCTGAACTTTAGAGCGATGGCTAGAAGTTATTTGTAAAAATGATTTCTGAGCAAAAATACTATGCTTCTAACTTTAATAAGAAAGGACAACATTTGGATTGGTCTGCCCACAGTTGTTGCTTGTGACTGCATGCCCACATTATATAAAGTATGTGTTAAAAATATTATACTGTGGAAACACAGTTAATTACCCAGCAGCCATATGGCCTATTCATATGTTGTTTTGATGAAAAACCTCACTCTGTGATTCAGAGATAAACTTGGATGCATGTTAGAGAAGTGAAGGACTTGGCAAAGGGTGCGTGGAATTGTACTGCAGAAAGAAGAAAGAAAAAAAAAAGAAAAAAGGAGAAGACTGAAAACTAGTCAGACCTCATAATCCAGAAAGCAGCACTCCCAGTGAACATACCAGAAAGGCAACCCCTCCACTGCCTGCAAAAGCAAACAGCATCTGTGCCTACAACAGTGATACAGCGGTCGATCCGCTTGCGTAAGCCAAAAATCTCCTCCCTGCACCCTCCTCGCCCTTAGGACAAAATAAAAGGGTTTCAAAATGCACTCGCAGCATACATCCCTCCCTAGAGGAGACATAAAGGCACATCCCTGCCTTCCCCATAGTGATGGGCTTGCAGAAGCCCATCGCTTACACGCTTTTCAGGCAAAGCCAAAACCCCGGGCTCCCGCACACCGCCCTCCTGCGGGGCGCAGGCCCGGGCCTCGCTCCGAGAGCCGCCGCCGGCCGCAGGTACCTGAACCCCACCGAGACATCCCTTCTCCCCGGCCGGGGCTCACCTCGGCCCCGTTAGCCGGATGCTGAGGCACTCGCCCCAACTGCAGCTCGCCGCGACCTGAAGTCCCCTTCAGAACCCGCTGCCCCGCACGCCTCGGGCTCCCGCACCGCGGGCCGGCGGCCGCCCCCGCTGGCCCCTTCCCTGCCGGCCAGGCGGGCCTCCCCCGCGCGGCTCCGCACCCCGCGTTATCCCCGGCGCGGTGA
>VWYH01008423.1:1674596-1698754 GCA_013399365.1 Pampusana beccarii
TGGGGGACCCGCAGCCGCCGAACCGAACCGCGCCGCTCTCCCGCCGCAGCCCGACCGCCGGCGGCAACTCACCTGCGGGGCGCCGGCCCCCGCCGCTCCTGCCCGCGGCCTCCGCCATGTCTCCTCCTCGCCGAGCGCGGCTGCTCCGCCCCGCGGATCCGCGGCCCCAGGCAGGTGAGAGTGCCACGTCCCCCCCCACCTCCCCCGCCGGCGACAGCGGGATCTGCCCGGGAGCAGGTGAGGGCGGGGCCAGCGCTCACATCGCCCGTGGGCGTGATAGGAACCACCCCCCACAGGAGGGAGCCCCCGCGGCGATTTTAAAGCGGCAGGGCGGGGGCGGGCGGTGGGCAACCTGCCCGCACAGCTGGCCCCTCGGCAGCCATGGGCGCGTCCACAGGTGTTTCGTTTGTTGTGGTTTGTTTTTATTTTCTTTTTTTTTTTTGTCCCTCGGAGTTGCTCCCGCCGCATCGGCACAGCACATAGGTACCGGCACGCAGAGAAACAACCGTTTTTGGGGATGATTAAATTCCCCGCCAGTGCCCCGACAGCAGGTGGGAGGTGCGGCGGCCACCTCACAAGCCCCGGCAGCTGTGCTGCACCCTTTGGGAAAGAACAGTAGCGCCGTATCGTCGTTTTTATGGCACATGCTTTTAAACAGCCAGGTACATACCCTAAGCTGCATGCAAAGCCTTGCTTCTGAAAAATGGCTCTGTCCAAGTATCAGTCCTTTCTGCAAAGGTGCATGGTCTTGTTACCTTTCCCATGAGTTTGCCTAAACTTACCCTAAGCTACTTTCTGGAGATCATAAGAGTATTTCTCTCTTAAAAGTGTTCTAGATCTGGATTAAAACATAATTTCATTTTGCATCTGCTTGCAGGTAGTACCAGTAATCAAAACTACAGTCAAACCAGGGTGAATGAATTAGGAACTTGTGGTATGCAGCTGTGGCACTCATGTAGGCAAGCAGATGGAGAGGTGTAGCTCCCTTGGGCTGGTGTATTGGACAAAGCAAACTTCCACCCCTGTTCAGAACGTCCTCCTTTCGCAAACAGCTAAATTCAGGGCGTGAGATCTTTTTCCAGGGGAGTGGGGACGAATGTCTTATTGCACCAGGAGCCATCTATGCTCTAAAACAGAAGCAGCTAGGCATTGGGTGATAAACGTGCCCTCTGGTTTGTGGGGAGGAGAGTGTGTGCACACTACAAGAACAGCCTGGGCTCTACATTGAAAGGTGCAAGACACTCCAAAACCAACACTGCCTTGGTCAAGCTTTCACTCTGTGTTCTGCCTGGCTGTCTTAACAGAGGTGGAAAGGTGCCTCTCAGTCAGCCTGAGCTCTGGATTACAACAGCACCAGTCAAGGACCAATTCGCTACTCAAGTTCAAAGGAAATGGAATCTCCTATAGCCAAAAGGTTGCCCTTGGTAAAATCCCACACTAAAACACATCTTTACAACAATCTCAAATCCCTCACTTGGGGTGCAGCATATTCAGGGAGCCAGGCTGAGTCCCAGGCTGACCTGTAGGATGCACTGTCTCAAAATCTTTCTTCAAATCCTGTCCAAGGATATAAAAAGTAACGTGTCTGGCACCATCTATACAAAGTACCTTGGAGTAGGGATATTACATAAGCTTTTGTGCACAGATGGATAAGCTGTGCTGTTGAGGCCACATTCAGACCAGTTCACACTCTCCCAAGTAGCACAAGCGTACACGGCCCAGCCTGGGCACACATCAGAATTGGTATAGTCTTACAGCAGAGAACACAGAACCGACTGCCGAGCAGCCCTGCAAAAGTCACCCTGGGTCTGGTGAGGCTAGCAGTGAACTACAGGAATTAATTCCCAGCTAGTTCCAGGGTCGGTCTCATGGAGACATTAAAATGATTCCTCAGTCACACTCCCTTCTCTTACACATAGCTGGAATTACTGAGCACCCTGAGTCACAGCTAACAGAGAACACACTGCATGCTTTCAAAGCATCAACAAAGAAAGCAACGCAATTACATTCTGGTCTATTCACGCTGCATGAAATCAGAGGTTTTCAAACTGTAGTCATGGATTGATACAGGATCACATTTCACACAAAAATCAAATGAGGGGAGGGCATTGTCCTAGGGTCACTTTTTCCAGGGGTAGAGAGTTTGAGTTGCTTTAGGTTTCACAAGTTAAACTCCACTACTGGTTTTCCCAGTGCTTAAAACTGCCTTAAAATTGTACTGTTTTGTGCTGTAATAGCAGCAGAAATTGTTGAACAGTAGCTATGTAGTTATGTCTTTGGAATGAGTTGAACCTCTCTCTGGCTCAAACATCAGTGGAAACATCTTCAGAATACTAAAAAAAAAAATTAAAAAAAAAATCTATTTAATCTACTGTTCTTTGTTTAGCCTATTTTTTATACAGAATGGTTTGGTTTTAGTTAGCAAAAATTACTACATACGTGTTAGGACAACATGTTTATGTTTAGAAAAAAATATTTAATTTTCTTTGAAAATACTTGCTAGACCTGAAAAATTCAGGGCATAAGCTGTTCACTGATTACCATGGCTTATGAAGAAAGAAGCAGCTTCTTGTTCAGGCAAGTCTTACTCACAATGGAACATTTACAGCTACCCCATAAGAATCTGATGATACCCAGTGCTAGAATGCTACAGTGGCAGTGACAGTGGAATATCCACCATCCTTTTCATTATATGTGAGAAAAGACATATTGCATAAACAAAAGCATAAGAAAACAACAGTTCAGTGTGTGGAGGAAGGACACTTGTTTCTCAAGTTGAGCACCCAGAGAAGAATTTTGTTTAGCCCTGGATTGTCAGTTCAGGAATTAGACTGAACAGGAACACCAAGAAACTATTCGATGCTATTATCAAACTCAAATCACAGTAACATGCATCAGAAAGGTTCCCTTGATACTCAGGATGATTTTTCCTCTTTTTTTTTTATTCCAATATTTTCCAGTTGTACACCTTTATTATTTTACAAGTCCAAAAATACAGGAAAAAGTAAATCTTAGGTTCTTTTTATTGTCAACTGTGTATGTCAGAGATAGCTTTAGAACAAGCTAACATTACTGTGGTTCAGGTGTATGCAACTGGTACAGTTCAGTAGTACATAAACAACTCTAAAACAAATGCACCATAGAACTTAAATTACCAAAAATAAACAATATTAAACTATGTAGGGTAGTAGGTAAAAGCAATTACCTTTAGGTCTTGCACACTAAAAGAAAAAAATCTAATTATGATTGAAATTATGAAGGTCTACTACAGAGTATTGAGTTACATTACAAATAAAAAGAAACTTGAGAAGTTGTTGTCACATTTTGGTTTTGTTCCAGTGATATACAGTCACATGAAATCTTACATCAGTTTTTTATGAAATTAACATCTGGTTATTTTAACTACAATATTTCATGAGTTTAATGGGGTTTGGGTTTGTTTTTTTTTTTTAATTTTTGAAAAACTTGCATGTAAAAATATTGAAGAGTAAAATAATGTTGCAGGTTGTTTACAGATTCCTTATGGATTATAGGAGTAAAAGCAGTCAGGAAGCTGCAGTGTTTTTAACATTGGTAAACAAATACTGGATTAAAGTGCAACAGTCCTTTTGACAGAACACCTGCTCTGCGCTGAAAGGAAATCTTTTCCCCTCTGCAGAGAAGTGAAGAAGAATTTCAGTGTCAGGTGTGTTTCTCTCTAAAGTCGGTGATGGCCTTCCAGAGCGTGCAGAGCATTCCTCCTCTGTAAAGAAAAATCAGAAAGATGCTCAGGTACAAAGATAGTCTCTAGCCTAAAAGCATTGCAATTTAGGTGTCTCCTGATTTTATTGCTCTGTTTTTGACCAATGAAATTCAGTGGGAATGCTGATCAAAGGTGAAATTCAACATGCAATACTCAAATAGAGAACAGAGTCCTTTCCTGATTACAGTACAGGGCAATCTTTTCACTTCTCGGATGCCTGCTTTCTGGAATTCAGACCTTTGGTCCAAAGGACCTGCATAACTCACAGCAGACTTCCAACATTATGAAAAATGCCAATTATAAAAAAATCTTACCACCTACCATATTTTTTTAGAATTCTTATTTAGGTATTTATTTTTAAACTGACTGGGCACACACACAGTGTTTGGTAACTTCTGTTGTTTTTACTTAAGCTTGGTTCAGCTGTGACCCACACACATGGCATGATTAGGTGAAATCTAGTGTTAGTTGCAGTCTATGAGTAGTATTTCTGAAATCGATAATGACGATAGCAAAATTTTCTGTAGTTTCTCTCTATCTTTTTAAATAAAAACAAGGCTCTAATGGAATATCCAGTGTCTTCAGCTGTAAAGTAAAAGCTTTAACATTTTCTCTTTGCTTTCTTTGAATAGAAAAGCTTATTTTTAAATTTAAACAGTATGAGCTGTTTATCAGGAATGAGTCCATATACAAAGACATACCAGACAGTGTTACTTATTTTAAATTAATACAGCACAATCCAATAAAAAGAGACTTAGTATCAGTTATTTTCTGTTGTAATAAAACACACTCCTGCTTTAGCACTGTTAATTTGGCTGTGAAGTATTACCTCAGTCTCAAACATTTCAGATCATCTCGTGTAACGTAGCAGAGAACATCCATTAATGTATAGTCTTCAGCCAAGAACTACAAAAAGAAGTTTAAATGAACATTGTTAGAAATATAATCTTACTTTTTAAGTTTTATATACCCTCTGGTCTTAAAAATAGAAGTTTAAGTTTACAATAAACCTAAAATTGGGCCAAAATGTGGTAGGTGCAACAAATTAATCCACATTATTTCTTGAAATACATTGAAACTACTCAATTTTTATATTGTATATTCCACATTGGCATACGAGGCACAACTTGAAAGGTGTAATGCTCTTACAGCTACTCAAAACTTCTGCCAACTGGCATTTCTATTGTTATCACTGATACCTCAGTTACAGACTTAATTCACAAGTTAACCAAACGAAACTTGTGAGCCATATCGGTTCATTTTGTTGTTCATTTCCCTCAGAACAAACGGGAAGTTTGATCAACTGAGATAGCCTTGGCTTTATAGGCCTGATGAGTGATAGCCTCTTTCTACTCATGTACATGGGAAGGGCAAAATGCTTTTCTGAATGGTCTTGCTAGTTTCTGTGGAGAGACGGAGGGAGAGGACAGGTTGTGCACTGAAATCTTCTCATGAAGCAGCAATGTCCCTCTTCTGCAGAACTTATCTATTTCTAGAGCTGCTGATCTGCAGCTCAATAGCTCTGTTATACACTGTTCCCAACAGACCTGACATCAAACCTTCACCAAATGTGCTCAGTTCTCTCTTCTCTTCATCTGAAGCCCCAAAAGCCATCTGGTAGTTTCCATTCAGAAGCACTGATGTTTCCTCTTTTTCACAAGTTTCATTTGATTAATTGATGAACACAAATTAGAGCATAATTAATGCCACATTTCACCCACAGGGAAATTAAAAACAATTTATGAGACACCTTTTCAAAAATGGCATCTAAATTTGATGTACTTGAATTTCAAGTAACCTTTGATCTGATCTGTAGGAGTGAAAAGTACATGCAGGTTTTCCTAAGTCAGCTGAAATTCTGAGATGCTCAACACGTCTAAGATTATGTAATTTGCTGCAGAGCAGACCCATCTACTGCAGGAGATTTCACTTCAACACAGTTAGCCAAGGGTGAACATGTACCCTGTATCCAGGGCACGATCAGCAGGAACTGCTGCAATGTGTAATGACACTGAAAAATTATGAACCAAAGCAATACTGCCTATTTAACAGGACATCTTATTCCCTTACTCCTCATCAGATACAGGAACTATTAATAAGACTGCATTTTTATTAATGCCTTCATATTCATGGCTTTTTCCTATCCTCTGAAAACAAAACTAGTCTCTCAAAAGGTGCTGAAGTAATTTAAAAGGTTTGGTAACTTCTTGCATCGAGTCACAAACCAGCACTGCAGCTGTGTCACAGCGTGAACGCAATCTTTGCTACCTTGTTTATTGTGGCCTCATCAGCTCCTTGAACACTCAGCCAGTTTATGAGATCAGGGTCTCCGGTCCCTGTAGCAGTGGAATGACGATGACAGACAGACAATCCAGGAATATCTAGAACAAGCATTTTTGAGAAAAGGTTTTGTGTTCCCAAAGCAACCTCTTGTCATTTTAGACTGCTGGAGCACTTTGTTCAGGGAGCTTTCCCTTTAAGCTTAGCATAACAGTATCCCCATAAATAGAGAATGAGAATCCCAAAGCACAGACTTAATTACAGTTTATAAACAGTTAACACACCAATTACTCTAGTTGGTTAGGAATACAGTTAAAGTAGTGTGAACATTGATACAGATACATTTTCTGTCTTCTTTGGAAAATGAATTTACAAGTACAACGCACATCAATGCACAACATAACTGTTTCTACACTGACGTTGTTGCATCAATTTAACTAAACTGTTCAGAGTAACTCATACAACTGGCATGCAGGCAATGCCTTATACTGAGGATCAGCTGCTTTTGGAAAGCAGCACTTCTTTGAAGCACATTACACAGAAACATCAAACTGTATCAGCACTTCCACCTTCTTCGGGGCAGATGCATATCAAACTCAGTTTCCCTTGGTAAACTTTGAGTTGTATTTACATCTCACTGATTAGATCCTCTTGAACTTTCGCTGTAACAATTGGAACAGTCTGTAATTCAAAGAACACATACCTAAACATACTAGATTATACTCTTTAGAAATAATATTTATTCTGTAGGATATATAAGCCTCATACTCTTCCATATAAACACAAGCCAAAATATTAAAATCATACCATTCCTTGTACTGCGATTAACAAATTCAAAAATTTGTGTCCACAACATACATTCTTACTTCAAGGCAAACCCTACTAGGAACAGCTTAATAAAGTATGTTCGCTGAGACTGGTTCAATAAAAAGCAGTTTAGCTGCCACTGTCTTCATCTGTAGCCAGCGTGAAACTTTTTTCTGAAAACTCTTCTCACTTACCTATTGGCTGTGACCTAAGCCGTAGACTTCTGATTTCTTGATCTTTTTCTTCTATAGCTTGATGTAAGAGGACTTGAAATTCTCTCTCCTTTTGAACCAACTCCTCCAATAACCTGTGAAGTATCAGGAAGGAAGCACGCATTTCCTTAAGTCATTTCAAATTTACAGGAAAGCGAAGATCTTGCTACACTTAAACTGGAAGCCTTGACAGAGGCAAGGACAGAGTTCTTCAGCTTCAATAGGAACATCTTCTCACTATAGATTTGTTATGACCTATATCAAGACAAACATTCACTGGTTCCTAAAGCTATAGCTCTAAAAAAACCAAGCCCAAACCATGCCAGCCTCCATATACACATCCACCCACTAAACAGGTGGTACGGTACAAAACTTCAGTGAAATTTCTACGGCCAGCATTCTGTTTTAAACAAAACTGTAACTGAGAAGATTAAGTATTGAAGTGTTTCATAAACCAAGGGCTAGACTTTATGACATAATCCTTTTTAAGGAAAAATGCCAGTTCATAGCTCTCCAGCAGACATTTTCAAAGGTATGGCAAGGGTGGAGCTGTAATAAAAATGTGGTGAAAACTTTTATGGTTGCACTTCTTAAATAGGGAAAATATGTTCTCATCCACACGAGGGCTGCCCCTTCCTCACATATTAGGCACACTTTGTGCTTACCCTCCCATGTTATAAAAAGTGTGAGAAAAGGAGGCAAAATACCTTGTGTCCTCTCCTAAGCAATTATTTTTGACAATGTCAAGCAGAAACAAATTGGAACCCATATTTGACCTTCATTCATAACACAAACTCAGACAGAAACCCAGAGAGATTCAGTGTCAGCACCTTTCAAACTGATCAAAGGAAAATAATCAGAACACAATGGAAAAATCAGGATGTGAAACTGGTGCCATTTGTTATTTCAAAAAAGAGCTTCAGTAAAAAGGAGGACTCATGAACAATACGCATTCAGGAACTTGGTCAGAGAAACTGGACATGGAGAACACATGCATAAATCTATCACTGACTTAGAAAGTTCAGCCTTTAAAGAATTGCAGCACCTTCAACCCTTCCTTGAAGCCCTTGTCAGCCTAAGAACAACTGTTCCTTTGCAGTATGATTGTTTCCCTCCCCCCTCCCCTTTTTTCCCCAATTCTATTTATTTATATCAGTTGAGCACTGCAACTTTTTTTCTGGGACACTGAAAGATAGGGACATTCTGGAATTCAACTAGAGAATGTGCCACAAAGGCACCTTATCTGTCTTCGCACAGAAGTAAACTGCACCTCATATGATTGCTTTGCAAAACCATCTAGCCCTGCTTTTAGGTAGCACGCAGGCCTACCAGCAGCGTGGCTGCACTGAGTGCTTCCATACCTGAGTAACAATTAACAAGTCCACCCTGCACATGAGCAGAGCTGCTTTGTGCCTCCATATAAACCCACAGCTTCATCTCTCTGCAGATCCATATTCTGTCCAGACAGGTGTGCAGTCACCTTTCAGTTAATTTATTCCTCCTCTATCCATTCTGGTTCAAAAAGGCCTTCAGGCCAACAACAACAAAATAAACTATTTTCTTTTGATAACTTCTTGCTGCTCAAGCCAATAAAGCTTTAATTAATACTTTAACAACCGCCCATATTATTTACCTCAATTTTTTTGCATGATGACAGATGTGATTATTTGGCCAAAGGCTTTTCATTTGAGAAATTTACAAAAAGCAAAGTGCTAGAAAAGAGAATCTCTACAAGTTTATAATTTCTGATGCTACTCCCTTTCATAAATTCGGGAAATAAAGTGAACCAATCTAAATTATTTAAGTATATCAATAAGGCCATCAACATATTTCTCAGTGGTCATCACAAGCAAAAAAAATTGTAATATAAGAACTCAAAAATACTGATACTTTATTAAGAACAGCACAGTATAACTAATTAATCATGGCAAAATTCTAAGACACATTTAAAAGTAAAGTGCAATATAACATTTTAATTTAAATTGGAACAATAACTAAAACAAATGTTCTAGCAGCATAAGATTTGTCTTACTGAAGAAATACTGTCTTTCTACCAAGGTCATATTCAAAATTTACTGAGGTCAGCAGGAAATCCAGTGTCAAATCAGATGCTGCAAAAGCTAAAGTACCTACTTTAACCAGACTACCTGGTGTATTTTAATGAAAACAAAATCTTGAAGAAAATTATTTTGATAAAATAATGGAGACAAATTCACCTCTGACATCTCTTAAAAACAAAACCAAAGAATTGCTTCTCAGGTTTCAAGTAGAATATATATATATTTCTGAAAAAATCCAATATCCAAATTTCTGGCTTATTCCTTCTTTTAAAGAAAACATCATATTTCCCCATCTTTCTCTGATTAATGAAATTTATTTAATAAAAAGGTAACGCTTGCTGGTAAGCACAGAACCTGCTGCAGCGAATTCTGTGCGCAAAACAAGTCTGAAGAAGTTTCCCTGTGGAGTTCACGTGTGGCTGTCGACTAGCTTGAGTTCATTCCCCAAGAATAACTACAGAAAAGAACAGCAAGTTCTGCCTTAATGGAAACAAAACATAACACCATTCATCAGCCATACACAGCATACGAAGGAGAGAAAAAGCAGAAGCTTGGCAGCAAGCTCATTTTTTTCAGACCTTCCTTGAAAGGGCACCTGAAATCAAGGCTGACCTTAACTTGCATCACTCTTGTTCTGAAATGAATAAAACCAATGTAAGTGGTCGGTCACAGCTGAACAATGGCCACCATTTAAATTAATAACTTGCAGTACTACGGCATTTTTATACTGCCTCTAGTATTCTAGCACATATATATCAAAAGCAAACCAATACACACTGTCACAAGTAGGCTAGCGTCTCCTGGCGTCCAGACTTACCTGTTTGTCTCTAATTTTAGCCTGCCCAGCTGGACACTCAGTGACCTGTGAGCAGCCTGGGAATCATGGGACACCGTAGAGCTGAGTGTGCTTACACCTGAGGTAGCTACTGCATCTTCCATGACAATGCAAGGCTGTTGGATAGTTTGAGTCTGGGGCTGTTCATCTTGATCTTCTTCAACCTCTATGTCGTCTTGATCTGCGGTATCACTTTCAGACGCAAGACTAAAATGTGGCCTCAATTCTATTAGTAACATTAAAATATAAACAAAAGAGAAAAACCACAAACATTAAAGGTGTTAAACATTAAAACAAAAGCAAAGCTAAGTGAGTATTTACAGATTATCCTACAGCATTGGTTAAACCAGACCCGAAATTTCTGTTGCAAGAGAACAGATGATATTTCCTAGGGGTTTAAGACCACTCAGACCATAACAGCATCTTAGTTTATGTTGGTTATTATTCAGCCTAACAAACGTTCAAAAGCTGTAAAACTAAAATCTGAATAGGATACTAGATTTGGCTTGCATTTCACATCAAATTGTGCTGAAGTACTATGTGCAACAGATATTCTTTCCTTATGCTTTATTTCATTCTCAGTGGTTTGTAATTTCTCACGTGTCTGACCTGAAACATTTTATTAAACAAATAACCATTATTTCTCTTATATTCACCTACTTGTGCTGTTGCTACTCTGGTACGTTTGGCATTCTCTCATTGTAAGAATATCATGTTTACCTAAAAATTGTATTCAAAGATATAGAGAGGAAACAACAAACAGACCCCTTTCCTGACAATTAAAACTAGCACATTTCCCTTTTACTCAGCAGAGAAAACACTGCTTATTTTGTAATGAAGTACATCCACGGAACAGCACACACAGAGTTGTATGTGTACTCTGGTTTCTGTTATTCCCTGTTTAAACTACCTACCATAGCTTACCAGATATGCAAGACATGTACACAAGATCTTATGCTCCTACACAACCTATTATTGCAAAAACATCTGTTTGTTAATTCTAGCTATTTAATATAACCCTTCCTTCCTTCAATTGTGGCTTCTTACTGCTGAGCATTCCCCCTTTAGTCTCTTCACCAAAACATGCTTGCTTTTTTTCCTGAATCACACTTGGTTTTGTAAACTTTTGTCCTTTCTGCTGAAGAAGGAGTACATTTCTCTTCTTTAGAAAAGGGACATTCATTCCTTGATCCATTTTGCCTCTTCTTTCCAATCCTACATGCCTTCTTCAAGGCTGAACATACTAAGATGAGCAGAGCTGTGTTTCCTCAAGGAAAGGAGATTTATTATATAGCAGTCACTCAAATATTGCCAAGCAAATGTCTGAATTTGCTTTGAACTTTTGCATCACATTAATAAGAACAGAAGTTCATTTTGCCACTGTTCACCACCAGGCAGCATAACCATACAACATCTGCTTCTTACCACACCTAAAACATCCCGTAACTTACAGGAGTGTTAAGGCCAGAGATAAATCTTCACATCATTTAAAAAAAGGGGGGGGTGGGGAAGAAAAAAGTGAGACATGGGCAAGGGGATGCAATCAGAAGTAGGGCAAGACAATTAGGGAAGAGGCAGATGATCAGTGCCCAAAAGCTATCAGGGCACAAAGGCTTCTGTATAAGTTTGGTCATGTACAATTAATGCTGATACTGAGCTGTATGGGGGAAGAACAGCCTATTAAGGAAGAATTCTACACCACTCATATAGCAATAAAGTACATGCCTGTTAAAGGTGTTTGGCATTCTAATCAAAAGACAGATTTTCCTTACAACTCAAAAGTAACACAGAAACACCCTATTTATGCCTTGCTGGTTGTGCTGGGGATATGGAAAATATCAAGGAGAACAGAAAGAGCTGCAACTTCTGTTGGAATTTTCAGATCCCCTTGTTGATAACTTAAGACTTAACCCGCTGCAGAAAACAGGAACATAAATATTCTGATTTCAGACTTAAGGCATTAAATCATGTATTTGAAAACTCCATCATTAATTCTAGTGCAGGGAGTAGTCGAATCACAAGGTAGTAAGTTAAGCAGCAGCAGAAAAACTAACTCTGGAAATAGAGTAATAACAGAATGGGCTACAGATTCTTCTAGACAGACTCCTTCTCTCAGCTAAACCATGCATTCAACTTCCACAACACTCACAATACAATATTCAAACTGCCTTTTTTTTTTTTTTTAAATTTTCTTCTTCCTCTCCTTCAGACAGCTTCTGACCAGGAGCCAAGAGACTTTTGAGTGCTCCAAAATTCATCATTAATCCGCACTTTGTCAAACACTTTCCAAAAATCAAGCACATGCTGGCAAGTGGTCTGTCCTTTGGATTTCAGAAGGCAGCATTGTACACCTCAAAAAAATTAGGCCCCAGAGCACCATAGCCTACTACAGCTCACTGTGTTGCAGAATTGTTTAGATGACGCACCTTGGAAAAGTGCTTTCCAAAATAACTTGGACAATACACTGATTAGTTTTTGAGTTGCAAAACAGACAGTGAACAGGAAAAAGGCCACCGCTGATTTCAAAATCTTAAGTGATGCATCATAATTACAGCTCTAAAGTACGTTTAAAGAGAACAGCTAATAAATATTTGCTGAGTATTACGAAGTGACTCACCTGGGACCAGAATAGTAATAGCAGTCTGCACAGCTTTTCGGATTATGCTGTCCAATGCAAACATCCAATGTGGCTTGATGTTATGATTTCGGAGAACTTTATTGACCTAGCAACAAAGAATTCAGTTCAGATATATCCCCCCAACTTAAAACTATAACATATGTCAGCATTATATAAAGTGTTTGAACTTACAGACGCTGTATCAAATCAGGCAATTAAAGCTACTCCATGTTGTCATTAAATGAAGAAAATAAAAATACCTCAAACTTCCACCATTTTATTACAAGTCATGCGGTATTTTGTATTTTTTTATCAAGTATTAGTGCCTACATTAAGTGATCACTAATAACTGCAATACTGAAGCTTATTTAACCTTCATGGATGTGAAGAGAAACTTAAAAAGAATGCAGGCAAGACTAATACCAAGGACCATATTATGAAAGGGTTGTAACTTAAGCTAATTATTCTTGTTATTTTTTTGCATAATTTTCACTGCTTGCTCTGAGCAATACTTTTCTATTTTAAAGTACAATTGTAGGAAATATTAAAGAACTAATGTAATGCTACCCCTTGATTCAGAAAATAATTAATGTTAGCTTAAATAGTCAGGGGACTTCAGTTGTATGCTGTATCATTCTCTTTCCTTCTATTTTTTACTTTGTACAGTAAGATGGTTTTCTACACTGGGTTGCTCCCAATTCCCTACAGGCCTGCTTTCAAACCACTTTTATTTTTTACTCCCAGGTGCCTCTATGGATGCTCCATGCTACTTGCAAGAATGCTTCTACCTTGGGGAAACAGTTTTCCAACTCCCAAATGACAGAGAAGAAGAAACACTAAGCCACAGTAAGCGGTAACAGCACAAAACAGACTTGGTGCTCTTTTCTAGGCACAGCAGCAATCCAAAACAACAGACTCTGTCGGAGTAGAACTTCAGAAGTTGCAGGAAGATAAAAACGTAACTATTTAGAAAATTATGAAGTCACTCAAAGCCTTACAAAGAAATAAAGTAGCAACTACACTACTGCTTACTAAAAAAAAATGTGGCAAGAAGATAACTTTACTCAGGTCTTCCTAAAAAAGGGATTAGCTTAACTCTTCCATATTTTTATAACCTCCCTGTAAAAAATGACTGAAGTTATACAAATGATGCGTTCAGAAGATGTGCAAGAGATACAATAATATGATTAATAGCATTTCTTAACTGCCCCAAGGCAACAGTATTCAGTAATGCAGTAATTTATGTAGGCACCTGTAGTGGGTTTAGCTGGGACGGAGTTAATTTTCTTCCCAGCAGCTCACACTGTGCCATTTTTAGACCAGTGACTAAAATGGCCTTGATAACACACCCGTGTTGTTCTAACTATTGCTGAGCAGAGCTTACACAGCCTCATCGTCTTCTCTGTTTCTTACCCTGCCCCACCAGTGAGTAGATGGGGGGTGGACTAAAGGCTAGAAGGGGACACAGCCAGGACAGCTGACCTGAACAGACTGAAGTTCAGCAATAAAACTAGGGGGGTAGTTTTACCGAAGGAGCTGTTGCTCAGGGACTGGCTAGGCATTAGTCTACTGGTGGTGACTGACTGCTTTTGCATCACTTGTGCATTTTTTGTTTTTATTTTTGTTTGTTGTGGGGGTTTTTTTGTTGGTTTGTTTGGTTGGTTTTCCCTTCACTTATTAAAACAGTCTTTATCTGGATCCACACGTTCTCACTTTTTTTTGCCTTTTCAATTCTACCCCCCCATCCTTTTGGGAGTGACTGGGTAGGGGCTTTCCCATAGCTGCCAACCGGGGCCAACCCACCACGGCACCCGTGTCTCCTCAATTCTGTTGCCAATGGCCACGAGATGGCACTTGGACACCAGGCTTGGACTTGGGGAGCCACCAGCAGCCCCAGGAGCCTGCCTTGGGCCTGGCAGCTGGCAACAGCTGCCTAAAGTCTCCCAAGGCTTGCCCCTTCCTAGCCAGCACAGCTCGCCTTTGCTAGCACCTCGCACCTTCCCGTACTGACTCCTACTACCAAGACATTGACATGCATTTAGCTAAGCGCAGCCTATTGAAGTACTGAAGAAGCACGATGTAACTCTGTCAAAAACACAACAATCCACCGTGATGTGATTTAGCTATTTGGATTATAGCACAAAACTACTTTTTCTTGGTTGCTCTGATGAGGATATTGTGATTATTAAACCTTGTTACTTGAAATTATCTTATTAAGTCCTGAGAACAAGGGAACTACTTTTCCTCACTTTGAGCAATATCCCGGTCTTTGCAGTTTCTGAGGTTTTGATACTGACCTGGATTTCAGTTTTCTACTACAGAAATCTAACGTACGTAAAAAAAAAATTAACAGTGGGCACATATAAAGCAAAGTTTTTCTTTGAAATTTCTGTGGGTTATCTTAGTTAAATAACAGATAGTAATGGAAGATAAATTTGTCAGTTAAAACTCAGAAACTTGTAATGATGAAGTTAACAGAAGAGGATAAAAATAATTACAGAAAGAACACGACTCAGGCAATTACCACTGAACAACTGATGCCCAGCAACAGCTCTATCAGAAAAGCGACCCAGATGATTGTACTTCCCCCCGCCTCAATTTTTTTCTTGTCCTTGTATTTTTTTTTCTTGCAGGTGTCAAAACAGTAGTAATATGAGGCTAAGCAGAATGGAGAGCTGAAACGTACTCGAAGTGAAGACTCAAAGAGAAAAATTTCATTTGTGGAAGCCTCTCTTTCACAGATTCATTTCAGACAGGTTCTTTTGTAAACAGCATCTAATTCTTGTCAGTGTAGTCGACAAAAACAGTTTACATGCTACGCAATCCTTCTGACAGCTCTTGTACTTGTCAGAATGCCTCAGGTTTAAATATTAATACAATCACCCACCTCAAATGCCTACCTCGATTGTCATTTCATTTTTACTACTTGACTCCAGTCTGGACAAGTGATGCCCAACACAGCTGCACCCTCCCATGCTGGTTATTCATCTTAAGAAAATGTTTTTGTTTTACTTCTTACCGCATTCTTACGTATTTAAATATTATTTCACAAGCAAAGAGGCTTAAGTAGCTAGTTTACTGAAAGCATTAAAGGGTATCAATGTGTGTGTTCGGTTGCTTACTGTAGGAAATAATAAATTTTGCATTCATTATTAACAGAAAAGTAACCTGTTTTTCTTCCTTCTTATCCTGTGCAAAAGAGTGGTTTAATGCATTAGTTTACAAGAGGTCAAATTCAAGAGATTTGCATTTATGTAGGATAAGCCTAACACTCAGTGTTGGTCTTATTTACCAGAAAACTCTCCAAAACAAGGGTTTAAAAGGGCTTTCAAAAAGGCTTTCCTGCTTTAGTATTATGACATAATGTTTACACAACCATGCTGAACCTTCTAGATCTTTACTCAGCAAAATCTCAACAGTTGTGTTCAGGGTCTGTGTCCTGCCAAAGGATCACTTGGCAACCCAACCAAGTCATGGCTGTGGGCTGGGTTTTGTTATTACAGCCCTCAAATATTATTGTTTCAGTAACTCTGGATGGAAGTTAACAAAGTTGCTTCTGGCTTAATTTTTTTTTGGGTTTTTTGGCAGTTTTGGTGCATGAAGTTCTTAGTAAAAATGATGACTTACAGCATCTTGAAAACCAAACAGCACGAGCTGCACTTGACTGATACCATGGCTGTCGAAGTCGAGCTCCAGTTTTAATTTTGACAGAGTGTTTGCGATGATTTTACGATCAGTGGACCGTACAAACTCTCTGAGGCTGGAAACAAGCGTTGTAATGTGTTCCCATTTTAGCTTGGGTTCTTCGGCTCCCTGGTAGAAGAGAGAGAAAAATAAATAGTTTCGGTAGCCACCTTTTGAAATGTACACCCAGACGGACTCTAGTCAATAACATCAGCTGGCAAAATGGATTTTCAGAAAGTCTACTGCTGCAGTTAAGGGAAAGGTGTGCAGCTGCAGGCCAGGTAATGGTAGCAGCATAACTACAGCAGCACAGCTCCCTGCTAATGCAGATGACTTGACCAGCAAGTAGCCGACTCGGTTTTATATCAGTTACTGAAGTACGCGTGCACACTATAGTCTGTGTGTCTCATTTCACAGGAGTGAAAGGATATTAATAAATATAACATGCACCGAATATTACAAATTACTTTTAGTTGCAAATGTGTACTTTGCAATGCCCCTGATTTCAGAGTGCCTCTGAGAGACAACATGCACAGTCTGACAGTAGCATTTATAAGAAGGGATTAGTCAAAGTTACACAAAAGGCTCAGCAAGACACTGGTTTCTCTCCCACATAACTTTGCTTGATATGGAACTTTTAGACTTAGCTATTCTTAAAGCAGGTCTACTTGTCTCTCACCTTCCTATTACAATATCTAAGTACCTATTTTTAAAATTGTTGGTGCAGTTACCACCACTTTCTTGTGGTTTGAGTAGGTTTCCTACTCATTGACCAGGGTTCCTCTCTCAAGGGAAAAAGTGGTGTTTCAGGGTCAGAGTTCTGCATCCTCTGGAAGGGCAGATGCTTTGAACTCTTTAGCTCTACAACTCTGTGTCTCTCTGCTCCCACCTTGGGCTGTTCCAGCCCCAGCTGAGGAAGGCAGGAAACACCAAGCATCCTCTGGATCTTGTGATTGAGTTTCAGCCTCTGGCAATTACTGATTATTCCTTTCATCCACATGCTAACAACTGCATCTGTTATAGCAACACTCTAGCAAAGCACGGATCACAGGCATCTCTTATTGCCTTCTATTTTAACACTTTCTGTAGTTACCAGGACTATTGTCACCAGGACAACTGTGGGTTCCCCCCACCAGCTGTTAGAAGCTCTTGTTATTGGTATGGCAGCAATTTCCAATTTCATTAACTGTTGTACATGCAGAAGAATCATAGTACTGTTCAGAAAATGAAGCAAACCAATATATTTAGAAGATGAGTTGTCACATTTTATACAAATATGTTTTAGAGCAGCAATGCTTAACCTTGAGAATGAAGTGAGTCAATTAACTACTAACACATTACAAACAATAACAAAAAATCATGTCATCCAATTACAGCATTGCAACATTTAGCAGTGTGGTCATGATCTGTAATATATTCAGTGTCGTCCTGAACCAACACATCACTATGAATCACCCCACGAAGGAGTGGCAAAAGGTCATTCTGCAATTATTTTGTTGGTTGCTGTAGCTCCCGCTGTTACTCCATCTTCCCTCCCCTCCATATGCGCTCCCAACTGCTGTAAGGAATAGCTGCAATTTATTTTCTCACTAGCCCCCTCTTTTCCCTGTTATACTGCTGGCTAGAAGGCAATGGTTTACCAGTCAGCCCCATTTTTTCTACACAATCACCTAACATAAAGCCAGAGCAGGCCAAAAGACCTAAACCTCACTCTGTCAAACCAGTTAGCCAGAAGATGGAACTCTACTAAAAGGGGGGACAAGGTAATCACCTCCTGGGGATGATCTGTCTTACATGAGTTGAACCGACAGCCTCAGTCCCATTTAAAAAAAAAAAAAAATCAGAAGCGAAATATAATATCACAAAACCACATTTTTCTGTTTTCTGGCCAATACTAACATGCAGGTATACATACAATATTTATAAACAACTAAAAAGGCATATGTAATGCAGCATAAACAAGTGCAAAGCCTATTTTTAATAGCCCACATAAAACAATAAACTGAAAGCTCACATGGTGTATGCTTTCTAGCCTAATTGAAGTTTATTTTTTAATTGCTTTACTATGTGTAATTTCAAAAGTTCCAGGTAATGGCAGATAACTCTTCAAATTCCATAAAATTTTTGCTGCCTTTTGAAATTACTTTACCTGAGCCAAAGCTTCCATCAAGTTCCTCACCACCTGCTCTTGGTCCTCAGCTAGTATCCTGTGAAGGGTGGCTCTCCTTTCGCTATCCTTCTTCAGCATGAAAAACCCAGAATCTTTCTCTTCTGGTGAAGGAGGCGCACTGTGATCCTCAAAATTTTCATCTGGGATGCTGAACGAAAGATACTCAGTGAAAAGAACCTTCATGAAAACCAGCCCAATGCACACATTCCTAATCTACCATGTAATGTAAATGCCAGATAGCTCTTTACCTCAGAAAAAGGGACCGAATTCCCTTCCCATCTTTTTCTCCACAGGATTTGGCTCTTGTTTTGAAAGAGAATGGATCAATTTTTAATTCCGTATCAGGTGAGACAGAACCATATTCACTGCTGCTACTTGTATCTTCCACCAGAACAGGCACAGGCAAGGATATACTCCGAAGATACTCTATTCATACAGGAATATTCAGAAATTAGAACTTAATGGTGCCATCACAGTTCTGAAGTGAAAAGATTATTCTTTCAGAGGAAACAGAAAGACTCCAAATCTTCTCCTACACCAATACGTAATATTAAAAACAAAATTGACAAAAAACCTCCTAAAGCTTATTCTCCAGGAACAGTGTTATCTTTCAGTTATGTTTTTATTCAAAAGCTTCCTGAGACAAGCAAACGCTGGGCTCTTTGCAAGTTCACTTAGAAAACTTCACCACTGGAGTGAATGTGCACCTCAGACCCCCAGTATGCACTTTCAGCAGCAGCAAAATGTTTCTACAGGGTAAGCCATCCAAGCACCTTCCAAAATCTTAATTTTATGTCTATATAAAAATATATATATCTTATACAATACATATAAGTATATATAACACATATAAAATACATTTTAAATCCGATTATTTCATATGAGTTTAATTAGTTCATAGTGTTCGATTAAATATAAACATGCATGGTAAGTCAGAGCTTTCATTTTTAAATCCAGAGCACACATTACTGCTGCAAGAAACTATTCCTACCTATTTCACATGTGCACATTTCAAAATGTACTTTGATAGCAACCTGCCATGAAGGTAACTACGTGTTTGTTTGTTTTTTCCCCCCTGCTCAGTTAATTTCCTGAAAGTGATGACTATCCTGTAGCCAGTCCTGAACAGGGGTCTCAAATGCATTCTACTTTTTTCAGCTACAGAATTTAACCTAATAAAATTCTGTGTTATCTGCCTCTAAAAAACCTGGGATCTATTGCTACTATAAACCAGCCATTTGGTTTCCTGTTCAGATTTCCACTAAAAGGCCCTGTAACAACAAGGCAGCTCTTCAGGCCTGTACTACCCACCTGTCCAGACAATTAAGTCATAGTCTGGTAGGATTATAAACAGTATTTTAAATTTGCATGATGAATTAAGAGTTCCTAACAGAGAAAGGTCACTTATTTTCATAATTGTGACCACTTCTCTTTGCACCATTTTAGTGTGACAAATTATACCAGAATAAGTGATAACCATAGTATCTACACAGTTATGTTTTCATAGAGAAAATGTTAAAACTCACCATTTGTGTTAGCTGAAAGAACTGTGGGAGAAAAACAAAGAAAAAAAGAAAGTTAAATGTGCTGAAATAAACTGAGAAAATAAGCATAGTCTACAGGATAACTCTCTTCCCATTATTATGGACTACCTAGGCTCTCTTGTCTACAATCTCTAAAAGTGTAATTTATTATGATTTAAAGTTAATTTGAATCTAGTGGGTGGAAATCAAGTTAAAAGTGCTCATCCAATGTCATCTTCATTACCTAGTATTTTTATTTCTTTCGGGTATCATGCTAAAAATATACAGAAGATACTTTCATTTGTATATATGCGCACACACAGACTATGTCATTCGTACTTTCGAAACTCCTTTATTACTTTACATAATTTAGGACACTACAGGAAATGAGTACGTGAAACAAAAATAATGCAATGCATGCACATTTGTGGTGGGACAAAATTATTTTGCTCTTGTAGAAAACTCCCCTGAGGCTCAATAGCATGTTCTAACCTTTCACACAATGTACTCTATGCAAACATTCTTTGAATGAAAACATACGCAACTGAAAAAACAAACATAAAAGCCACACAAAGCCATAAATAGACTTTTAGAAACCTTATTAGAAATATTTATATAAATCACCACTGTGACAAAACAGAATTCTGCTACAATGTTTCTGCAGCAAGTTGGTAGAACAGAAGCTTACAACTGAATGAATGTTCATCGGGCATGGGGATCTGCTGTGTTCATCTTAAAGATTAAGTCTCCAGTTTCAGGAAACAGTACCATCAGCAGAAAAAAAAAATCCAGATTGAATTTAGCAATGCTTACCTGACAGTTTAGATGGAGACTTTCTTTTTTTGCTTGAAACTTTCAAGAATTCATCTACAAGTAACTCATGAGCAAAAGCTCGTTTATCAGGATCTGGTTCAAAGCAACGCAGTATGAAAGCCTTGGCTTCTGCAGACATGGATTCAGGAATCTCTGGGTGTATTTTAAACATTCCCACCTGTGGCAAATAAAGGGAGAAATGATGGCATACATTGCTCTTTTCCCAAACATTAAATAGCATCCAGAAAGCGTTTAGATAGTAAAAGTGGTATATCGCTCTCGAGTTTTGATACTACGTTTTTGTAACTGGTTTATTAATTAAAAGCAAAAAACTATTGCAAACTGAATAAATAATTACATTTTAAAAGAAATAATTGCAAGTAGAGGCTCTTGCAAAGCAGAAAACTGTTTCTTAGTTGTTTTTTTTTAATCACCCAGGCTGCTGAATAGCTGCTGTTGCTCCATTACTCTCTTCAAAGCTCCACAGCACTCCCACTCAGTGAATCAGCTCATTCTTAGCATCTTCACTAACCAAGCATTTCCTTTATCATCTTCTCCTGCAATCTCTAATTCTTGTTCCTCCAAACCAGTCATATGATTTCCTGTGTTTACAAATACTGGTCTGAGCTGTACAAGGAAGATGTCTGACCTTAAACATAGCTGCTTGTGGTTCACCCAATTCATAAAACGGGGGCTTCCCTGTAGCCATCTCAATGATTGTGCATCCTAAGGACCAGATGTCTGCAGCCTTCCCATAGCCACGTGGCCCTTTGTCTATGATTTCTGGCGCCATATACTGAAGGGTACCTGTTTAAAACATACTGATTTTTACTTAGGTGCAGTAATGACACAAATAGACAGCTAAAGGACAAGAGGAACAAAAATCACAGAGGAGTGAGCAATATCGGGGGGGTTAAAAAGAATACTTTTTATTGTCAAAAAGAATTCCATATTCATTCTACATAGAACTCGAAATACTATTCAAAATATTACTTGTGCTAAAAGCATCTGATATGATCTACTGATCCAATGATATAACTTTTCAAAGTCAATGACAATTACTAAGAGGTTTCACAATGAGCTTTGGATCAGACACAATTTTCACTTACTGTATTATAGATTAAGACTAAAATAAGGAAGATGACTCTGAATTGCATCCAGAGAGAAAAAGGATGTGAAACCAGAATCTGAACCTATATCTGCAAGTAATATGGACACTTTTTCTGAAGTAAGGGAATCAACTTGACACATCATTCTGCGTTCTTTTCCATTTAGAGCAGAAATGGAAGAGCAGAGAATGGATTTAAAATAAGTCACTTCTCATTTTGCATAATTATTTAATGCAGTGCAACTATATGATTTAACATCCAAATCAAATTACCAAGCAGAATGAGGATCAAGTTAATGACAGGCCCAGTAGATAAGCAATTCTGGAGATGGAAGCCAGGATGTCCAAGCCAGTCAGGAAAGAAAAAAAAGTCTAACAGCAAGATGAAAAAAACGTGCACACAGAAGAGACAGACTCAAATACAACACAGGCAAGAAACAGCTCTTCTGTTGCAAAGGACTTTCATGTTTCAAGTGGAACTTCCAAAACAGCATTCTCTTTGAACAGTGTATAGATTAAGATTAGATATACAAAAAGTTATTCTTGCAGAAACCTTTTATATCGATTTGAAGTCAATGAAAGTTCAGCAGCTGTGGATTCTGACCCTACAAGCACAGTTGGAGTGACGAAAGAGCCTCCTCTGGGCACATACCAGTGAAAGTTTCAGTACATGGGTTGATTCCTGCAAGTCTCTTTGAAGTTCCAAAGTCCGAAATCTTTAACACTCCGCTGTACGTGTTGATAAGCACATTATCACCCTGAGGAACAGAACATTCAGAGCAATTATTTTTCTCTGCTGACTCTTCATGTAAGACCTCTTGCATAGCCTGGTTTCTACAATGCACTCATTAGTAACAGTCACTTCCTAAGGCTCTTAAGAGGGGAGATGAAAGAGGAATCAACAGCGTTCCTGCCTTATGTAAATCCATTATCAGAAACTTTATCTCAAAGTGAGCTTCCACTACTACAGAAAATCAGTAGACTATACTAACACAAAAAAAAAAAAAAAAAAAGTTTTTTTCCCTAAGGGAGCTTTTTCATCCGCCATCTCCTTGGAAAAGAACCTGCTAATATCTCATCCACAACCATCTTCACTTCTAATAAGCTTTTATGAAAGTTTGACCATGTAATTGAAAACAGAAATAAAAAATATCCACTTTATCACATCTTGAGTAGCTACACATCTGTTCTTCTAAAATAAAACCAATGTATTTTGTTGGTGCAAATTCAAATCCACAATGGTCCACTTACTAACCCACACTTCAGAACAGCAGAGAGGGTGACAATGAAGAACTTTCAGAAAAAAAGGTTTTAAATTACAGGACAAATTAATGGTTACGCAGTTACGTAACACTATCAGACCTGCATCACACTATCAGTCCCTGCAAATTCTTACCTTTATGTCTCGATGCACTATTTGATTATCATGGAGGTATTTTAATCCTTCAAGAATCTGCTTGGTGTAAAAGCCAATTGTCTGCTCATTATTTTTTAATGGTCCCCATTTTGATCGTAGAAGAGCAGAAAGGCTGCCTATAATTTTGAAAAGCAAAAAAGTGAGAGTAAAAGTCTAATTAAATTCTGCCTTCTCCTCCAAAGGAAAAAAAAAAAAAAAAAAAGTAATAAACATCAATCCCAAACCAAGTGTTGGCACCTCTACCATAACCAAAAGCCTCTCCAGGAGAATGCTTACTTGCATCATAACTGGCCTAAGTAATTAAAAAGAGAGTCTCAGTATCTCCAGTGGCCTCAGCTGCAGCAGAGCAGCACGTGCTTCCTCAAGCAGGCAGATCAGAACCCACTGAAACAATGCGCTCAGATCTCTGCTCTGCCTGGAGTGTAGTTGCTACAGAGGAATGTTGTAAAAGAGTGAAAAAGGGTGGATGTGCACATGCATGTCTTTGTACATACACCAAATCCCCCGTTTCTTGAGAAGTGGGATTTTCGTTGTGTCTGGCTGCTGCGAGTTCTTCGGTCTCAAACAGAAGCAACAACCATCACTCTCCATTCCCTGTGTCAGGTACCCAGGGAGGGCTCAGCCATCTGAGACTCGCTACAGCCTTTCCAGTAGGATATAATCACAGGTCATCTCACCTGTAGCTAAAAGGAGCCCACCTGCCACAGCACTGATCTGTAGCACATCCTATCTAAATACTGAATTAGAGGACTCAAAACACTTTGAAGACAGAGTTTTCCCCATTAATTTAGGAAAAAGATATTAAAGAATATTACACTTGCATGAAATACATCGGGTTGCAGTACTACAAGTTTTTATACTTTTAAAATATTAAAAAACCCCAAACCAAC